>BLSH010459478.1:922969-940646 GCA_018402905.1 Glandirana rugosa | reverse complement strand
CACAACAGCAGCTGCAATAAACCCACATAAAACACTACCATGTTTTTTTGAATAGGCCTCAATACAAAAAAAAAAAACCATGTTGGCTACCTCCTCCTACTCCTCTACCACCACCACTTCCACCTACACTGCCACGGTCACGGCCTAGTCAACCTCTAGACTCCTACTTCACATCCACCCCCCTTCCCATTTTTTTATTTGATTTTAATTTATTTTCCCTCTCCCCATTTTTTTGTAGGGCACTTGCCCTAGTTTGAAGATGATTTTAGAACAGTTATATGGCTTCTACCGTTAATTAATACTTTTCAGACACAGTTTGAAGATGATCCACATTCACCTCCATTTTTGCATTTTCTATGTTTTTATTTTTTTAAAAATATTTAAAGTTATTTCCCTGTCCCCATTTTTTTGTAGGGCACTTGCCCTACCATTACCCCCATTTTACTTCCTTTTGCAGCCCTCTGGGGCTTTCCAGGACTTTCCTACAGCCATTTTTGTGCCTAAAAGTTCGGGTCCCCATTGATTTCAATGGGGTTCGTTGTCCGTGCGAGCGTTCGGGTTCCGTCCAGACCCGGACCCGGACTTTGTCCCGAAGTTCGGACGGACCAGCAGAACCCGAACGTCCAGGTGTTCGCTCAACTCTACTCCTATACAATCTATATACAGTCCATCCTGCTTGTTCATGTGTGAGTATCACACCCCTATATAATCTATGTATCTATATACCCCCTCCTGCCTGTATATGTCAGTATTAATTACCCATAGAATGTATATACCCCATCCTGTCTGTTCATGTGTAAGTCCAACCCCCTTCCCCCATAGAGTATGCTTTGATCTAAATAATTCAAGAAAAACAATTTATTTCATATGTTTCATAACAGAAAGTAAGGGAAGTATTTCTTTAAAAAAATGTTAGTCTACTTTCCTTTATATTGCAAATAATACAAATGTATACCTAATCTGGGCATAATACATCAGACATGACAGAGTACTTGTCAGTCAGGGGTGTAAAAGGCTGATATTGAGGTGGTTAATTTTTGAAAATAATTCATATATATTTTTCATATTTAATGTTTGGTTTTGTTTGAAAAAAAAATAAAAATAAAATGTGTACAAAAACATGATAACTTTATATTTAGCATAATCTAAACACAAATATTACCACAGCAAAATAGCATTATCACAGCAAAAATATACTATTGAGCCAGTAACATCATTCAAAGGTGGCAAGGGAAATCCCAACATTTTAATATGAACTGCTATCAATGCACATCAAATCTGGATCCAATAAACTCAGTTGTTTTATTGTCTGTCTTAGATTTTGCAATGCTGTTGGGCAGTATAAGTCTGCGCATATATTTCTGGTGTCTTTACAGTTAAAAATAAAAAAAAGTAATGTAGAGCTAGCTTCAATTCATCCTTTGATAATTGTAGGCCATAGTGTCAAATGCATTTAAACAGCTCAGTGTGAAACTCCTGCATTACTATTTCAAGGGTGGATGAAAATCAAATGTAAACCAAATGATCAATGGGTGCTGATAATTAACTTGGCACTTTTCTGAACAATGTTCACATTATTTTATTAAAGCAAATACTAATTAATTTCCTTTTTAATGTGTTTAATTCAAATGATAAGATGCCAGTGATAAATCAGCTCCTTTAATGCTATGGCACTGCTTGTGTCTTGATATGTTTTCTCCTCAAGGCCTTCATTTAAAAAGGTGCCAGTGGGAAGGTTACATTTATTCCAAGAAACAATAAAATTGTTCAACATCGGCTAGAACTGAGCAGGTTTAGATCATTCATTTTCTAAGCAGTTACTAGTTGTGTTTACGTGTTTTTTTTAGAATGGGCACTTTCTTTTAGGAGACTCTGAAGGACTTCTGGGTGAAAATTTAGAAGACTTGGTCAAGATGTACACATCTAAAATGCTGTTTCATGTTAAATACATGACATCTTTGGGAGTAGTATAATGTTAAGTATAACGGGTGTAGGTAAAATGAAAATCTCCTAAACCTATACGGTTTAGGAGATATTCCCCCTCCAAGCAGCTGCTGTGTCACTGCGCATGTGCCGTGTATGTCCCGACGCATGCGCTGTGATGTCCCGGCAAAGGCCCGGCGCATAGCGCGGACCTTGCCGAAAAGACAGGCTCCCGCGCGCAAGCGCCGGAGTGATGCCTCGTGGCTCCGGCCAGTCACAGCGCCGCGTACCCGGAAGCAAGATCCGAAGGAAGATGTCCGCTCCCTCAGAAGGGATCGAGCAGCCTGGTCGGATCTTCGTTTCAAGGTGAGTAATTCATGATGAGCTAGTATGCGGTGCATACTAGCTCATTATGCTATTGTCTTGCAGGTTTTTTTTTTTTTTTTCACAGGGTGGACAACCGTTTTAAATCATCTCTGCATTTGTAATTCATTTTAGAGCTCATGTATATGGTCATAAATACAGGAGTATGGCCATACAGCATATAATACACCTGTGTTTACATGGCTAGGAGCCCCATCTATGCTTCAATAAGCTTGTGTAAATGCTGTTGCTCTCATTTACATGTGCATGTATGTATTTTCCCAAACTCACAATTCTCACATTCTGCAAAATACATCGATGAACATGTAATTGTGAGCACCGCCATTTATTTGAGATTACAGGGGCACTGTGTATTTAATATAGGCAGAAATATGCCACAGCTGGGGCTCCTGGGTGATTTAAATACAGGTGTATTTTATTCTGTATGGCCATACACCTGTATTTACATCCATGTGCACAAGCTCTAACACTTCTAAATTGAGGGTGATAGTTTAAAAAGGTCAATACCTTGTAATGGGAATTACACATTTTTTAGTACAATGTAGAGCTTGACAACAACTTTTACTTGCATATAACTAACCAACTAACCATTGGTTAAACAGATTGTAACTTGAAGCAATGGGGTCTAGTACAACTTATTACCTAAAGAATAACTCCCCTTTCGTGCGAAAAAGAATTAGCAAATTTAAACAAAAATAATATAGCTTATACTGTTGTGACACAAGTCATATTGTAATTGAATGTTACTAAAAATTATCTTTCCTGTTCAATCTTCAGCACAATATTTTTTTGTAAACTGCAATGCAATATGGCTACCTGGAGGTGTTCTGTATATAGATTGTGTACAGAACACCCCCCCCCCCGAATTATCATTTCCTGCTTCTGTGATTGGCTTACTGATTTTCCGAGAAGTCTGTGTTAAGATACAAATACGATGTTGGCATCCCCTGCAACAAAAATGTAATTTTTGGTCAGATACACTCAAAGTGAAATAAAGTCTAAAGGGATGCAGACTGTGCCAATTTCCTCATTAGAGCCCTTCAGGTGCAGTAGCTGACTCATAATTATAAAACCACTCCCATACAGATTCGCTTAGCACATGGACACAAACAGCTATTCCTTCAGAATAACAAAATATAGGAATCTATAACAATTTTTTTGAAATCATTGCAATGTATATACAGTAGATCAACAAGAGGGGAATTTTTTTTCACAACAAAAGTGGAGTTACTTTTTTAAATTTATGTAATACCATTCTGTCATCATCCAAATACATTTTATGGATCTGCAGAGCAGATATACAGTGTACTATACAGTTTATATTTCTTTCTTTATGGTAACCTTCTCTCGAAACAAATCCCCTTTTGAATCAATACCCCTATCGAATCAATACAACATTCCATAAAGCAAGTGAGGGCAAGAGGTACAGCATACAATACAGCTAATGCGTTTCACACCATACGTGCTTAAAGTGATACTAAAGTCTCCGTTTTTTTAAATTTAAAAATAACAAACATGTTATACTTATCTGCTCTGTGCAGTGGTTTTGCACAGAGCAGCTACGAACCTCCTCTTCTTGGGTCCCACTTTAGTGCTCCTGGACCCTCCCTCCTGCTGAATGCCCCCACAGCAAGTATCTTGCTATAGGGGTACCCAAGCAGAGCCGCAGCTCAGTGTGTCCATTCATAAATGGAGCCGTGGCTCAGCCCCACCCCCTCTCTCCTCATTGGCTGACTAACTTGAATTGACTGCAGCAGGAGCCACTGCTGCCCCAACCAATGAGGAGGGAGTGTCCCAGACAGCTGCATCTTGCTGGATCTAAAAGGGCTCAGGTAAGTATTAGGGGGGCTGAGGGGAGCTGCTGCACACAGAAGGCCTTTATCTTAATGCATAGAACGCATTAAGATAAAAAACCTTATATCTTTAAAACCACTTTAATTATGATTAAGCACCAAGTATGGTGTGAAACCTGTTAGCTGTATTGTATGCTGTACCTCTCTTCCTCGATTGCTGTATGGACTGTTGTATGTTTTTTGATTCAGTAAAGCTGATTTTATTGGAGTGAGGCCATCCAGACATTTCTTCATACCAAATGGTTTTATGCTACTTTAATGTGCATGTATTGTGTACAAATGACACTAAAATAATTTTATTGCCTAAACAACGAGCAAACAAGGCAATCAATAAGTGTTCACCATACTGGGGGAAGAATGGCACATGCCAAAATTACCAGAGCTGTCAAACTTTCAACAATCAAACCACATGATTACGTGGTTGGGATCAAGTATTATGGTGTCAACCAGTTTTGTCCCTAACATCAGCAATTCATCAGTAAATTCCGCATTGTGATTTCAACAGCTTTGCTTTGTGCAGTATATGAGCTGAATACAGAGCCATCACATTCAAGTACCTTGCAGGGGATGATTAAGTGAGCCGGGGTTCCTGCTGGGTATGTTCAGTGTATATTGCAGATTCCATGACACACATGAATATGATCTATATGCTGTGGGACTTAGCGCATATCAACTGTACTGATATGTTTTACTCTTATGCCTAGGCTATTTAATTGGAGGGGTAATTGTTCATATTCTAAGAAATATTTTGATATATGGGTACTACCTTTTGTAGCCCCGCAGGAGCCACTTGACATGAGCGGTTCTCTGTTCTGCCACTACTCTGCCCCTTCTGACACACCTGGTTATATCATTTGGAGTCTGCAGATAAAATACATATATTATTGTAGGGCCAACAACAATGCAATGCACAGAACAATAAACAAGTCAATAAATAATTTTGAATATGTTTGATTAATTGGCGGGAATATTAGCCTCAACTATGGCATTTAACTTAAACCGCAATAGGGTTAAACCACATTAACCACTTAAGGACCGAGCCTATTTTTGACATCTGTTGTTTACAAGTTAAAATATTTTTTTTTGCTATAACATTACTTAGAACCCCCAAACATTATATATTTTTTCTCAGACACCCTAGAGAATAAAATATTATGTTACACCGTATTTGCGCAGCGGTCTTACAAATGCAATTTTTTTGGGAAAAAATACACTTTTTAAAATTAAAAAATAAGAAAACAGTAAAGTTAGCCCATTGTTTTTTATATTGTGAAAGATAATGTTACGCTGAGTAAATTGACACCCAACGTGTCATGCTTAAAAATTGCGGACGCTCGTGAAATTGCGACAAACTTTGGCACTTAAAAATCTCCATAGGCGACATTTAAAAATGTCAACAGGTTACCAGTTTTGAGTTACAGAGGAGTTCTAATGCTAGAATTATTGCTTTTGCATTTGTGGGTGCAACTTACGTATGCTTTCGTTTCTCCACGCAAGCTCGGAGGGACGGGGCACTTTCAATTTTTTTTTCTTATTTATTTTAGTTTGTATTTTTTATTCTTACACTGTCCTTTTTTAAAAAAATGATTCACTTTTATTCCAATTACAAGGAGTGTAAACATTGCTTGTAATAGAAATAAGCAGAACAGGACCACTTTAATATGAGATCTGGGGTCAAAAAGACCTCTGCTCTCACATTTAAACTTGTGGTGACGTTATTCATCTGCATTGCAACAATCCTCCATAGAATTACACGTGACTGTGTCCTTTGTAGCCGCTGTTAAGCCATCCAGGGGGAGGAACGATGAGCTCTGCACTAACCATCTTCCTCCCCTGTGTATCACTGCCTTTACCAGGAAAGAGGGGGGGCAAGCAGGGGATGGAGCAAGCAGACACACACAGCCAGGGTAGCCATCAGAAATTTTGAAGCCCCTTACACAGCTTTAGACCTGGGGCCCCCCGTCTGACCACCAACATTCCCCAGGGCCCGCCCACTGGCCATATCACCATATCCACCCACTGGCCAGGGGTGTACACAAGTCGCAGTAGGAATTATACACCCTGTCACACTTACCAGGTGTAGCCTGCCAAGCATGACCCATTCAAGTGAAGTGTGCAATGCATGCTAGTGTGGAATCCAAGGGGTTAAAAAAACAGTGCACAGGCAGCACAGCCTCAACCCATGCTTGCAATAAGACCTCGCACCGAACCATAGGTGCTGGAGGTCCCAAACTTGGAACAGTTGTGGTCCAGGGAGCCTTCTCTATGTGACCCAAATTTGGATTTTTATCACCTATGGTTTGGGAGAACGGTGTCCCCAAACCAGGTGCCCCCCCTCCTATAGACTCCAATGTTAAGTCCGAAATTCATCTGACAATTGCTGGTCAATGACTGGTCATTTTTGGGGACCCGGTACAACCAAACCATAGGTGCTGGAGGTCCCAAACTTAGACCAGTTGTGATTCAGGGGGCTCTCTCCATGTTTCCAATGTTTGGTATTTTTATTGCCTATGATTCATGAGAACGGTGTCCCTAAACTGGGTGCCTCCCTCCCATAGACTCCAATGTTAAGTCCGAAATTCTCCCGACAATTACCGGTCAATGACTGGTCCTTTTGAGGACCCGGTATGACAGAACCATAGGTGCTGGAGATCTCAAACTTGGACCAGTTGTTGCCCCATGGGCTCTCTCTATGTGACCCACGTTTGGTATTTTTCTTGGCTATGGTTCGGGAGAACAGTGTCCCCAAACCAGTTGTTCCCCTCCCATAGACTCCAATGTTAAAGACTGTTAAAGTCTTTGTTGTAAGGGCCCCTTGAGACACTGGGGTCCCTTACAACAGTATTGCCTGTACCCCCCTGATGGCGGCCCTGCACACAGCCCACAGCTGCACCATTCTGCTAACACACCCCAGCAAGGGGGAAGCTGGACACTTCTCTGGCCAGCGGCCACCCAGCTACACTAGCTTAGCTTGAGAGGGAGAGTGTTAGTAGGGTGAATGACAATGTTGTCTCTTTTTATGGGGTGGCTGCTGAATGTTTTTTTTTCTCTAAATGTAGTTAAAGATGAAATCCATAAAATGAAAAATTCTTGTTGTGGATTGCAGAACAGACTCTATAATTTACCTGATTCCTCACTACAGCCATGAAAAAATGATGAAGGTGAGGAACATTAGACCCCTTTCACACTGAGACGTTTTTCAGGGGATTTTGCGCTAAAAATAGCACCTGCAAAGTGCCTGAAAAACTTATCCCGATGAGCCTGAGTGCTTTCACACTGTGGCAGTGCTCTTGTAGGACGTTAGGAAAAATCCTGCAAGCAGCATCTATGGTGCAGTGAGTGGTGTATACACCGCTCTTCCACCGCCCCTGCCATTGAAATCAATGGGCAGCTCTGGTACTTTTGACCCCTTTTTATCCCCTTGTGGGGGGTAAGAGCACCCTGTTCCCATCTGCATAGTGGCGCCATAGCTATAACAGCGGAAAAGTGCCGCTGAAACTAGCGGTGCTTTATCACTACCACCCCCCCCACCCCAGTGTGAAAGTGCCCTAAGTGATATCAAAAGTATTAGGTCGAAGCATTGGTGAGCTGTTGCATATATAATTTTACATAGTGACCTCAGCTGTATTTTAATATACTTTAATGTTTCCAATAATGTGGGATATAGCCTTCTAAGTATTTGATTTGCTTCACAGCTCTCTCCTATTTTATATCTACTAATAAAAACTTGGCAGAGGTGCTAACCCTTCCTTTCTCTGTCCAAAGCATCAAAAGCCTGTCAGAAAAACTGCCACTGCTTTATATGGCTCTGTCTTGTTTTCCTACAGGAATGGAGTAGCCATCAGAATAAGTGCCCCCAGAGCTACAAAACTGTCCCTTTCCAAAGGGCCACACATATGCAGTGTGTGTCCTTTGGGAAAAGGATGGTGCACCCTCCTGTAGCAATGGAGGAGCTAGTCCTAATGGCTATAAGAAAACAGGATGGGCCATGTAAACAGTGGCAGCATGTTACCAGAGGAGAGGCATGATTGTAAGATCTGATTTAGATAGGGGGCTGCTGTGATGTAGTGTGACTGAGCAGATGTTTTACATAACGGTGAACTAATTCTTTAAATTTTGATTCAACTGCTTAAGGACTGCCCCATGTACATATATGGCGGCAGGGAGGCCCTTAAGTGTGAAATCACGTACCTGTAGGTGATTTCTTTCCTCGCTCTGGAGCGCACACGACACTGAAGCCCCACTTCCACTGTGATTGGACAGCAGGAGAGGCAGAACAGCGGTCTGCCTATGTAAACAAGACAGACTGCCATTCTGTGAGGGAGGAAAATGGAGATCTTGTGCTTCTGCTAAGCAGAAACATGGATCTCTGTTTTCTTCCAGTCACATCATTCCCCCCACAGTTAGCAAGCACTCCTTAGGGACACACTTAACCCTTTGATTGCCCCTAAAGTTAACTCCTTACCTGTTAGTGTCATTTATACAGTGACAGTGCATTTTTTTTTAGCACTGATCACTGTATTGGTGTCACTGGTCCCCAAAAAGTGTCAATTAGTGTCAGATTTGTCACAGTCCCACTAAAAATAGCTGATCGCCACCAATAAAAAAATAAAAAGTCCATAAATATATCATAGTTTGTAGATGCTATAACTTTTGTGCAAACCAATCAGTATACGCGTATTGGGATTATTTTTTTTACCAAAAAATGTAGCAGAATACATATTGGCCTAAATTGATGAAGAAATTAGATTGTTTGAATTTTTTTTAATTGGGTGTGTTTTGTAGCAGAAAGTAAACAATATTGTTTTTTTTGTAGCACAGTTTGTAGATGCTATAACTTTTGTGCAAACCAATCAGTATACGCGTATTGGGATTTTTTTTTTTTTACCAAAAAATGTAGCAGAATACATATTCGCCTAAATTGATGAAGAAATTCGATTTTTTACATTTTTTTTGAATTGAGTGTGTTTTATAGCAGAAAGTAAACAATATTGTTTTTTTTTTGTAGTGCAGAAAAAAAAATGCAGAGGCGATCAAATACCACCAAAAGAAAGCTCTATTTGCGGAAAAAAAGGACATCAATTTTATTTGGGTACAGTGTCGCACGGCGGCACACTTGTCAGTTAAAGCAACGCAGTGCAGTATTGCAAAAAATGGCCTGGTCAGGAAAGGAGTAAAACCTTCCAGAGCTGGAAGTGGATAAGTTACACCTCTAAAATGAAAGTATAGCTATAAAAAAAGAAAACAGATCTAGCATCCTCTGGATGGATCGTTCACTCCTGAAAACTAGCATTAAATGAGAGATGATGGCAAGATTTGCCCATGGAAAGTTTTTTCTCCAGTATGATAATTTCCGCTTCTTTTTTCCTTTACATCATTAATGGAAAAGTATTGAAGCTGAGTATCCTAAATTAAACAGGTTAACAAAGGAAAAAAAAATATTAGACACAAAGTAGCACAATAAAATGTAATTGACTTACTAATGTAATGTTCACATGTATCAGCAGGATATCTTGTCACTTTTTTAAGTACAGTATCTCACAAAAGTGAGTACACCCCTCACATTTTTGTAAATATTTTATTATATCTTTTCATGTGGCAACACTGAAGAAATGACACTTGGCTACAATGTAAAGTAGTGAGTGTACAGCTTGTATAACAGTGTAAATGTGATGTCCCCTCAAAATAACTCAACACACAGCCATTATTGTCTAAACTGCTGCAAACAAAAGTGAGTATACCTTTAAGTGAAAATGTCCAAATTGGGCCCAATTAGCCGTTTTTGGGCTATTTTCCTTCCCGGTGTCATGTGTCTCATTAGTGTTACAAGGTCTCAGGTGTGAATGGTGAGCAAGTGTTAAATTTGGTGTTGTCACTCTCACTCTCTCATACTGGTCACTGTAAGTTGAACATGGCACCTCGTGGTAAAGAACTCTATGAGGATCTGGAAAAAAGAATTGTTGTTCTACATAAAGAGAGCCTAGGCTATAAGAAGATTGCCAAGACCCTGAAACTGAGCTGCAGCATGGTGGCCAAGACCATACAGTGGTTTAACAGGACAGGTTCCACTCAGAACAGGCCTTGCCATGGTCGACCAAAGAAGTTGAGTGCACTTTCTCAGCGTCATATCCAGAGGTTGTCTTTGGGAAATAGATTTATGAGTGCTGCCAGCATTGTTGCAGAAGTTGAAGGAGTGGGGGGTCAGCCTGTCAGTGCTCAGACCATACACCACACACTGCATCAAATTGGTCTGCATGGCTGTCATCCCAGAAGGAAGCCTCTTCTAAAGATGATGCACAAGAAAGCCCACAAACAGTTTGTCTTATGAGACCAAGATAAACATATTTGGTTCAAATGGTGTCAAGCGTGTGTGGTGGCAACCAGGTGAGGAGTACAAAGACAAGTGTGTCTTGCCTACCATCAAGCATGGAATACAGATATATGGAAAGAACCCGCACTCTGGAATCCATCCAAATTATTTATTGGATAATCACCAAGTACAAAGTAACTGCTAACATGTTTATCGAATAAAGCATTTGGATGGATTTCAGAGTGCGGGTTCTTTCCATATATCCATATTCCGAGTTTGTGACGAGTT
The DNA here is from genome assembly GCA_018402905.1 of Glandirana rugosa. Classification (NCBI taxonomy): domain Eukaryota; kingdom Metazoa; phylum Chordata; class Amphibia; order Anura; family Ranidae; genus Glandirana; species Glandirana rugosa. The sequence goes on along the minus strand of BLSH010459478.1, from coordinate 929,888 downwards.
GGAGGTCTGTACCTGGCACCTGGAGGGAAGGTACCAGTAATCAACACGTATATTTGGATGTTTTCACAGTCAGAGCAGTGCTACCTTGTGTGTACATTACAGTCAAGCATGGTAGTGGGAGTGTCGTGGTCCGGGGCTGCATGAGTGCTGCCGGCACTGGGGAGCTACAGTTCATTGAGGGAGCCATGAATGCCATCATGTACTGTGACATACTGAAGCAGAGCATGATCCCCTCCCTTTGGAGACTGAGCCACAGGGCAGTATTCCCACATAACAACCCCAAACACACCTCCAAGACGACCACTGCTTTGCTAAAGAAGCTGAGGGTAAAGATGATGGACTGGCCAAGCAAGTCTCCAGACCTAAACCCTATTGAGCATCTGTGAGGCATCCTGAAATGGAAGGTGGAGGAGCGCAAGGTCTCTAACATCCACCAGCTCTGTGATGTCATCATGGATGAGTGGAAGAGGACTCCAGTGGCAATCTCTGAAACTCTGGTGAACTCCATGTCCAAGAGGATTAAGGCAGTGCTGGAAAATATTGGTGGTCACACAAAATATTGACACTTTGGGCCCAATTTGGACATTTTCACTTAGAGGTGTACTCACTTTTGTTGCCAGAGGTTTAGATATTAATGGCTGTGTGTTAAGTTATTTTGAGGGACAGCAAATTTACACAGTCATACAAGCTGTACACTCACTACTTTACATTGTAGCAAAGTGTAATTTCTTCAGTGTTGTCACATGAAAAGATATAATCAAATATTTTCAAAAATGTGAGGAGGGTACTCACTTTTGTGAGATACTGTATATCTAAAGACAAAACTTTTTTTTCCATATCGGATAGAGTAGGGGAGAGTTAAACCTCTGTCAAGATGTTTTTTTTCCTTATTAGGGAGATTGGCGATCCTCAAGAAGTGCACTTGTCTTTATGCTGTTGTAAGGGTCATGCCAGTCCCAAAGAGTATGAAAAAATTGAATAAAAATAGCACACAAGCAGCATTTAATGCTAGATATATTGATTTGACGATTGAGTAATTATACAAAGTCTAGTCTCTAGTTTAGTTTGTAAATTATGTTTCTTTCTGTCCATAAAGTCCTGTGATTTACACAGCTGTGCCAGACAGCAAAACAAACATGAAAGGGTAGCAGATTGATAAGTTTTCCTTTCTATCAATCTGCTCTCTCCTCCTATTAGCATGTCTCTCATTAGCATATAAGCACTGTGGCACAACTGACTGGCTCCTTTTACTGCCTCTTCTTCTGCCAGTCTTATGACTACTACACATGGGGAATAATTTAGGCTCTAGTTAAACTAGCTGTATGGACATTTAAGGTATGGCCCAACCAGGTTGTCACCATGGGAGTGCTTTTGTCACCCAGCATTAGGCATATACTGCGTAAGGAAGGGTGGGAGGACCCTAGGGTTGGTTATGCAGTGAAGGAGCACAATGAGTTGAAATTTTTCTTGTAGAGAGATTACCCCATCAAATACATGCCCATTTTAATTCATAAAGCACCATTAAAATGGTTAAGTATACATCTTTGTGTAAAAAAAACTCAAGTGGGTAAGACCCTTTTCACACTGAGGCAGTTTTCAGGTGTTTTAGCGCTAAAAATAGCACTTGAAAACTGTCTCCCATTCATTGGAATGGGTGCTTTCACACTGGTGTGGTGCGCTTGCGGGATGTTAGAAAAAGTCCTGTAAGCAGCATCTTTGGAGCATGTTTGGAGCGCTAGAAACAGCACTTCAAAAACTCCCTTGCCCATTGAAATGAATGGGCAAAGCTTCCAAATAAATGCTTCGAAAGCGCCGCAAAACAGGTCTTGTTTTTTCTTCTTTAAAGTCACGTTGTCACGTGACCTTAAAAGTCCGGCCCACTAATGCACGGAAAGCGCCGCTAAAACGCTGCTAAAGGATTGCAATAACGACCAGGGCTTTAGCGGCGCTTCAGTGTGAAAGGGGTCTTAAGTAAATCTTTCAAATTCTTCAGTAAGACTGAGTGTGACTCTTCTTTTTGTATTACACAAGATTTTAGGAGAGTTTATGGGCACTTGGTTTTATAAGTGTTTTTTCCAAAACATTCCCCTCTGATCATTTTTCACTATAATCAATGTACACTTGAAAATGCAATTTGGTGTTTTTCTGCCTGAAAACTCTAAACTCTGCTCTTGAAATATGCCTCTAAATGTCCTTATGTGCATGGACACACAGGATAACATTGAGCTGCTTCAAGAGGCAGGAGAAAAAAAATGCAAAACTCCTGTAGAAGCAGCGTTTTTTAAGCCCTGTATTTATGGACTCTAAAACACATAAAACACAGGATGTAAGGGCTGTATGCTTCCAAAAACATGTAAAGTCATTTTCTGTACATATGTGCAAACATTTTTTTTACTTAAAGTGATTGTAAAGTCTTGTTTTTTTAATTAAAATATCAAACATGTTATACTTACAGTACCTGCTCTGTGCAGTGGCTTTGCACAGAGCAGCCCAAATTCTCCTTTTCTAGGGTCCCTCTTCTGTGCTCCTGGCCCCTCCCTCCTGTTGAGTGCCCCCATAGCAAGCAGCTTGCTATGGGGCCACCCGAGTCAAGCCTCAGCTCCGTATATCCATTCAGCCACTGAGCCGAGGCCTGGCCCCCTCTCTCTCCTAATTGGCAAATTTCGTTTGATTGACAGCAGTAAATGGTGCTGCTGTGTCTCAGCCAAACAGGAGGGAGAATCCCAGATGGCCGAGGCACTCATGGACATTGCTAGATCGAGATGGGCTCAGGTAAGTATTAGGGGGGGGGCTGAGGGGGCTGCTGCATGCAGAAGGCTTTTTATCTTAATGCATAAAATGCATCAAGATAAAAAAAACCTTCTGCCTTTACAATCACTTTAAGTACTGATTATAGTGATGGGCCAGGGGCCTTCAAGTTATTGTATCAACCGTTGGAACCTCTTTATAACTTACATGTATCTATTTATGAATATGCACCAACCAAAGCAAAACAACCAGGGCTTATTCCAGAAGAAGGGAATGAATCAAGGGATAAAAACCAAGAGGGGCACCAAGACCACTGAAATTCACCTCAAACCTAAAAAAATGTATAATAATATGTTGTTGCACATTATGTAAGGCAGTGGTTAGCTGCATATACCAAACCACTTCCATGTAAAACAAATGTTTACAGGTACTGTAGTAAGGAATTTGGCCCAAACATATGCAATATAGGATGGTGCTTGGGGTGGGGAGGGTGTGTGTGCGTGTGTTATAAAATACCCTATAACTGATGCCCTCTATGCATTACAGGATGGGGCCATTAAGTACAGGTTCCTGACAACTGGCAAAATATATATATCACAGCACCAGAGCATCAGCGGATTACAAATGTGCCTCAAACAATTGTAGCACTTGTAGTAGAGGGGTAGGTAGGTGCTAAGTGTAGGATTTTTGTAGTGAGTGTAGGTAACTTTAGGAAGGCCCAGCTTGCACGAGTTGCCAACCCAGCTTGCACGACCACCCTTCTGATCTGCACGACCACCTCGAGCATCACATCACCACCAGTGACAATCCAGCCCTCGTGCGCACTCTGGGACTTCCTGTCTGCTCTATCAGAGGTCCCTGAATCGGGTGCACAAGAGCAGTTGTTCCCTACACAAGCCAGACTCCACCACCAGGATCGTGATAGCATCCCATAAATTCCCTACCCTATCCAAGTTCAATCCCTCAATAAAAATACAAAAACAAGCACATGGACTGTTCATTGCTTCTGAGTGACTGAAGAAATGAATGCTTGGCTCAGCAGGGTGACAGGTGGGCCAGAACTTCAGCAGCCCCTACGGGGGTACCATGGCACAATAATAAGGATTAAAACCATTGGGGTCTTTTACTAATATTGTCCAGTAGGCTCAGATAGGTTCCCTCTGCAGTAGGGGGGACAGAGACCTCCCAGGACAGCATGTAGGGTGCTGCCAACCACCATTATATCCCCCACCATGCCTGCTTTTACACACCACAGCTAGTGACATCACAAGCAATGCACCCGCACACCTGATGCATATGCAGTAAATACATTGAACATGTAATTTAAAACTGTCAGATGGAAGGCCTCTCACAGACACACCCCCAAAAAATATAGGGTGGAATTGCTCTATGGAACAAATATCCCTTCCACCAAAGGGGACATGCAGAGGTGACAGGACAGCGAACGGATAAGGTTAAAGGAGAAGCTTCGCCAACATAATAACTACATATCCCCATCTCTACTCCCTGAACATGGAGGCAGTGTAAGCCTTGAAACTTAAAAATAATGTATGTGAGTATGTATCATGTATGAGATGTACCAGATACAATGTCCCTTAATTGGCAATTAGGCTGTCCCCTTTCTTTCAAGAAACTGTTAACCATATTCAAACTCATAATATGGGGAATACTACAATACAGTCTTTCCACATATAATAGAGCTATGTTTAAACCAGAGTGGTAGTGTTTTCTGATACATCTATGTTGACTGGATATGGTGGTGGCTTGGTATATGAAGGTAACCACTGCCTTACATTGTGTGCAACATTGTGTGCAACAACTATTTTATATAATTTTCTTAGATTTGTAGTCAGTTCCAGTGGCCCTGCTATCCCTTTCTGCTTTTATCCCCTGCTTCTTTCCTTTATAGGGCCTGGTTTTCTTGCTTGGTTGGTACATATTTTTATGTAGATACTTGCAAGTTATAAAGTTTTTACTGTTAATATAATAATTTGAAGATGTAAGACACAGAAATGGTAATAACTTTATTGCATTATTGATGTGATATTGTGGATATGCCTTCCACAGTTTCCTGATGAAGCAGTTCCATCGATCTGGGAAATGCGTTGAATGCCAACCCTGCCACATTGCCACTGCCACATTGCCATAATCAATGTTTATTTAAAGTAGAACTATAGGCAAAACTTTTTTTCATTTTGCATAATAAGGGAGGGTTATACCAATGTCCAAATCAGGGGAGATTTCTCTTCCTGTCCCATAGTCAAAACAGGAAGTGAGAAGATATCCCTCAAAAGTGAAGGAATCCAGGGTTACTACCAGGGTCACAAGAACTATCATCCTCATTTGAAGATACCTCCTCTCTATTACTGTTCTCTGGACAACACCAAATTCAAGATTTTCTTTTACTTTCATTTTCGATGATAACAGTGAATATGACTAATAGAGAGGTTAAATCTTGGGGTGCAGACAGCAGAAAAACCTGACAGGTGTTCTAATCCTACTTCACGCTATCCAAAACGAAAAAAAAGAATTGCTTTGAGTTATACTTTAAGTAAAATATGTAGTATATTGAACAATGAGGGTCTTTGAGGGTATTTTTCGGTGAAAGTACTGATTTTGAAAATCACTGAATTTGACATATAATTTGTGGAAACATACAGCCCTTCCTTTTCATGCTTTATGTGCTTTTGAACATTTTGTATGCAATTTTTTGAACAAGTTCTATTGTACATTTTGTATATCTAATGGTAGCCCCTGAGAAGTCCCAATGACCTTGCCTTTAGTCAGTTTAACAATTTAAAGTACACCTGTGCTGCTGTCAACCAAGGTAAATCAAAGCTGCTGTTGAATGGCAGACAACAGAAATGTGATAGATGCTACAGAAATGTGATAGATGCTACAGTACTTGTACTGTGGCAGTTTGTGTCTTGAGATTGAACAAATATTACATTACAATGATGTTGGTACTTACAGCTGCGAACTAGTTCCTGAAAAAAAAAAACTGTATTATCTAGTTATTCAGTGTTTCTGCCACCCAGCTATTCAGTGACCCTGCATCAGTCTAAAGTGATTTTGTCATTGGTCAAAATAAAAGACAAGTCACACTTTTAATACAGTGATTGAAATGCTATTCAAAGTAAACTGTTTATATTACAAAAAAACTCAGAATTATCAAAATATATCTATTCTGTAAATCACTGTATTCATGGCAGTAAAAAAAAGAACTTGTATGAAAAGTTCCAAATTATATTACTGCCCCTTTAAAAGTGTGCTGGATTTAATGCAGAGAATAATATATATATATATATATATATATATATATATATATATATATATATATATATATATATATATACTATTTTAGTACACTGTACATATTAAAAATTATTTTCTGATGTTTATGCAAAATATTGTGATAATGATATGCATGTTTCAATTGGAGCAGCAAAATAAATGTCTCACTGTATCAACATACACCAGGTAGGGTCTTTACATATGATCTGCCAAGGTGAAAAAGCAACCACTAGCAACATTGTATCCTTTCAGTTTGTGTTCCTTATCAGTAGGATGCAGCTGTTTTATCAGTCAGAAAGAGAAGATGCTTCTTGGAAGACTTAATTGAGTTTTGGCTGACCTCAAAAGTACAACTTCTCAAAGCAAATGCATTGTTCGAAGATGTATACTGTTTACAAACCAAATGCACTTTTTTTTTTCAGGGCCAGTTTGGGCGACCTGGACATCATGGACCTTCAGGGCCAAAAGGAGAAAAGGTATACATTTGGTGAAATACTATCAAAATAAAAGCTATACCACTTAAGGTTTGCGAAAAACTAATAGTCTGTCATACTAATATATATAAAGTTAGCCAAAAACAATGTTAACTATATGCGTTTAATTTGTTTTGTTTGTTTTTTTTTTCACTTATTTTTATAATACTGTATACAATTTACAATTCATGTTGGTTTTGGAAAAAACTATTTCCATAAAAAACTGTTTCAAATAAAGAATATTTAAACAAATATATTAGTATTAAGTAGAAGCATGGAAACTACTTATATATACAGTATATATATATATTGTGGGGGGTTAGCTTAATGGGTATCGGAATTCACCATATCGAAAAATAAAAATATCATAAAGTGGTTTACATATGGAAAAGAGGAAAACCGGG
>BLSH010459478.1:902402-916071 GCA_018402905.1 Glandirana rugosa | reverse complement strand
TTGTCTTGGAGGTGTGTTTGGGGATGTTATCATGTTGGAATACTGCCCCGTGGCCCAAACTCTGAAGGGAGGGCATCATGCTCTGCTTCAGTATGTCAGAGTACACATTGGCATTCAAGGTTTCCTCAATGAACTGTAGCTCCCCATTGCCGGCAGCACTCATGCAGCCCCAGACCATGACACTCCCACCACCATGCTTGACTGTAAGCAAGACACACTTGCCTTTGTACTCCTCACCTGGATGCTGCCACACATACTTGACACCACCTGAACCAAATACGTTTATCTTGGTCTCAGCAGACCATAGGAAATGGTTCCAGTAATCCATGTCCTTAGTCTGCTTGTCTTCAGCAAACTGTTTGCGGGCTTTCTTGTGCATCATCTTTAGAAGAGGCTTCCTTCTGGGACAACAGCCATGCAGACCAATTTGATGCAGTGTGCAGTGTATGGTCTGAGCACTGACTGGCTGACCCCCCACCCCTTCAACCTCCGCAGCAATGCTGGCAGCATTCATACATCTATTTCCCAAAGACAACCTCTGGATATGACGCTGAGAACGTGCACTCAACTTTGGTCGACCATGGCCTGTTCTGAGTGGAACCTGTCCTGTTAAACCACTGTATGGTCTTGGCCACACATGTGTCAGGGTCTTAGCAATCTTGTTATAGCATAAGCCATCTTTATGTAGAGAATCCTCTGAGAGTTCTTTGCTATGAGGTGCCATGTTGAACTTTCAGTGACCAATATGAGAAAGTGAGAGCGATAACACCAAACTTAACACCTGTTCCCCATTCACACCTGAGACATTGTAACACTAACGAGTCACATGACACCGGGTACAGAAAATGGCTAATTGGGCCTAATTTGGACATTTTCACTTAGGGGTATACTCACTTTGTTGCCAGCGGTTTAGATATTAATGACTGCATGTTAAGATATTTTGAGTGGACAAGCTGTACACTCACTACTTTACATTGTAGCAAAGTGTCATTTCTTCAGTGTTGTCACATGAAAAGGTATAATAAAATATTTACAATGTGAGGGGTGTACTCACTTTTGTGAGATACTGTATATATGTATACACTGAGCAAAATTATAAACACAACACTTTTGTGTTTGCCCCTATTTATAACGAGTTGAACGCAAAGATCCATGACTTTTTCTATGTACACAAAAGGCCTATTTCTCTCAATTATGTGCATTTTAGAGTGGCCTTTTATTGTGGCCAGCCTAAGGCACATCTGTGCAATAATCACCCTATCTAATCAGCATCTTGATATTCCACACCTGTGAGGTGGATGGATTATCTCTGCAAAGGAGAAGTGCTCACTAACACAGATTTAGACAGATTTGTGAACAATATTTGAGAGAAATAGGCCTTTTGTGTACATATAAAAAGTCATAGATATTTGTGCTCAGCTCATGATAAATAGGGGCAAACAAAAAAGTGTTGCGTTTTTAATTTTGCTCAGTGTATATACTGTATATATGTATATACACAAATCGGGCTATATTTAATGCTCTGTTTGTAACTGAATTTTTGTATAATACTGTATATATAACTGCAACATACAAGGCCAACATTTTGTTTTTCTAATCATTACTAATAATATGTGTATGCATATGTACTGTATAATGTTGTTTGACTTGTAATACTGTATTAACTGAATTTGTTATACAAAAAAGGACCATATGTATAGCCTTTCATCATATTGGGAATGTTGGGTCTTTCCCTTAAGCAGGGTACAGACACGGGTTTTTTTGCTCAACCAGTAGGTTGAACGCAAAAAAAAAAAAAAAAAAACTTGGCAGATCCTGTAGCAACACAAGTGATGTTGATGCAGGAATAAGTGTTGCCAACCTCCCTCACCATTTTTTACTTCCAAAACATGGAAATTTTACTGACTGAGCACATTTTTTTACTGACAACCTGAGCAATTACAAAATTAAGACTATCAACATTTACCCACTTCAGCTCTGGAAGTTTTTTCCCCCTTCCTGACCAGGCCATTTTTTGCGATACGGCACTGCATTGCTTTAACTGACAATTTCGCAGTCATGCGACGCTGTACCCAAATAAAATTGATGTCCATTTTTTCCCACAAATAGAGCTTTCTTTTGGTGGTATTTGATCGCCTCTGCAATTTTTATTTTTTGCGCTATAAACAAAAAAGTACTTACAATTTTGAAAAAAAACCAATATTTTTTACTTTCTGCTTTAACACATACCCAATAAAAAATGTAAAAAATCTAATTTCTTCATCAATTTAGGCCAATATGTATTCTGGTAAATATTGTTGGTTAAAAAAATCCCAATAAGCGTATATTGATTGGTTTGCACAGAAGTTATAGCATCTACAAACTATGGAATATATTTATGGTCTTTTTATTTATTTTTTATTGTTTTTACTAGTAATGGCGCCGATCAGCGATTTTTAGCGGGACTACGACATTGCGGTGGACAAATCTGACACATAGGGGTTTATTTACTAAAACTGGTGAGTGCAAATTATGGTGTGGCTGTGCATGGTAGCCAATCAGCTTCCAGGTTTTATTGTCAAAGTTTGATTAAACTAGCTGAAGTTAGAAGCTAATTGGCAACCATGCACAGCTGCACCACATTCGGAATGCTCCAGTTTTAGTAAATCAACCCCAGAGTGACACTTTTTGGTGACCAGTGACACCAATACAGTGATCAGTGCTAAAAAAAATGCACTGTCACTATATAAATGACACTGGCAGGGAAGGGGTTAACACCAGGGGCGATCAAGGGGTTAAGTGTGCTCCTAGGGAATGCTTTCTAACTGTGGGGGGGAGTGGATGCACTGGACGAAAAGAGAGATCCATATTTCTGCTTAGCAGAAACACAAGATCTCTCTTTTCCTTCCTCACAGAACAGCAATCTGCCTTGTTTACATAGGCAGACTGCTGTTTTGTCTTTTCTCCGAACAATCGGTGGGTCCTGCCCGCTAGACCCGCTGATTGGCTCCCGCTGTGTCCAATCACAATGGGAGTGGCGCTCTGGCAGCATGCAAGTGCACCCCAGATTGCATGCACAAAATCACGTACAGGTATGTGATTTTGCATAGCCGAGCCGCCCTGCCGCAGTATATATACTAATATGGAAACACAGACAATACCCATAGCAAGTCGTTTGCCTGATTTACACTTAAAAAGTCTACACAGCATGACAAATTATCAGCCACTCATATTTACAGACAGTTGTAAAAAAATCACAGATTTTTACTAACTGTTTGTAAATTTACTGATGGTTGGCAACCCTGTCAGGGATCCTTCTCACTGAGACATTGTATTCTGAGGCTGCAAGCACTGATCAAATGTTGGATTTCTAGCATGCCCATTTCACAGAATCTGGTCGTTAGACTGGCTTCTGTTTAACAGACAGCTGTACACACAGGTCAAAAATCAACTGGTTCCAACTGAACTGACCAATTTTTGGCCCCTTCATAGAAACATAGAAACATAGAAAAGTGACGGCACAAAAAAGACTGAGTAGTCCATCAAGTCTGCCCCTTTTTATTTATTTATTTATTTTTTACATTAACCTTGTTGTCTGACTATAGATTTATGTTTATCCCAAGCATGTTTGAAGCCATTTACTGTTGACTGTCTCACAACCCCTGTTGGTAGTTTATTCCAATCATCAACCACCCTTTCAGTAAAATAATACTTTCTAAGATTAGTTTTGAACTTCCCCCCAGTTATTTTGAGGTCATGTCCCCGTGTTCTTGATTTTGGTTTCATATTGAAAAGACTGCCCTCCTGAACCTTATTCACCCCCTTTATGTATTTAAAGGTTTCAATCATGTCTCCCCTCTCCCTTCTTTCCTCCAGACTGTACATATTAAGTTCCTGAAGTCGCTCTTGATATGTTTTATCCCCCAGACCTTTCACCATTTTTGTTACCCGTCTCTGAACTTGTTCTTTTTTATCAATATCTTTTTGTAAGTGTGGTCTCCAGAACTGGACACAGTATTCTAAGTGAGGTCTCACTAAAGATCTATATAGAGGAATCAGAACCTCCTTCCTCCTGCTGGTGATCCCTCTACTGATACATCCCAGAATTCTATTTGCTTTTCCCACTGCCTGGTTACACTGTTTGCTCATTTTGCAATCATCTGAAATAAGCACCCCCAAATCTTTTTCTTCTGTAGTGCTGGCTAACACTGTACCCCCAATGCTGTACTCTCTAAGCAGATTCATACCGATACAAAGCCCCGATTTAGGTTCCTATTGCTTTTCCAGGATACTTGTTGAACTATTCACTCATGAAAGTGAATAGTAGACAGTTTACACAATAAAAGCTAAAGTGGGTTAGTAAATGTAAATAATAAAGGATCACTGCTACTCTCAACCAGCCCAGGTGAATAGTTAGACCCTATGACTAAGCCCCGGTGGACAGGGTGAAAAGCATTAGAGTGTATGGTTTGGTGGAGACATGTAGGCTGAGGCCACTCTTTATCGTTTATTCACATGGGCTTGTCAGGAGTAGCAGCGATCCTTTATCCTTTAAGTTACTAACCTCTTGGTAACAGGATAAGCCTGCACCCCATGTTCTGGGACACAGGGATATGCTTTCACCTCTGAGCAGAGCCAAAAGCAATCAAACAGGTCACAAAACCTAAAGTGGAACTAATTATTTAGATAACCTCTCCAGCAGAGGTGAAGCTCTGTTGAGTTCCATCATCCAATCATGTGCAAGAAAAAATATATATTTTTTATTTTCCTTGCATGAGATTGGATATTCTTTGCAAAGTGAATTTTAACCACATTCACCGTGCAAAGATGTGCAAATTCATTTGCACAGTGAGCAGCCTATTTGCCTTTAGTAAATCAACCACAACATGTGTGGGCACAGTCAGTTGTGGTCTCTAGTGCCACCAATGGTGTATACAACAGGTTGACCTTGAAGGAGCACACTTGGGAGACAAGAGAGACCAGAGAGTTTCTTAACAAGGCAAGTTCACAATGTATAATTTGAATGAAAACTGCATGTTTAGAAAGTTTGAAAACAACTTTCAAAATTACATTAACACGTTTATATGAGATTTTTTGGGAAACTACCTAAATTGCCTTGACTTTCCCCTGTTATAGTTGGTGAAGATAGTTAATCAAAAGTAAGTGTGTCTAAGAAAAAACAGGGAAATCTCAGTCCAAGATATTAGTACTGATATACACAGGATTTTTTTTTACGAACAGTTAATTTACTTAATATACTTTATAATAACATCCATATTTGTAATCATATTTGTTCTATTACATGGTAACAATGTATAGTAATAAGTAAAATAAACCCATAAAATAAATCTGTGCATTCTTTTATTTCCTAGGGCAATGAAGGTCCACCAGGGAAACCTGGACCTCCAGGACCGCCTGTAAGTACAGTAAGTTCATGTTATTAAATACACTATATAAATGAGAGTTTAATTTAAAATATTCTATACCTGAAATACAAAAGTACACACATTGATTTTTGATCCCCTCTTAAACATGCTCAGCAGGGGCCCGGGCAAATTTCAATCCATGTATGGGCAGGTTGGTTGTACCCAAGTTGATCTATGAATTGACTTGCATGTATCCAGCCTGCTGGAAAATTTTCATCCTGAATATACGGAGGGGGGAATTGAGTCATTTTCTTTTGTTGAGCCTGCTGGTTGAACAAAAAAAATTACTTATGTATGGCTAGCCTTACACAGTGATCACTAGAACAAGTTCATCCATTAAATGTTTCCCCTTCTATTATTTTCCTGAATAGGGAAAGGGGCCTTCGAAACCATCTGTCTTCCAAATATAATGCTCATTAACCAGTGGCTGACCAACCGCCGCAGTTGTACTGTGGCAGGTTGGCTCAGCTGCGCAAACCGTTGCCATTGTACGCCGGCCGTACATGCATGATTTGCGGGCAAGAGCGCGCCGCCGCGCACACTCCATGAGCCAATGTCCGCTGGCGACCCGCGATCGCCTGTTACAGAGGCGGATCTCCGTTTTGTGAGGGGACATATGACAGATCTACTGTTCCCAGTAATCGTGAACAGTTAGATCTGTTATGCCCGGCCAGCCCAGCCCCCACACAGTTAGAGCATAGTGAGGGAACCCCTTGATTGCCCCCTACAGTTTAACCCTTCCCTGTCAATGAGATTTATACAGTAATCAGTGGCTATTTAAAGCTCTGATCACTGTATAAATGTCATTGGTCCCAAAAAAGTGTCAAAAGTGTCCTAACTGTCCGTGGCAATATTTCAGTCCTGATAAAAATCACAGATCGCCACCATTACTAGTAAAAAAACAATAATAAAAATGCCATAAATCTATTCCTATAGTTAGTAGACACAATAACTTTTGCGCAACCCAATCAATATATACCTATTGCAATTTTTTTACCAAAAATATGTAGGACAATACATATCAGCCTAAACTGAGGAAGGAATTTGTTTTTTTACTTTTTTTTCAGATATGTTTCAAAGCAAAAAGTACATTTTTTTTTCAAAATTGTCGCTCTTTTTTGTTTATAGCGCAAAAAATAAAAAATGCAGAGGTGATCAAATACCACCAAAAGAAAGCTCTATTTGTGGGGCAAAAAGGACGTCAATTTTGTTTGGGTACAGCATCGTACGACCGTGAAATTGTCAGTTAAAGCAACGCAGTGCCGAATCGCAAAAAGTGCTCTGGTCAGGAAGGGGGTAAATCCTTCTGGGGTTGAAGTAGTTGACATCTCTAACAATTCATGCCTCTAGCTATGCAAATTGAGGAACTGACACCTGTACAGGTTTCTTGATACTAATGGGATTGTGTAACTAGAATGGGAATGATTCCATAGCTTTCACACCGCTCATCTTGTTCTTGAACAATTAAAACTTGGGTAAACCACCACAAGCATAACAGAAAATCTGGCCCACTGCAGGTTTAAGGTATAATATGCACTGCATACTAGCACATTATGACAGACTTACCTGCACACAGAGCCCTTCAGCACAGTGCTGTCATGGTTCCCCAGTGCTTCCATCTTCACTCTGTATTCCTTCCAGGGTTGCAGGCTCCGGCTGTATGAATGGCCCTAGCAGGGAGCTCTGAAGGTATGGCATGGGTATGCCGTCCCTTCAGACCGCATGCACTGGTGATGTCACCGGCTGCATCCCATGTGAATATCTCCTAAGCAGAGCAAGTTTAGGAGATAATCACTGTATCTACAGGTAAGCCTTTTTATAGGCTTACCTATAGGTACAAGTTAAAAAGTTGACTTTATTTCCACTTTAACATTGTGTGCATTTTGTGAAAGAGAAAAAATATATTAATAATGTATTATGTGATTCACTCACAAGGATTACTTAGGTTTGCTCCAAGCAAGAAACACCCACAAATTATAGTATTAATAAAGATCTATACTGGTAATATATTATTAGCTTGTTCACAGTAATGAACCATTTAGCTAATGGGCTACAATGAGCTTCTTTGGGCTTCTTAGGCTTAGTTATGTCTTGTATAACAACATTTACTACATCTTGAAAAGGTTATGAATTTTGAAGTACAGTAGTTGTATTTAGTGCAACATTCTTCACCCTGACTTTCACTATAGCTCTCCTTGGCATGTTGCATTTTTCAGTTGAAAGACATTGGCAGTGTCAATGGCAAAAATAATAAGCAGTGTTGTAACAACAGCCATAGCGGCCCACTTAGATGCTATGGGGCCTGGAGATGGAAGGGGATCCCAATGGAGGCTATTGAGGCAATTTAAACATAGAAAATCTGTGTGCATGTAAAGATAACACATATCCAGTACTGTGCCTTTAAATTGGGAAGACTATACCATGCTTAATCAAAATACAAAAATGCATGTGTATTAAATTCATAAAAAGTCCCAACAAAGTGCTTGCTGCAAATCAATATAAAGTGATAAAATGCTGAGAGTCATGTCTTGAAAGAGAGGTGACACCCAAAAGACAAACAGTACTCTTCCTCTTCTCCCAGACAGAAACGCTCTGCGCTCACCAGAAATATATGACCTCTTTTCTCAAAGGTCAAACTTGCATAAAGTAAGTGTATCCCAGATCTATAACATGTTTTCGGTCCACCATTGAAGTCCTAAGCCTCTGGCTGGCTGGATAACAACATGTCCTGTAAAGTGCTCCTGAGCCTAAATATGTCTCATTCGCAAGGGGGAGATGTAAAACAATCTCTCATAGTGTACTATATTTGACTTTTATTTAGAAACAATTAATATTGCACTTACATTGTTAAAAAGCTTAACAGGCATGGAATCAAATCAAAAACGCTAGTTTGAGTTCAACCTGCATTCCACCAAGTGGAGGTGATGTGTTAAGGCCATTTTTTACTGCACCCCCACATAAGATAGGATGGATCCAACCCTGCCTGAGGGGGAAAAACTACCTGGAATGTGACCTGTTTCAATGGGCCCTGCAGGTGTACTCTCCAGTACCATGCTGTGACCATTGCTGTGGGGCGTTCTTTAAACCATCACTAAAATAAGTGCAGGGGCTTGCCCCCATTTTCATTTGGGAGCCTGCCATCTGCTTTCATTGTGTCACCTGGACTATGACATGTACTACTTGGTCTCCTGCTGCTTCCCCAATGAGCTTACACCTAGGTTCCTAGTGCCACCAGTAACTGTTTGGTGTGTACGTCTCTGCCTTTTCCACCTCCAGCATGAGGTGAATTACCAGCAGCTCTTCACAAGGAGTCTGTCCTCCTTACTGCTGCCTACAGTGACTTGGTCACTGGACGTCAGGGCCGCTGATAGGGCGGTACAGCCAGCCCTGGTGTGCAGGGCCCACAGCACAAAGGGGGGCCCACACAGGGGGGATTAGTGACAGATGACAATTGTGTCTTTTCCTCCAGCAGATGAAAGTTTCTCACCTTCCGTCTCCCTTGCTACAAGCTTTTATCTGGTAAGAAAGAGATAGTCGTCCCTCACTAATCCCCCTCCCTGTGTGGGCCCACCTCCTCTCAGCACTGGAGTTTGTTATCTCTAACTTCGGGGCCATGCACACTGGCTTAAAAAAAATCGCTGCTTTTACAGGAGTTTAGTGTTTTGCCTGTATAAGCAGCTCAATGTTATCCTATGTGTCCATACACATTAGGACGATTACAGGCATATTTTAAGCTCAACGTTTAAGAGACAGAAAAAAACCCTTCTGGTTCTCCTAAACTCGTCTAAACTTTGTACAAAAAAGTTCTTTATATGAGCGTTTTTTTCTGCCAAGTGAACTGGAGTTTTTTTTAAGCCCAGTGTGCATGGGGCTTAACTTTTTTTCTCCCTCTGTTCCTCTATATTTTTTCATCTCATCTTCATTTTTATTTATTAAGATTTAGCAGGAATTCTGTGAGTTATGTTGTATTTGTGTCTGCTAATAGTGTTATTGTATTTTTAGTGAAATATAGCTTTAATACTTTCTTGGGGAGGCTCTCTCAAATAGTTTGTACGGGGCCCTGCGGTTTCTATCAGCAGCCCTGCTGAATGTCATATAACCTTTCTTGCCTTAGCGTCCCCCTTCCTGGAGTACAAACAAATGGTCTCTGCTCCACATACAACTGGCCTTTGCAACAAGGAGCACATGGGAGGGCAAAGCATTTCAAACAAAACCAAAGAAAATTCCCAGCTCAACTTACTGAACAGTCTGCAACCAACCAAATCATCATGTCTAACAGTATGGGTTAAAAACAGTGGTTTAGTTTGCAAACATTTTCAGATACATGCGTAAGCTGCAGAGCCACTTCACGGCACCCCAATATTATCTGCAGTCCTAACTCAAAATTTTGAAAGCCTCCACAGTGGAAGCACATGCATTATAATAAATAGGCAGTGGGCAGGTGAGCATGGAGGGAGCATATCCTCCTTAAAGGCACAGGGGCACACTTGGCACCCAACATATAGCACAACAGCAGTGAGTGCATCCAGTGCATCCCCTTACCAGTATTCCAGCAGTACAAACAAATGGCCACTGCCCCACCTATAACTGGCCTTTGCAGCCAAGGAGCGCATGGAAGGGCTACATGTTTCAAACAGGAGGGGTGGGCTCCTTCCAGGCTCACCTGACCTCTGCCTATCCATTATAATGTGTGTGTTTCTACTGTGAAGGCTCTCAAAATTTAGCGTTAGGACTGCAGATACTACTAAGGAGCAGCTTATGCATGCATTTGCAAATCTGTGCAAACTAAAACCCTGTTTTTAATGCATACTGTTAGACAGGATAATGTTGTTGGTTGCAGACTGGTCAGTAAGTTGAGCTGGGAAATTTCTTTGGTTTTGTTTGAAAAGAAGTGAGCTCCTTGGGGTCCTCGCTGGCTGTGTCTGCCATGGCTTCCTTCCCTGCATTATCTATGGAAGAATTTTGTCATATTTTATGTAAGGTGTATTTTAAATAAAAAGATCTCTGCATGATAGCTGACTATAGACAGGGGGTGTCAGTATTCTCCTCCAGAGTTTGTCTCTGATATGCTAGCAGCTGTGGTGTTTTCTGCACACACAGTTGTGGGTGATAAGGAGTGTAGCATATCCTTTTTGGATGATATTGTTCCGAGGAGGTTTGGTCTGCTCACATAACTCCTAGACTTAAAGATATTATTTCATACATGTCTGAATATAAAACAACCTATGTCTGAATTCTCTAAGGTTACCAGCTGGGGCCCCTTATAAATCCCAACCCGTCAAATTTTCCCAGTATATTTGCTACTGTAACCTGTATTGGACATTGACTGGTCTACTCCTGATAAGTTGTTTTCACCACCTAAGTGTTTTGCCCAACAATACCCTGCTGAAAAAGTGTTTATTAAGAGGTTGTCTGTGGATTCTTACATCCTTTGCATAAACAAAATACTGACTGTTCCTGTTGAGGACATTTTGGTGATTAGGGATCCGATAGACAGGAAACCAGAAACCCTGCAAATGCCCTTGTTCTCCCTGACAGACCCTGCCTTGTCATTGCTGTGCTGTCCATTAAAAAAAAGGTCAATATTAACTGATTCCTTGGTTTAAAACCAGTAAGAATCCTTGCCTGTTTCCCTACACTATTGTGTTAAGGGGCTTGTGACTGTACACATGCAGAGGACTCTTTGGCTAAAAGGTTAGTCTGTGAAATAAGGTCTGATTCAGACAGACTATTTAACACAGGTAGTGCATTCACATCTATGCACCCTGCCCACGTCAAACTTTGACATGCAATTGTGTCCGTGCAGCCACTGCATGTGCATCCACTTCTGTGGACTGCCTGCTTACAGCTCCAAGGTGGATGCACACTTATCTACCAACGGAGAACTGGCTAAAGCTCCAGTCTGAATGAGCCCTAAACATGTTAAAAATGTTTACTGCACATGCCTTTTGATGGTGCATGTTTTTGGTGCCTCCACAGACAATTGTATCAATGTGATCATTGGAGAACACAAACACAAACATAAACCTTATGCTTGAAATCCCCCTATTTCTAAGGCTAAGAAGAGTTCTTTTCATTTCTCCTAGACCTCTATGTGTAACTCCAGAACTGAGTTCTATTGCAAAATCTGCCAAGCCAGCTAGAAAGTCCTCCTCGTAATGTGGGGGATATCTGTTAGCCTTTGTGGCCACCTGGAAGGAAAGCATCCCTGATTCACGAGTAAAGCACATAGGGGGATATAAGCTAAAATATCAGTTTCTACTTCAGTCCCAATTCATGATGTTATACCTATGTAAACCTGTTAAACATTTTTGCAATTACTAATTTCAAGATTTCTGATCAAAGCTGTTCACAGTTCTCAAAGCTGAATGAATCATGCACCCCATTCTTGATCTAAAAGCTCTCAATTCCTTTCTTTGGGTGCAAAAATTCTCAATGGAATCCACTAAGTCAATCATTGTGTTCCTCTGGGAATTTTTCTTGCCTCTATAAACATCAGGGATGCTTATTTGCATGTCTCCATTTTTTCAGTGCATCAACACTACCTGTATTTTCCGATGAACACAAAATATTACCAGTTGTTTCCC
This sequence comes from Glandirana rugosa, assembly GCA_018402905.1. Classification (NCBI taxonomy): domain Eukaryota; kingdom Metazoa; phylum Chordata; class Amphibia; order Anura; family Ranidae; genus Glandirana; species Glandirana rugosa. The sequence goes on along the minus strand of BLSH010459478.1, from coordinate 904,079 downwards.
TTTCCTCTGGCTTACCAACTGCACTTCTAGTATTCACCAAGGTGCAAGTCCATGCTTACTCTGCTGTGCTCACAAGGCCATTCCATGCATGGAAAATTGGCAAGTGGACTTCCTCAGTCATCAATTTATGGATTCAAGGGAATGGTCTCTTCACCCAGAGCTGTTTCAAGGTGGGAAATGCAAGACATGAACTACTTGGGCTCAATATTCCACAACAAACTAAACACGTTTCTCTCCAGATGCAGGGATCCTCTGGCCATGTCAATGGATGTTGTGATTACACAGTGGGATCAGTCAACCTCCTCTGAAGCTCCTTTTTTGTCTACACAACAGGTTGGAATCTGAGGGCATTCCAATGATACCGATCACAACAAATTGGCTAAGGTTGCTGTGGTACGAGGACCTTGTTAGGCTTCTTGCAGACTCTCCATGGGCTTTTCCAGATCCGCTGGATCTTTTGACCCAAGCACTGGTTTACTACTCTGCTTTATGGTCACTGGCTTTAACAGCATGGCTGCCCCTCTTTCCCCATTAAGAGCCTTTGTACAGGGGTAGCTCACAAAGGCCCACTTGTACATCCACCTGTGATCCTATGGGATCTCAGTCTGGCACTTTTAGCTCCTCAGAGACTTTCCTCTGAGCATATCCTAGGCTCTGGTCCACTGAGATTATCAGAGATATCTATTTAACACTAACTCCACAAGGAGTTAATGTAACACTAACTCCACAATCAGAGATACTTTACACAAGTTGATGTTCCTCATTGCCATCACCTCTGCTCTCTTTTGTTATAAAAGCCCTGCCTGTCAGTGGATATTGTTTTAACTCAGTTTACTACCACTTTAAAGCAGGGGTTCTGGATGCAGAGTTTGCCCAGAGTTGTAGAGAATGATTGCATGGCTCAGCCATACCCAGGCACTCAGGCATACCCCTCCCATTTTTTTTTATTTGTGATGAAAGGGATATATGCAGACACCTTCTGATGACTGGGGGAACTATTGCCTTAGCAGCATAAGTGGCTGCTATGGGGCCAGAGTGGAGGGGTGTCAGGACCCAAGCGTTTGGTGGAACATCTCCTGTTCACCAACCATACTGAGCCACCTGACCCCAAGCAAATCCCCATCAGCTCAGGACCGTAACAGGATTTGACAGTCTTCCTCTGCTGGCTTCTGTGATTACCAATGTTAATTTTGATGTCAAATTTTATTTTAGTCATAGTCTTTTAACTAAAATGTCATTTTAGTTTTTTTTTTTATGTAATCAAAGTTTATTAAAGTTTTTCCATAGTACAAAACAGAGAAATGGTAATTGACACACTACCCGAAGGTAGATAACATACATAGAGAGATACAACTAATGGTAAAGAGACAAAACATGATACCTTTTTGAAATTATTTGAAACTAATGTATTTTTTTTTTTGATTTTACTGTAAAATCAATTTTCTGATACTGATTTTATTTTAAACTGTAGTTTTAATTGTAACCATTAGTGTCTTCGGTCGTCTCCTTCTGACAGTTTAGGACAATGCCAGGACTCGACTACCCCTAAACGAACCCCAGTCCACCGAGTCATACCAACCACTTGTCCTCTACAAGGTGGTTTGCGAACCCAGGACTGTGGGGAGGTGAGACCGGGGTATCGTCGGTGAATACGACGATTCCGTTATCAAGGGGGTC
>BLSH010459478.1:861161-895596 GCA_018402905.1 Glandirana rugosa | reverse complement strand
GTTGCTGCTGCACGCAATGTTGATGGTGAACAGATCAAAACACTGACAGAATCCATGGATGGCAGGCTTTTGAGTGTCCTTGCAAAGAAAGGTGGCTATATTGGTCACTGATTTGTTTTTGTTTTGTTTTTGAATGTCAGAAATGTATATTTGTGAATTTTGAGATGTTATATTGGTTTCACTGCTGAAAATAAATAATTGAAATGGGTATATATTTGTTTTTTGTTAAGTTGCCTAATAATTATGCACAGTAATAGTCACCTGCACACACAGATATCCTCCTAAAATAGCTACAACTAAAAACAAACTAAAAACTACTTCCAAAAATATTCAGCTTTGATATTAATGAGTTTTTGGAATCATTGAGAACATGGTTGTTGTTCAATAATAAAATTATTCCTCAAAAATACAACTTGCCTAATAATTCTGCACTCCCTGTATAGTCGACTAAAATCTCCAGTGCATTTTAGTCGACTAAAATCTCCAATACATTTTAATGTCTAATCTAATGGGTTAGTTCAATTCTAATGCATTATTTTAAGTGTTACTAAACCCACAACATTAAAGTCAGTCAGTATATGCAGTAAAGCATGCTTGTTATACTCACTGTGGAACCTAAGGGGTTAATTATTTGCATTGTGTAAAAAGGATGTTTGATTCTATCTTCTCTGATCTGAAGGTTTGAAAATGCACTACAGACACAGATTTAGCCGTTGTAATATATAACCGCTTTATAAATAAAACCAAGTTTCATAAACAAAGGAAAATATTACCCTACTTTTTGACAAACAGCGCAATTTTAAAATATAAAAAGAAAACAAAATACTGTAAACTCTATTGGTGGTAATGCCATTGCACGTATTACCTGAATATATTACCAACATTAAATATTAAGAAAAATAAAATAAAAGCCTTTTTCTTAACTTTTTTTTTTCTTTCAGCAGCTTAGTAGACACCTTCTACTCATTCTTATGTGGTTGTGTAGTGCTAATTTTGACGTAAAATTTTGGTTTGGTTTTAGCCATAGTCTTTTGATTAAAATGCTATTTTAGTTTTAGTCATATTTTAGTCATCTGAATTGTTTTAGGTTTAGTCATATTTTAGTCAACTAAAATAGTGTTAACTAACATTAGCGATTACACATGACAGCACAGATCGGCTAAACTGCCATAGCCCACTCACACACGCTGACAAAGGTTTGGATTCAGTCAGCCTGAGCAGCACCAGAACCTAGAAGTAAGCTGTTTATAAGGTGCTTTGAAACTGTAACATGCCCAAGCAATATTTCATATGCCATGTTTAACATTTTCTATTCTGCACCCGTGCATTCAGTTTTGCAATGCAGTGCATTCCCTATACCATACCTCCTCATTCTGAATGCAGTTATGCATTTAACAAGGGGACCCCCAGATCCCACCTCCCTCCTATGTGAATGAGTCAATCATGCTGCCCGTCGACCTGAGAAAAAAAACACGGCGGGCGGTGTTTTGACGATGGGTTTACATCGAGAAACATTATTTTTGTTATTTTTTTTAATAAAGGATTTGTCAAAAACTTGTCTCTTGTTTTTATTACTTTTTGACAATTTTTTGGTCAATGGGTAGGGGTACAATGTACCCAATAGTCATTCACATAGGGGGGGTGGGGTCAGGGGACCCCCTTGTTAAAGGGTGTTTCCTGATTCCCATAAGCCCCCCAGCCCACAGACCCCCACAGCCACGGCCCCTGCCCAAAGCGCCCACCCCCCCATGTTGAGGGCATGTGGCCTGGTATGGTTAAGGAGGGGGAGTGCTCGCTCGTCCCCCCCTTTCCTGACCTGCCAGGCTGCATGCCTGGTATGGATTTTGGAGAGCCTGGTATAGACTGTGGGGGGGGGGGGCACACTGTTTTTTACTTTATTTTTCAATAGCCATGGACTGGCAATTGTAATTGGGATGTAAATGGGTTTGACTCTAATTTTTGCTGCAGCATGTTTTATGCATGCTACAGATGCACCACTTTACAGGCACTTTAAGAGGACCCCCAGGCACAATATTTAATGGTATTTTTCATCTTATTGCTGCACTTTAAGCGTAATTAAGATCACTGCGCCTGAAAAATATGATTGCTTTTTTTTAAAAAAATTGTAATGGTGCATGTCCCCCAGGGAAGTACCCAGACCCTCATACCCCTTTTATGGCCAATTACTTGCCTTCAAAATTGGCACTTTTGATTCTTCCTGGTCAGCTCCAATAGACTTCAATGGGGTTCACTGTTCGGGTTAGAACATTTCCCCTGTTTGGGAGTTCTGCTGCTAACCAAACAGGGGGTTGTCCGGCCCATGTCACAACATCATGGTTGGTACTGTCAAATAATTAATAATAATTGGACACTTGTAAAAATTATTATTATTATACATGATTTATATAGCGCCAACAGTTTGCGCATCGCTTTACAATATGAGGGCAGACAGTACAGTTACAATACAATACAGGAGGAATTGGAGGGCCCTACTCGTTAGAGCTTACAATCTAGAAGGGAGGGTCAAGTGAAACATAAGGTAATAACTGTGGGGGATGAACTGATGAATAAAATGAAAATACATTTGCTAGGTTTAGGTAGAATAAGCTTCTCTGAAGAGGAGGGTTTTCAGGGATCGTCTAAAAGCTAGCAGAGTACGAGATACTCGGACAGGTTGGGGTAAGGAGTTCCATAGGTTTGGAGAGGCTCTGGAAAAGTCCTGGAGGCAAGCAAAGGAGGAGGTGACGAGGGAGCTAGAGAGCAGGAGGTCTTGAGAGGAATGGAGAGAACTTTAAATAACTACATATATTAATAACTTGACACATGTAATAAATGAACAAAGTATTACTGCACTTCCAATGTCTGATGGATTGAAAGACCTGCATCTAGCATTTCCCCGCTCTCTTATTCTTTACAAAGTTCTTACAAAGCAAGAAGATTTCTTCATAAATTGTAATAGGAAAAAATATCAAGTGAACAGGGGTAAGTTTAAAATATCTAAAAAAAAGAACTGGAACGGTTGCCCATAGCAACCAGTTGGATGGCTTGTTTCATCTAAAATCTGACTGTTATGGGCAAGTGCTCTAGAGTTTTGTGCTTTGTTTATTCTAAATCAGATGCAGGGTGTTACATGGGTGGAGCTGGATTTAAATCACAGGGGTAAATAAGATTTTAAAAATCTTTCACCTAGTCACCATCTGACAAACTCCCTTTAAGAATACTTAAAGTAAAGTGTATTCTAAATGTAGTAGATAATGGCAGCAAATTATTTTTTATATTATTTACATGGCAATGTCAGATTTAATGAAGTAATATTTTCATTTAAGGTGGTCTAATATTTAGATTTTCTACATGAACATAACCTGAATTTTCAGTTACATTAGTTCAATAAAGGACAAGAAAAAATACCTGGGACCAACACCTTGTCTTTCTACAGTGCTGTTGGATAATGAAGAAATGCATTTAACACAGCAATCAAGCAAGTTTGTGTCAGGCATTGTGCTGGAGACAATAAGCACTGAATATGGCTAGTTTTATATAACCATAGTTCTACTTGACATCCCTGAAATTTGAAATTGCCACATTATTCAGCTCTAAAGAAAAATGTAGCATGTAAGAGAACTGAGACCATTTTATGTAGTTTTTGAGAACTAGTATAAGATTGTTTTAGCTATAATATTTAAATATATTGTTTCCCTATTGCCATTTAAGAAGTACTTATTGTGGATTCTTATGTGCAACCTACTCCTTCTCCATGTAACAAGGCTGCTTCTGCCTGGAAAGTGAATGTCAGAGCCATTTTAAACTTTTAACTGTAAAAGTCCTGCCTAAGAACAGATTTCGCAAAGGGTATGCTATTATGTTTTTAACCAGAATACTACCCAGCATTGGCCTGACTTCTAGACTTAAGCCCATGGACAGCCTGGGTGAAAGTTGTGTGAATCCTCTGTGCAATTATATACACCATATTACCAAAACTATTGGGATGCCTGCCTTTACACACACATGAACTTTCATGGCACCCCAGTCTTAGTCGGTAAGGTTCAATATTGAGTTGGCCCACCCTTTGCAGCTATAACAGCTTCAACTCTTCTGGGAAGGCTGTCTACAAGGTTTAGGAGTGTGCCTATGTGAATGTTTGACCATTCTTCCAAAATTGAATTTGTGAGGTTAGGCACTGATGTGGATGGGAGGCCTGGCTCACAGTCTCTGCTCTAATTCATCCCAAAGGTGTTCTATTGGGCTGAGGTCAGGAATCTGTGCAGGCCAGTCAAGTTCCTCCACCCCAAACTCACTCATCCATGTCTTTATGGACCTTGCTTTGTGCACTGGTGCACAGTCATGTTGGAACAGGAAGGGGCCATCCAAAAACTGTTCCCAAAAAGTTTAGAGCATGAAATTGTACAAAATGTCTTGATATGCCGATGCCTTGGGAGTTTCCTTCACTGGAACTAAGGGGCCATGTCCAAACCTTGAAAAACAACCCCACACCATAATCCCCCTCCACCTAATGACTTTGGCCAGTGCACAAAGCAAATCCATAAAGACATGGATGAGCGAGTTTGAGGTGGAGGAACTTGTCTGGCCTGCACAGAGTCATGACCTCAGCCATATAGAACACCTTTGGGATGAATTAGAGCGAGCCAGGCCTTCTGGTCCACATCAGTGCCTGACCTCACAAATGTACTTCTGGAAGAATGGACAACCATTCCCATAGACACACTCCTAAACCTTGTGGACAGCCTTCCCAGAAGAGTTAAAGCTGTTATAGCTGCAAAGCTGGGCCAACTCAATATTGAACCTTTTAGACTAAGACTAGGATGCCATTAAAGTTGATGTGCCTGTAAAGGCAGACGTCTCAATATTTTTGGTAATATAGTGTGTATGTATATATATATATATATATTATATATATATTCATTTTGGATAACGTGTAGAAGGATTAGAGTCTCTGCTGTTTATTTGTTTTTTCTTTTTTTGATATCAGCACCTCCTTAGAGAATATTCATGGTCACTATTTGTGGACCAACTTTACTGAACAGAATGTGGGGAAAATCCAAAATATTACAGCTGTCACTGGAACAGAAGTGGAGGGGAAAAGTGTCACATTCTGGATATTTCTACACACTTTCTAGCATGTTCTATTAGAGGAGATTAAAGTAAATCTCACAGCAGTAAGAGCCTCACATTCTAACTCTTTCCAACCTTTTAAAACAATAACTGGAGTTACACTTTAAGACATGCTAAAGTGCCTTTCAAGCAAGATTACTACATGTGATAATCTTTCTTGAGTGACCTCTTTAACACACTTTAAGCACTTGAGCCCCTGTTACTGTTTTAAAACTGGATAGCAGCTATTTGTCTCAGTGCCTTTTTAAAATGTACTTAGACTCAGCAGGTCTGGTGAGCCCTGATGGAATTTAGCGCTAAATAGATAAGCTCCTGGGCTTTTGAACTAGCAAAATTGTGCTTTGTGAGAGCACTTTGTAGCAGAGCATTGTTAGACATTGCCTCTCTCTGTATTGTGTTTGCTGACAAAGTGATATGACATCATAATGTTCTTCGGTCAGTCCAAAGGCTAGGGCAGAGCTGACCCAGCTCTGACATGCCTTCCCTTGCAGCAGAAGATCACTGCTATAGTGATCTGTTGCTAGCTGATTATAGGAAGCAAAACAAAACTATTCAAATCTGTGGCTGTACAGCATAATGATAAGAAGCAGGTATAATCAATAAAAAATACCCCCCACCACCACATAAATCCTAAAGTCCAAACAATCATGTTCTGGATGACCTTTGCACTTACTAAAATCCTAAATAATATTGTGCTTATGCGAACATTTGGCACTCACAAAAGAGAGCACAATGTCATTCAGGGAGTGCTAGTGCTCCCCCAGGGGGAGAAACTGCTAGTGCTGCATTACGCCGCTGTCTGGTCTAGAGTCAGCAGTGGCTTCATATGTAAGATTTGTAGGTTTTTACATATGTGGACAGATTTATATTAAATACTACACCATCAAAGCATCTCTTTGACTCCTGGTGAGCTTTATTTACTGCAATTTTGACATAGTGGGGAGTTATTTCCTGGAATGGATACCGAGTGGGATCTACTTGCCTGTATTTGGATATTTGTCCTAAGGACACAGACGTGAACGCTGCTGTAAGGGCAGCCATTCCTCAATCTGCTGAGTGTTGACTCTATGGGGAGGTGATGGCTGACTTCTGAACACTTTATCTGAAGGATTGTTTCTTCACATGGGGAGGCTTCGGATCTTCCTATCATTCCTTTTTTCTTTATACTGGATTTTTGCACAATGTAAAATGGAAAATTTCCTATCAAATACTTACCGTAATTTTCCTTTCCTGATGGACTCCATGGCAGCTTACGTACGGGTTAACCCCACCTCCTCTCCACTCTTATAGGACCATGTTCCATAACTAGCCTACTCCTGACACTGGGGTGGGAACTCCTGCTGCCATGGAGTCCATCAGGAGAGGACATTTACGGTAAATATTTGATAGGAAATGTTCCTGTTTTCCTGACAGACTCCATGGCAGCATACATATGGGAAATAACTAACCATACACCTCATGGGCGGGCAATGCTGAACCAAAGGCGTTCATTTGTACCATCAACAGACAGGACCTTCAAGCCACAATTAACAGAGGATAAAGAAGCAGGCTCTGCACAATAATGAGCCATAAATGTATTGAATGAGGGCCGCAAGGGCACCCTACAGATTACATTGGGAACCACATGCTGCAAAGCTGCCCAAGATGTATACACACTCCTGGTCGATTGAGCGGTCGCCCCCTCCAAAAGAGCCAAGCCCTCAGCTCTGTGAACCTGTCGGATGGCCTGGACAACCCATGCCACAATCGTCCTAGATGAGGCACATTTCCCATGTTCTTTTCGGCGAAGAATGAACAAGCATTCTAAAAGCCTAAGAAACTATAGCTTGCAGATATAACAATATCTGAGAGATTCCTATAACCAAAGAAAAGGCAATCTTATACATAGTTCACATTTGTTTTACACTTGCCAAGTCACTCATAGTAGCACAAAAGTCAGATCACTATTTGTAAAAGAAAAAGTACTGCTGAGAGTCAAACTCAGGATTCCCCGTTTACTAGATAGGTGCTTAACCAACTAAGTCACAACATGACCTCTCCCATGTCTAAAGGACACATGTTAGTACTCTAAAGGTTAGTAGAACAATTCCTTGGTTCCCATGAAAGATTGATGTATCCTTGAGATTTGAGTCAAGCATAGGTAACAGCACCAGTCACTCTGGAAAGAACCTTAAGAAAGGTTCTCCATGGCAATGCCTAGAACACTGGGCTCCAATTCCCAAGAGAGAGTCGAGAACAAAAGGGAGGTACCATTTGGGAAGCCTCTGCTTACTCCAAAGTCTGAGCCTAGTTGCTCCCTTACAGAATTGTCGGACAGGAAAAAAACTAGATCTGAATACCCTTGTGATGGCGAAGAGCGTTGACAATTGTACTCCGAGGGAGCTGACCGATAAGGACAGATCTAAATCTGACTGAAGGAAGTCCACAATATTTTGAACTTCAGGATTATTACATGATCCGTCAGCAGCAGACATGTATTGCACAAACTTTGACCTGATTCTCCTTTGTTTATGTTTGTTCTCCTAGTATTCATGAGAGAGATGATGGCACTGGAGGAGCAGCCAAGGACCTCCAATCTCAAGACCAGACCATCAGACACCACTGTGCTGGACATGGATGTAGAATTGCACCCCATGACAGAAGGTCTGGCCTCGGGGGAATGGGCTCTGATTTTCAGTAGCTGAGCTGCGCTAGCATAGGGAGCCATGGCCTATATAGCAAATATGGCATCCCTGCCTTTACCTCCACAACTTCTGTTCTGAGTCTTCATAGAAACTTGAGGATGACCGGAACCAGAAGAATCGCACAGGTCCCGTTGCATATCCAATGATCCGTCAGGGCAACTGTCCTGAAGCCTTGGAGATACCGGCCCCGCATATATGTTAGCAGAGTATTGATATCATGCGTTGGAAGCTTTTTGAGTGAAGAGAATACTTTGCTTTCATGGAGAAATTGCAGAACATGTCTTACAGCATGGAGACAGGAACAGGAACTATACAAGTGCACACTTAAATACAGAAGGTACATCCTGTGATAACATTATAACACAGAATACACACTAATACTTTATGTTGGACTCTGGAAAGAAAGTCAGTTCGAATATTCTGGATTCCGGGGACATAAACCGCTGAGATGTCAGCTAGATTCTTCTGAGTCCAAGGCGTAACTGGCTTGTAGGGTGCAAAAGGCTGCCAATAATTTCAGAATGTTCGCACACTCTTATGAAACTGACAGCCCCACCTGTCCTGTGCTACCTCTGATAGGCAGTAAGCCCCTCATCTTGTATCGCTTGTATCGGACGTGATTGTGATGGGGCAATGGAATGGCAAATAAATACATTTCTCTGTTGCAGCCACCAAGGGCTCTCTCATGACTGAGACTATGTAGATGACCTGCATTCTACTTCCTGGCTCCCACTGCTGGGGAAACCCCTTCTGCCACATTCTCCAGAGTGTCCACTTGACCATCGAATATATAAACACCATAGTGCCTAATTTTAGATACTGAAAGGTGTGCAGGTGGGAAGAAGACCGGGCCAGATTCAAGTAACGATGCAAGTAAACATTTAGGTCTATGAAAATGAGCCAGTCACCTGGCTGGATCACCATGGATCAGAGACAATATCCCCATCATAAACTTCTCCTTATAGATGAAAATTGTTTTAGGTGCATGAGGTCTATAGCTGGCCTCTGCAAGCCATTCTTCATGACCATAAAGAGGGACAAGTACATGCCCAGAAATCTTTCGCCTTCTGGGACTGGCACAGCACTACTTTGCAACACCAGAGACTTTACATAATACAACAGTATCTGTCTCTTTACCTCAGAGTGAGGTAAATCTGTGAAAACGAATCTGAGATGAGGAGGACATTTGAAGACCCATGCGTGTCCTGAAATGACCGATTTGACGTTCCAACAGTCTGAGGCCCAAACTCAGCTCCTTGGATACCCAAGGTCAGGTTCACTTAGCAGACATTTGAGGGGACACCTGGCCTCTTTACCAGCTCTTCCTAAAATCCTGACCTGGTCTGTAAAAGCGTGCAACCAACACACTCTGTACTTTGTCCTCTAGACAACGTCTTCTTCCGGCCTAGCAGGCGCGGGTTATGGTGCTATTCAGCTTGTTGCAAAAGATAAAGCTCCCTCAAAGGGATCTTCCACCACGCCTGCTAGAGGCTGGGTTCAGCAAGCCAAGGCCAGGGCCATAGCGCTCACTTAGTCGTAGCTAGTGAGAGCATTACTAAAATGTGGATGATGTCAAATTAAGCCTCATCATGGAAACTACCACCAGCTCTGGCTCCCGAACTACCAAGTTTCTGGTCACTTCATCTGAAAATGTTTTGAATACTGCGTCCACATTCTTCTTCCACATTTTCAGCACTTTAAACATGGCCACCAGAGCCCGGGCGACTTTCAGGCCAATCACTACATCTTCCAAGGAAGAGTGACCGGCTTGCTTGCCTCATCAAGGCTTCAACAACTAGAGAGGCAGCCTTTCAATGCTTAACATCCTTATCCCTGAACAGATAGAGCTTGGCCATCTTGCTCAGGAGGGAGGTATATCTCACGCACTCATTCAAAATGATGCCCTTAGTTCCGTAAGGAATGGGAAATTAGAAACTTTCTAGAGGGGTTTAAGGAACTTCTTGCTTTGCAGGAGACTCTACAGGTTCTACCCATGTAAATGCCCCTTCATAGCTTTCACAAGGGCAAAGTGACTCTCTCTCTGCCTCACTGTCTGAGGTCTTCATAGATGGATGGCATGGTTGGGATGGTTCCCGTTCCTCCTAGCCATCCTAGTGGGAGAAACACGTCATAACGGCTGTTGGACATTGCGTGTGGCTTATACCCTACTCTTTAAGGGGCTCTGGCATCCTGCGCCTCACCAGAGACTCCATTTGCTGGAAATCCTTTTCTCCAACCGCCCAGGCATAGTATTGCTCACACAGAGACCTGCTGTCACGATCAAGCGTCAGGCTTGAAGACCAGTTGCTATAGCAGTTTCGTAGTCACCCTGGCAGATGACACAGGCTCACCTGAGGTGCGGAATCTAAGTACCGACCGGTGTTCACCAGAGCTCCTGATGGTGGAGATGGACTTAGCTGCGTGTCAGTACCAGGTCGCAGTCCTCAGGATTGCCCCACCAGGGTGTTAGCAAACCGGGGTCCAGTAGCGGATGAGCAGATAAGGATCAGAGGGGAGCGCGGTCAGTAATCAAGCCAAAAGGTCGGTAACGAGTAGTTGCAGGTTGGGATCAGGCAGTAGAGTAGTCGTGGAACAAGCCAAGGGTTGATAATAAATGGTAGCAAATCCGGACAACAGCAGGGAAGACAAAGCAAGGCACTGGCTAAGAAAGCACAATAACCTGGCAAAGAGGAAGTGCAGAGACAAGGCTTATAAAGGAAGTTCATGGGAGGAGCAAGAAGTTCAAGGTTCACCAGCAATCAAGACATAAGACAGGGTTGTCTAATGGACCAGGCAGAATATCCAACAGATCAGGCAAGGAGCTGTCCAGCATCTCAGATAGCTCAGTGAGAAGGATCAATGCCAGACACGGAAGAAGTCCCGGGTTCAATCCCAGGTCCTGACACCTGCCCTCTGGGACCTGAATCCTGCATCCCCAGCAGGCTCCTTCCTTGGAGCCGCTGACATAGCGGTGAGTGCAGTGCCTAGAGAAGGATTCACAGATTCTGCTATGAAGGCTGGACCTTGATGGTGACTTATGATTACTAAATCTGGACGAAGAAAGTTGATGACCTCAAGAGGTCTTACTGATCTCATGCCGTGTATTGTCAATCTGACCTAGAAGGACTCACGAAATAGGGCAGAAAGGAAAAGGTTAAAAACCAAAAAGAGTGCCCAGGCAAGCGAGAAAAGAAAAGGGTCACCCTCTCAAACTTGCTACACAAGGGCTGGCCACAAGGGGGAGCAGGGATACATCTGTAGTGTGAACTGCACAGGCAGCCAACCTGCACAGGTGATACAATCACCCCAAGACAGCACACAAGGTTTTATTGCAGAGCATATACCTGTGATGATTGCACACAGCATTGTGGAAACTGCTGCAAGCTGGCCACAGAGAAAACCCAATATCAACAATGACCGTTGATTGAATTTCTCCATTGTAACGATGCCACTGCCACCAACAGCACGCGTGTGCTGAGTCCCTGGGCAGGAGTAACCCAGGGACGCTAGGCCGGAAGAGAGAGCAGCGGCTTGGAACACAGATGCGCTCCAGCTACCATAGGCTGGAAGACACTAAAGCCAGGAAAAAAACAGACAAACAGATAAACACACAAACTGCTGCCATGGAATATACAGAATAAAGGTATACATCACTGTCCACTGCATCCCCCACAACTACACCTGGGTAGAGAAGATGCTGTTTCTGCATGGGCCCAGGGTGTTTATGGTCGCCTGCTCATAGCTAGGCTATTAGGCCATACTGCTGATTTGCCTGCCAATGGCCGGGCTTAAGCTCTTCATGGCCTTGCATCCATCACCCTTCTCCACCCCGCTGGGGGCTGCTGGAAATTACACATGGTGCCACATCCATCACCCCTCTTCACCCCACACACAGCTGGGCACTGCTATGGATTTACAAGGGACCGCATCCATCACCCTTATCCACCCTGCTCATAGCTGGGGCTGCTGGAGATTTTACATGGCACCGTATCCATCACACCTCTCATTTATTTATTTTATTATTTATTTTTTTCAGGTACTTATATAGAGCCATCAATTTATGCAGTGCTTTTACATATACATTGTACATTTACATCAATCCCTACCCTCAAGGAGCTTACAATCTAGGATCCCTAACTCACATTCATATATACTAGGGCCAATTTAGACAGGAACCAATTAACCTACCAGCGTGTCTTCACCTCACTCACCACTGAGGGCTGCTGGGGACTGCATCTATCGCCCTTCTCCAGCCTGCCAAGGGCTGGAACTTGCTGGAGACATCACGTGTCTTCCGGGGCACAGCTTGCCGAACAACCAGGCCTCAATCGTGGACACTTTATCCAAGGTAAGACTTTAATCATTCTGGTCCTTAGGAGGAGAACAAAAAAGGCCTCTGGTTCTGAGCCCAAATTTATGGGAGTGGGGGTCCTATAGGTGTGGAGAGGAGGTGGGGTTAACCCATACATATGCTGCCATAGAGTCTGTCAGGAAATTGTATTTTCATTCTTTGGACTTTTTATGAACTAAACAGTTTCATGATCACTCATTTATGCTGATGATAATTGCGTTAAACCTTTTTAATCAGAATGCTTTGAAAACATTGGTGTTAAATATCACGTGCCCTATGTATCCAAATCTACTCCCAAAATAAACAACCTACAAAACCTAAAGGATATAAGATGCAGAACTGAGACATCGCCTGAAGTAAAAGCAAAAATGCTCTGTAAGTTAACTATGTAAAAGAACAGTTTGTGAAGTCACGACAGACCTTTCTTTCTGTAATGGTCAATTTAGGTCATTTTGTCAGAAAATTATTCTGTTTCACCAAATTATGAATGAGACAATTGAACAAATCAGATTTCACTTTATTTAAAACTTAAGGAACTGCAATTACTAGGCAGCTGCTGATTTGTGAAGCATTCTTTTTTGCAGGATGGATAACTAATCATTATACATGCAGGCTAGTAGATGTATGCCACTGCTAACTATAACAAATCATTTCAGAGAAAGAAAAAAGTTGTATTGGTAACACAGTAATTTTTCTGAAATGGCAATTACTGTAACAGCTGGTGTTTTATAACTTGCATATTGTTAATTCTTTGGTTAAATATGTACTTTGTTCATGCCTAATTATTCTCCTCTCCATGCTAAGTCCTTCCACTTTTCTCTCTAAAATTCCACTGCAAATTTATGCTGGGCATGTAGGAAGCTGAGATGGGATAAATTCTCAGCGGATCTGAACTCTGCTTAGGCTTTTATCAGTTTTTGTTCAAAAGGAGAAAGCAGTCTCAAACTTTAACATGAAGTTCAATATATATTACCTTGTAGATAATGGTGCAAGTGGACTTTTTCATGGGAACTGTGCCAACCATTATATTCCAAGCACAAGAAAAATCATAGCAAATTTCAAGCTTTCAAAACAGGATTTGAAATTAACAGTGATAGGTAAACTGTAGACAGAACAAAAACAAAATAATAATAAAAATGTAGATTAATAACTTTTTTCGTATGTATTGATTTTTGCTTTTAAATGAATCTTTTATAAGAAAAAAAACTTTCGGGTTTCCCTTGGATTCAAAACCAGAGGAATTGCCAGATCTGCACATTTTGAGTTGTTAAATATTACAGAGCTGGCTAACACAGTAAAACAGATTACTACTGCTATAATGGAAGATTTTCTGAGCATATTCATGAAGATTTGTCCCGATTGCAAATAATCATAAATGTATGATTCATGATTTCCTGGTTTTCTAAAATGCATGGCTTTAAGACAATTCCTCATACAAATATTCATGTGGTTCAAAGGGAAATTAAATGGCAATTCTAATGATTTGATCATCACCATCCCTGATAAGGTCCAGCTTCTTTGGGAATAAAACTATGCTTTACATACATACATATTTAATTACATGCAGCATAGTAAAAATCCTCATTTCATTCCTTAATCCAGGAACATGGACTTAAAGTGACCACATTACTAAAATATAAGTGGATACAATGTGGTAATAATGGTAATATTAAATGTGGCACCTGTAAGTAAAGAATCGCCACTCCCATTGCCTGCAGCACTGGGCACTGCAATAATATAGAAAGATTGTTGCTTGGGACTCTTCAGAATTCAACACTTCCCAAAAAGACAGATTCCTCATCCCCCACTGTGCTCTGTGATTCTTCCCTCCAACCCCGTATCACTACAGGGTAAGTGTTGAATTCTTAGACAATTATTTCCTTTCATTACAGCAGTAGACAGAACAGGCAGTAGTATTTATGTTCTTTTTTGAAGGAGTCACATTTATTACCAATCGTACTTTCACTTTATGCAGCATTTATAGCCTTCAGGTCTGTTGTCAGTGCAGAATTTTAAAGCCTATAAGTATATATATATATATATATATATATATATACAGTACCTCACAAAAGTGAGTACACCCCTTACATTTTTATATACCTTTTCATGTAACAACACTGAAGAAATTACACTTTGCTACAATGTAAAGTAGTGAGTGCACAGCTTGTATAACAGTGTAAATTTGCTGTCCCCTCAAAATAACTTAACACACAGCCATTAATGTCTAAACCACTGGCAACAAAAGTGAGTGCTCCCCTAAGTGAAAATGTCTAAATTGGGCCTAAAGTGTCAATATTTTCCAGCACTGCCTTAACCTTCTTGGGCATGGAGTTCATCAGAGCTTCACAAGTTGTCACTGGAGTCCTCTTCCACTCCTCCATGACGACATCATGGAGCTGGTGGATGTTAGAGACCTTGTGCTCCTCCACCTTTCATTTGAGGATGCCCCCACAGATGCTCAATAGGGTTTAGGTCTGGAGACATAGTCAGTCTCCAGACTGTGGTCATCTTGGAGGTGTGTTTGGGGGTCGTTATCATGTTGGAATACTGCCCTGCAGCCCAGTCTCCGAAGGGAGGGGATCTTGCTCTGCTTCAGTATGTCACAGTATATGTTGGCATTCATGGTTCCCTCAATAAACTGTAGCTCCCCAGTGCCGGCAGCACTCATGCAGCTCCAGACCATGACACTCCCACCACCATGCTTGACTGTAGGCAAGACACACTTGTCTTTGTACTCCTCACCTGGTTGCCGCCACACACGCTTGACACCAAGCAGTAATCCATGTCCTTAGTCTGCTTGTCTTCAGCAAACGGTTTACAGGCTTTCTTGTGCATCATCTTTAGAAGAGGCTTCCTTCTGGGACGACAGCCATGCAGACCAATTTGATGCAGCATGCGGCATATGGTCTGAGCACTGACAGGCTGACCCCCTCACCTCTTCAACCTCTACAGCAATGCTGGCAGCACTCATACGTCTATTTCCCAAAGACAACCCCTGGATCTGATGCTGAGCACATGCAATCAACTTCTTTGGTCGACCATGGCGAGGCCTGTTCTGAGTGGAACCTCTCCTGTTAAACCACTGTATGGTCTTGGCCACCATGCTGTAGCTCAGTTTCAGGGTCTTTGCAATCTTCTTATAGCCTAGGCCATCTTTATGTAGAAGAATAATTATTTTTTTCAGATCCTCCGAGAGTTCTTTGCCATGAGGTGCCATGTTCCACTTCCAGTGACCAGTATGAGACAGTGAGAGCGATAACACCAAATTTAACACACCTGCTCCCCATTCACACCTGAGACCTTGTAACACTAATGAGTCACATGACACTGGGTAAGGGAAAATGGCTAATTGGGCCCAGTGGTAAATAGATGTGTGTTATTTTGAGGGGACAGCAAATTTACACTGTTATACAAGCTGTACACTCACTACTTTACATTGTAGCAAAGTGTCATTTCTTCAGTGTTGTCACCTTAAAAGATAATATATATACATATATATAATGTATATAATGAAATATTTACAAAAATGTAAGGAGTTTACTCACTTTTGTGAGATACTGTGTGTATGTATATATATATATATATATATATATATATATATATATATATATATATCTGCTAATCTGAGTCAGTTGAACCTTCTTAACCTGTTTGTTAATGAGCCTTTTGGTGTCTGTTGCTGTGTTGCCCATCCCTCATTGGGACTGCTTTTGGATGTCCTAGTGGTAATTATTAAAAACAAAAAAGTGTATTTTTTTAGTTACACCGTGGGAAGGGGCTGTATTATATTTGATGGTAAAGTTGTAGATGTTTGTCTTTAGAGGAAGGTGTCAGGGCCTGGATTTCGAACCTGGAACATCTGCTGTGCCAGCCAAAGTCTTTTCTTGGTAGTGTTGGGCTTGATGTTCAACTTGAACATAAGTTTGAATCGAACATTGGGTGTTCATTTGTTTGTAGAACAAACAAACAAATGGGGAGCTCACAGGACGTTTGCCGGCCGCCGAGCGGCCCTATAATGTACTGCGAGGTCGCAGTGCATTGATGGCTGCTGATTGGCCAAAGCATGCACCTGGCCTGTATGCTTTGGCCAATTGTAGCGTGATGTGTTGTCAGAGCCATGGTTGGCCAAAAGCAGGGTGCATTTGGCCAATCATGGCTCAGGGGCTAAATCCATGCCCCACACTATATAAGGCTGCTTCCAATGGTGGCCATGTGTAGTGTGTTATAGTGGAGAGAGATTAGGCAGGGTAGTTAGTGGATTGTGCTTGCAGTCAGTGTAGTGCATATAATACAGTGTAGTGCCGAGGATATAATACAGTGCAGTGCAGAGTATATAATGCAGTGTAGTACAGAGCATATAATACAGTGCAGTGTAGAGTATGTAATCCAGTGCAGAGTATATAACACAATGTAGTGCAGAGTATATAATACAGGGCAGTGCAGAGTATATAATGCAGTGTTGTGCAGTGTATATAACACAGTGTTGTGTGGTGTATATAACACAGTGTAGTGTGGTGTATATAATACAGTGCAGTGCAGAGTATATAATACAGTGCAGAGTATATAATACAGTGTAGTGTGGTGTATATAATATAGTGCAGTGCAGAGTATATAATACAGTGTAGTACGGAGTATATAACACAGTGTAGTGTGGTGTATATAACACAGTATAGTGTGGTGGATATAACACAGTGTAGTGCGGAATATATAATACAGTGTAGTGCAGTGTGTATAACACAGTGTAGTGTAGTGAATAACACAGGGTTGTGGTGATAATGAAGTGTTGGTGTGTACAACACTTCTGTATCACCACTGATCCCATTTTTTTTTCATTAATCGTTTTTTTTTTTTTTTCCAGTATCAGGTTCTGTTGCTGCATTATTAGTACTCCCCCTTCTGTGTCACAGGTGTTATTCCTTCTGCGTCAGCACAGCAGTGGTATACTTTTTATTTTATTTTTATTTTTTGGCAGCACAGCAGCACTAAGTATTTTTATAATTGCTGTACCCCCTTCTGCGTCGCAGTGGTTCCCTTTTTTTTTTCCACCAGCAGCATAGAAAAGTTTCTCCATAATTGCTGTTCCTTCTTCTGAGTCGCAGGTGGTCTTCCTTCTGCGTCACCGCTGTTTGTTTTTTTGGCTTGTCTTAATTTTTTTTACATTTATTTTATTGTCGGAGCAGTAAAATTAAATTCTGCACAATTGCTGCACCCTTATTTTCTTTATTAAAAGAAAAGTATAATAAAACGGTTTATAGTGCACCAAGCACAAAAGTATTGTACCCAAGCACCATATTCCCATCCTACACTCTATAATAAAAAGTTATAACCCCCCCCAAAAAATAACAAACAATAATAAAACGGTTTATATTGCACCAAGCACAAAAGTATTGCACCCAAGAACCATATATCCATCCCACACTCTATAATAAAAAGTTATAAAAATCCCCCCCAAAAAAATAAAAAACAATAATAAAACAGTTTATGGTGCACCAAGCACAAAAGAAAGGCCAACAAAGAGAGGCAGATGCTCACAGGCCACTAAAAGAGGGCAAGCAGCCTCTATGTCTACAGTGAAAAGTGGTGGTCACAGACATGGTGCATCATCTGTAGGCGGGGCACGCTCCTCCTTTTTCTCCCAGTGCTGTTGGTTTTATTGAACAACAACATGCAGAAGAGGGCCAATTTTTCTGCACCTGTTTGACAGGTACATGCAATTTCAATTTGTTTTCTTATTTTTAACAGCAGGGCCCGTTCCTGCGCCCAGCAAGATTACTGGTGCATTGTAAAATGACGCCAGCAGGAATACTCCCTCCCTCCTGCAGTCCATCATAGTACCCGAGTACATGTTTCCAGAACATTAGACTACCCGAGTACCTATCTACAGCCCATTAGAGTTCCCAATTACCTATCTGCAGCCCATGCCTCAAAGAATATACGTTGGGATGTTTTCTTTCCAAAATGAGGTAATTTTGTGGGTGATAATAATAATAAAAACTATAATAATAGTTATAATCTATTAAATTATAGGTAGGTATTGGAATTTCCTTTCCTTTCAAATTTGGCTGTTAGTGAACATAACAAATTATTAACCATTATTATAGTTTTTTTATTATTACTATTATTTATTCATAATAAATAATAATAATAAAAACTATAATAATAGTTATAAACTATTAAATGAGTTAGGTATTGGAATTTCCTTTCAAATGTCTCTGCCTGTTAGTGAACGTAACGAATACGAATTTACAAATTTTCAAAATAACGATTACCACATCTATACGAATGGAAAGAACCAAATTCAAATTTTTCCTAATTACCGATAATAACAAATACTGCAGCTATACGAATGGAACAAACCGAATTTGAATGTTTCCGAATTCACACATTACCAAAAATAACGAATACCCCATCTATACAAATGGAAGGAACCAAATTCAAATTTTTCAGAATTCCCAAATTACCAATAAAAATTAATACCACATCTATACGAATGGAACGAACCGAATTTGAATGTTTCCGAATTTATTTGAAATAACGAATTTCGATCATAATGAAAAAAACGAAAAAATAAAACAAATTTTTCGGCCATGCACATGTCTAGTACAGGCATGTGCGTGTTAGTGAAAACTTGAAAAGAAGATGGTAATAAGGTGAGGGGACCAGTGGCTGCTTGTATGAGGGATACAAATAAATTAATTCATTATAGTTAATAACATTCATAAGCTACATATAAACAACTTTTTTTTCCTACAGAATTTGAGCATGTTATAATATTAAAAAAAAAAATGCAATCTTTTTAGTTGCTTCTCCTTTTGTCTTTTATTAAAACTATAGCAATAGAAGATGAGGTTGCAAGACTAATAACATGTAGTTGCTTTGTTGACAATAGATAACAGTTAGAAAAATGTTTTAGATCTTAAGACCTGCCAGCCACCAGGCATAACCATGTTATGTGTTGATTTGGTGAATTGTATAGTGACATATTCTTACAAACAATTTACATTAAAAATCCATCTTGAGCTTAAGATACAGGAAAACCATCTTTGGTGTCAGGTGTGCATAATATTCATTTTTATGCTTAAGGCGCTGAACAGTTGGATGCATTTTTTATCCAAAGCCAATTTGTTCATGTATCTCTAGAAGAGTAAATCAAAATCTGACTGGTTGCTCAAGATTGACCATGGCAGATTTCCAGTACCTAAAAGAGAAATTTAACAGCCAAAGACTTACGTGACACGCATAATAGAAAAATGCCAAAAACAGCAGAAAATATATGCAAGCACAACTATCAATCATACATTAGCAGAGTCTGTTCTGCTTCAAATTAGAATGTTGAAGTTTCCTCTAATGGCAGATTCATTTTAAAAGCATGATAGCATTGTATGAGTAAATACAGACTAAGCATATTTAAGGTTGTTAAGAAGTTTAAGTCTCCATTGTTGAGTGTGCAAGCAAACTTTAACAAGGGAATAAAGGTTATAGAAAATGTAATGAGGGGATTAGGTGGAAGTAGAAGAGATAGTAGAAGAAAGTAGAAGACTGGAGTATGACAGTAAAAAAAGGTTAGAGAAAAATGTTATACATTGATGTAGATGATTTTGATGATTTGCTAGGTCACACAATAGTTGGTATTATTAGGTATCCCTTTGCTCCAAGCAGACATGCCAGGACCAGTTGGTCATTTAGTAAGTATTCATTAGCTTAGAAAGTTTTGATTATTGAATCTATTGTAGTTTGTATAGTATAGCAACATTGTGTTTGCTAGTAAAATATTTGTTTTCTTACACCAACAGAATTGTTTTGAGCTCTATTTCCTTGCACATAATTGTTTTGAGCTCTATTTCCTTGCACAGAATTGTTTTGAGCTCTATTTCCTTGCACATAATTGTTTTGAGCTCTATTTCCTTGCACAGAATTGTTTTGAGCTCTATTTCCTTGCATACGATAGTTCATGTTGGCTAACTGTGTAGTGTGACCTTGGGGAACATCTATCCAGTGTTTATTAAAGAATAATTGAGCTTTTTCAAGAAACGACCATTGATCATGTGTACATACAAGCGCTGTACCCCATACATATTTATGGTATACAAGGGTTCTTCAAAGTTTCCACACTTTTTAAAACTCTTTTAAATATAAAAAAATGTGGAAACTTTTTGAAAACCTCTAGAAATAGTCTGTTTATGGGGTCAAAATGTACAGTAATTTTGGTATGTAATTATTTTATCCCTGTGAATTTAACTATAGTATATGTATGGTTAGAACAGCTGATAAAAGCCTTTCTGGTTGAAGGCAACAGGAAAATACCATTATTCGTACAATATTGATTCAGGTTTTGGCAGCTACTACGAAATACCAAATGTGATTTTGCTACCATTTTAGTAAATAAGAGTTTACTTTTATCAAATTGGTTATCAGATATCATGATTTATTTTTTGCAAAATACTGCTTTGCATAATTTTTTAATGTTAAGCTAAATGTTATATAATAATTTCAGTCACCGACGAACATTTAGTATTTGGTAGTTACAGTTTAAAGCAGTATTAAACCCAAAATAAAAATGGAATATCATACACTGACAGATACAAAATAACCCATGAATCTGTAGCAGGGCAAACTTTGCCCCTAGCATCGCTAACCTGTTTATGGGAGAGCGGGAAGACAGATATATCTTTGCTAAGAGAAGAGAGGAGCTTATATTTTATGTACGGTATATAGATGACCTATTCTTTATATGGAAAGGCACCGAACTGTCCCTTATTGAGTTCCTTGAATATCTGAATAATAACCCTAATAACATCAGGTTGTAGAGTCAGTGGAGCCGAAGTGAGATCCATTATCTAGATGTAACTGTCAGTAGGAGTAATGGTTCTTTGGCGATGAAGGTCTATTTTAAGCCTACTGACAGAAACAGCTTTCTACCTTGGTTCAGTGGACACCACCCTCTCTGGTTAGAGAATATTCCTAAGGGCCAGATGATGCGAATTAGGAGAAACTGTTCAGATGTTGAAACCTATATGGAACAATCATTGGTCCTTAGGAATA
The DNA here is from genome assembly GCA_018402905.1 of Glandirana rugosa. Lineage (NCBI taxonomy): Eukaryota > Metazoa > Chordata > Amphibia > Anura > Ranidae > Glandirana > Glandirana rugosa. The sequence goes on along the minus strand of BLSH010459478.1, from coordinate 874,389 downwards.
GATTTGAGGAGAAGGGATATAAACCAGAATTCCTTGATAGGGTGATAAATGAAGTATCCACAATGACAAGGGATTCCTTATTAACAGACCACTCTCCCTCTTCAACATCAGGTATGCAGGAATTTGGTTTCATAACGGGTTATCATGAGCAATACAGGCAAGTGGAAAAGATATTTAAAGACCACTGGCATGTTTTGCAGATGGACAAACATCTGGGACCCGTTTTGCCCCCATGCCCCAAGTTCATTTATTGTAAGGGACGTAATATAGGGGATAGAGTGGTACATAAGGTCCTTGATCCTCCAAAGAAGTCTTTAACTTTTTGGGATCAAAATGGCTTCTTTGCATGCCGTAAATGTAGAGCATGTAGGGAGGTGAGTACCACCTTTAGGGGCATTAACAGCTTTACCTCATATGCTAATGGAAAGGAGTTCAAAATTGCAAGGTTTATTACATGCAATATGACGCATGTCGTCTATGCCTTGAGGTGTCCGTGTGGGTTGCACTATATAGGGAGAACCAATCGGCCCATGAGAATTCGAATAGCGGAACACATAGCAAATATTAAATTAGGTTTCAAAGACCACAATGTGTCACTACATTTTAAATTATTTCACAATCAGGACCCTTCTGGTCTCACGTTTTGGGGAGTTGATCATTTGACCTCACCCTGGAGGGGAACGAACTTGGTACGTGACCTCTCCAAACGTGAGACCCATTGGATCTATTTAACTGATTCCTTGGTGCCAAAAGGCTTAAATGTTGATTTAGATATTAATTGCTTTATTAGTAATTATTAATTTGATCATAATTAATTGATTTTTATGTATTTTTCTGTCATCTATTTATGTATATTAATTTTGTGTTATGTTGGTTTAATTTGCTGTATAAGAAATTGCTTTCTTGTAAGCTCTTGCAATGGAAGTGACGCCCTTGTGAATAATGAGACTTGCTATTCTCCAGACACATTTGATCCTTTGAATTATTTCATGGAATAAAATGAAGTTTTACCGGGTAATATCCGGCATTCACAAGTGTATCTGGTTACCTGGAGACGGGCAAGCAGAGGGGCGTTACATGCTGAGAGCTGTGTGTATATAATCTTGATACGTCGCGCCGCTAGGCCACGCCCTCTGTTGAAGTCGGAAGTGACGAAACGCGTCAGAGCGGGGCATAGCGACATATTGACAGCGAACATTCACCTTCTTGCCGGAGATGAGGAGATGTATGACCGATCGGGCTGGTCCCAGGGTCATATGCAAGACACTCACTCCAGGAAGCGGTGAATCATAAGCTTACACTGTGTGATTTTTATAATGAAATTGTGAGTGGATTTTCAATGGGTTTTAGCCTAATGGGGCAGAATAAAATGTATCGGTTTTACGCTATGTACACTTTGCTTTTCTCATTTACTATACATGAATGGGGAGACGTGGATAGAGGGATCTATCAGGTGGACCATTTTTGAATGAAGTTCTATTTCCATTTATACTACCCAGAATCTAGACATAGAGTTTGTGGATTTTTGGAACCCATTATACGCAGACATCTGGTGAGTGTGTACCCCAGAGGGGGATCATCATCTTTCCACGTGGTGCTCGTGTGGTGGTGGAAGGTGCACTGTATGCTAGCCAGACATCCATCTCTGATGATCACTATACCAATTGGACTGTGTGGACATTGATTAGAGCGCTGCTACAGATTCATGGGTTATTTTGTATCTGTCAGTGTATGATTTGTTCTTTTTTAGCAGCTGCTCTTTTTGGGAAAGTGCATACTTCAGCGCTGAGCAGGGATTGAGTTAAGAGACGCACACTATATTTAACTTTTTTTCTCTGGCGGACTGTAAAAAATTGAATATATTGTAACTTACCAGTCAGATGTGGTGGCTGCATTACTTTTCTTTTTTAGTCTTATTTTTTTCACTTTATATTCACCTGGTGATTTGACAAGTAAGACGGCTCCTATATTAAAGTGCCTGCACTCTGGATAATGAAACAACAGAGACGCCTTTATACAGCAGCATTGTCAGTTTGGGGAGGGGAGTATTTAGGGTTGCCACCTCATCCCTTTAAACCTGAACAGATATGAATTACATGAAGGTTCTGAGGCTAATTTAATGCGGAGGAGGCACTAAGTGAGTTTAATTACCACCTTAATCAGCCACAGAACCTGTGTAATTTATATGTGTTTGGGTTTAAAGGGATGAGGTGGGAGGTGGGAGTAACTCTAGAAGTATTAGATGCTCAAGTAGACTTCGATACACCAAAGCCCCATACACACTATACAGTTTTCTGTAGAGTTTTGTCCTCAGATTTACCAACACCATGTAGTGCAAGGGCCTGTCTGATTGCATGCAAATTGAAAATCTTAAGGTTTGTCCTCATATTATATGGTTTTGGTAAATCTGAAGAAAAAAGTCCCCAGAAAATTGTATAGTGTGTATGGGGCTTAACACATTGAAGACAGACTTCAGCTAACACTTTTTAAGCAGTTACAGGAACAGTTGTGTTCTTATTGTGAGAAAAGTTTTACATAGATAAAAGTTGACCATTGTAAGCACCCCTGTCAGAGTTAAATGATTTCTCTCAGTCCTATAACTGCTACATCTGCAGGTCAGCTTGTTCTGTTGATAAATAACAGACTTAGTGGCCAGATCACCAGGTGAAAATAATGGAAAGAACTCCTGAAATTGAAAACTACAGCAGCCATCGCATCTAAGAATTGGTAAGCTGCAAAATAATGTTCACTTTCGGGTTTGATAGCACTGTAAAGACTACTTTTTCTGTTTTGAATAGATTAGGAAGGGGTTAAAATCCCTGCCAGTTTTTTTTGCTGTCTTTGTACCATTTTGAGAATGTTCTCTTCACGTCCTGTCCCAGAAATGCAACAATAAGTTAGAAGAAAACTCCCACAATTGGGGGGGGGGGGTTCCCCTCTTAGATAGTTGACCCATTGGGAGATTTCCCCTTCCCTTTTGTTTTGGGGACAACATAAACATTTTCAATTTCTATCACTTTTTTCAGAGACAATGATCGCCAATACAGATAGAGTAGTGAATCACTCCAATAAGAACAAAAAGAGCCAACAAAAACCTGACAGAGGAGCCAACCCTTCCTACTCTAGCCTAATTTATTTATTTTAAGGATTTTCCCAGAGATATACTTTATTATTAATTAGTACTTTTACTTTTGTGACTCCAGTTAGAAGATCACACACATGTGCTATTCTATGCCATTCTTTTTGCAGTTGTTCATCTACCAGTCTGAACACATGAGTCACAAATCTGTGGTCACAATTGTGAATAAGGATAAGCAAAAACATATGCAAAGTCTCAGACCTAATCAGATCAGGCCTGCAAAGATTTGTAGATATTTCTGATCAATTATTGATCCCGTAGCTCTTGTGTTCTAATAGGAGAAGTACAGCCAAAGCTTGTTTGGCTGTACTTCTCCTGTGGATCACATGAGTCCAGTTCATTTTGCATTCCTGTGACCCATTTTCAGCAAACAGTGGGCTGAATCCCGCTGCCGGCTAATGTCACAGAGCCGCTGAGAGCCTGAATCAGCCACTCCTGCCCCCTCTACAGCCCAGCGCTCCAGGGAGCGAGGGGTGGGGTCAGAGAAGACAGTGGTGACTGAATCCCCATATACACAATCAGAAAATCGTACAGAAAATACCGCTTTTGAAGCAATCATAGGATAATCGGATCGTTAGTGCAGAGCTTTCAAGAGCCGAACATGGCAGTTCATGTGATATTATCCAATCGGACATGCAGGAAAAGTTTTCTTGTATGATGGCAGATCATACGATTTTTGTTTAACCAGTACAGTTGTCATTCAAAAATGAAATACAAATACACTACATCACATGACATCACTTCCAATGTTTTATTCTGTCGTGCAAGAATTTCCGTGACTAAAGTAAACTCTTCCGATTTGATCTGAGATTAAATGCAAAAAACAAAACCGGATGATCATTCGTCCAATAATCTCATTGTGTGTACTGGGCATTACAGTCACCAGCTCTCTGCTCAGGGAGCCCTGAGAACCAAGCGGTCGGTGGTCCTCAGCTCGGTTCTCAGTCTTAGAGCTGCCGGGGGACAGATGCTGCATCCACCTAAGTGAGTATGATCCTGGAAAAAAAAAAAAACATACTTCTCTTTTAACTTTTTTAAAGGAAAACTGCACTAAAAGAAATGTAGACAATTATTGACATCATTAGGGTACAGTTACCAAACATTTATAGCACTTTTATAATTAACTAAATAATAATTGCAATTTACAGTATATTATTCATGAGAAAGGGGAGAGAAAATGTTTTTCTGAAGTATTGAAAATTATATAAGGAACCATAGCCTTTATGAACTATAAAACACCATAGGTGCTCATTCTTTAATCAGCCGAAGGTCTAAGAAAAGTAGATGTATGTGACCCAAAATCTTCAGTCTGGCATGCCTATTAGAACCTTTGTCTGGTTTTTCTTATTTTCTGTATCTCCACTGGTGATATTTTCCCTGTATGGTCAGTTAGGTTGCATAACAGATAAATAATATTGCATTATTATTATTATTATTTTATTTTTATTTTTTTTATTGCTATGTGTTTGTGCTTAACACAACAAGAAACTGTCCCGCGTCAGCAGTGCACTAGAGAGCCCAACCACTGCTCTCCCAAAAAGTGATCCAGTCCAGGACTCTAGCTGCCTGACATATCCTCTCCACAGTAATTTCCTCAATAGCAAATTTCAGGGAGCACGGATATATTTTTAAATGTATATAGTCCTAATGGTCAGGATCCAGGGTTTGATAATAAGACACGCTTCCTCAGCTTGTAGCAAATCCAATATTGGGAATAAAAAAATACCCTTACCAGATATACTCTGGGGAAACGCCTTAAATCATGGATAAGTTCCAAGGAAGAGATCTTTCCACCAGCTTCGGAGCTCCAGTCAGGCAAACCCGATCCACAGGAAACCTTCACCTCCAAGGGAATAACCATACATCCAAGGTGTCCAGAGAAAGTACAAACACTCGGAATGGTAGGTAGCAGTGCCTCATAGGGAAAGAAAGGAATCTCCCATAGTGTAATATTGTTTAACCAGAAAATTTTATTAAGGTAAAATCACACTTACATGCATAAAGGATAAAAGAAGCTTCACATGGAATTCCAACGTCTAAGAGCAACCGCAATGAGCCGGAGTAGACCCTCCTCATCCGACGCGTTTCCCCAGTGCCCCAGTTGAAGTCCCATCGGACAAAACACGTCGGGTTAGGAGGGTCTACTCCGGCTCATTGCGCTTGTTCTTAGACATGGAATTCCATGTGAAGCTTCTTTTATCCTTTATGCATGTAAGTGCGATTTTACCTTAATAAAATTTGACCTTTGTGACCCCTGTAGTTTCGCCACTGGTATCAGTCCTTTTTTATTTTTATTTTTGCTATTTTATTTATTATTTTTCTTCACAATATTATTTTTTAGGAGCCTAAACAGACCTCCAATGTTCCACCTTTGAGACAGAGAAGGAGACTGAAGACACAGCCCTCAATCTCCTCCTCTGTAGCCTCAGCTACAGGACAGATGGGCTCTCTGTCCTCAAGTCAGATGAGCTCCCTGTCCCCAGGGCAGAGGGGCTCCCTGTCCACAGGGCAGATGGGCTCCCTGTCCCCAAGGCAGATGGGCTCCCTGTCCCCAGGGCAGATGAGGCCCTGTCCCCAAGGCAAATGGAGTGGGGTATGGTTCATTCCCCAGGGCAGATGGGCTCCCTGTCCCCAGGGCAGATGGGTTCCCTGTCCCCAGGGCAGGTGGGCTCTCTGTCCCCAGGGCAGATGGATTGGGGTATGGGTCATTCCTTTGGGCTCTCTGTCCCCAGGGCAGATGGGTTCCCTGTCCCCAGGGCAGATGGAGTGGGATATGGGTCGTTCCCTTGGGCTCTCTGTCTCCAGGGCAGATGGACTCCCTGTCTCCAGGGCAGATGAGGGCCCTGTCCCCAGGGCAGATGGGGGCCCTATCCCCAGGGCAGATGGAGTAGGGTATGAGTCATTTCACTGACTGTGACTAAGCTACAGGGTCAAGTTGATGGAGCGCACGCACTAATAGGATGCATACTGTGCTGCGGCCTGCCGCCCTCCAAACATGTATCCATGGTCTGCATGGCTCCCGCCAGCAGCACAGACAGGGCTGATCAGCAAGGGAGGTCACATCACTCTCCGAGGGAGATCTGTGTAGGATGGGGAGAGGAGGGGGCGGGGTTGAGAGACAAGCTTGTAGCGTCCTCCAGGGAGCCAACTCTCATAGGGCTGCATGATGCCTCTGTGTGCTGGATGTTTAGGAGAAGCATGCTCCAGAGGGCTGTGCCTGGGCTCTGTTACAATGGAGTGGATAGAGTGACTAATGGAGGGGGGGCGGGACTCTTGCTGGATGGACACTGGACCAAACAGCACTGTATGGGGAAGGAGAGAGGGAACGGAGGAGCCGGCCGAAGAGATGCAGGTGTGGGATTGTGAGATTAGCAGCCAGTGAGGAAGAGCAGGGAGCTCTGCTACCCACACTGTCTTCCAGCCACTCGGGCACTCGTACTACAACCCACCCAGCTGTCTATGCTTGTTCAAGCTGCCACCAGTTCTATGTACAGGGGGCCGCATGGGTCCCCTGCAGCATGGGGCTGGGTAGCAATTGCAATCCCTGCACCCTCTGTAACTACGCCCATGTTTGTAAGTGCTGTACTTATTACTCCTTACTTTGTTGCCTTCATTATCACAAATACTATTTTCTGTGATTACTCTGTTTCTTAACTTATATACACATATGCATGGACCACTGTACAATATGTTACTTGCTGTATACATTTTTACTCATGTGCAGAATTTGTATATCTATTTTTTATAACTCCAAAAAAATGTATAGTTAAAAATAAAAAAGGAGCATATTGACATACTGAGAGGGAATTCTGGGGAGCTTAATACCTCTGGGCTGCGAAGTCAGGGTAGCTGAAAGTAAGAAGTTATCGAGAATGGCATGTCCTGTTAGTATGTCTGCCTAGCAACTGGGAGAACTTCTGAAAAATCCACAAGACAAAGAGTGGGAGATTTACTAAACTGTTGCACACATGGAATATGTGCAGCTGTGCATAGTAACCAATCAGCTTCTAGGAATTATTGTCAAAGCTTTGAACAAGCTGAAGTTAGAAGCTGATTACTTTAGGTTACTATGCATAGCTGCATCAGTTTTAGTAAATCTCCCCCAGAGTTTTGCAAGTGTGCCTGCATGCAACTTGTAACTTCAAAGTGTTTGAATAATTTAAAAAACCCATATATATATATATATATATATATATATATACATATATATATATATTATACTGTTCTGTTTTAATCTTCACCCTTTGAAGACTGCTTGCAAGCAGACCCATATAGCAATGTTTTTGTATATTTGTTTAATGTATTGTTTCCTTTTCTAGGGAGTGCCACTTACTGAAGGGAATGGGATGGGCAGCTTGTACATGTTCAAGGTAACTTTTACAAATGTGATTCTCTAAATATTGATGGCAGATGATTTCCGGCCAATTACATTTTTCCATTTTCTACTGTAAATTGCAACTAGAATGCCCTGATAGTCTTTTTAAAAAGTTCTTTGTGTGCTCAGGGCTCATGTAGGTCTCTGTTGTGAACAATTGTTTCATGTTACGGTTTCTGAAAGATGCGTGTGAAGATTTTTTTTAGCATTTTAAGGATCAATGGCAAAACTTATGAAAGCAAAGAAGATAAGAGTTTCTTAATGACAAATGTTTCAAAACAAGGAATCCTGGCTAAGATGTAGGAACCACTGATTTTGTTTTAAAGAGTTTTGCTTTTTTGCTTCCTAGTTTCCAATGAAAAAAAAGTGATTGTATTTTTTCTATTATATCAGCATCAGCATGTTATCTATTCATAAACCATTTATAGCCCACTCAGGGCCTTACCACACCATACTAGTTTAGGTCTGAGCATTTCCACATAGTGCATTTTACACAACCATAGCCATCCTGCCCTTCAAGTAGCATCACACACAGTCCTTGACTTTTACAAGTAACATTAGATATTGTTTTGTTTGCACACAGTGAGTTCATTACACCAAATATTACAAGAGCGTGCTGACTGTTCACATTTTATCAATATTGCATTGTAAAATGACCTGTTTATTGTTCCATCTTCTATAGTTACAAGATAAATACAATCCCTCTATTCCCTACAGAGAGTTTCATCAGTACAACTTTGCTGTGTTTACTTTGTAGATGAATAATGCTGCTACAAGCTGCTCTACCAGTGATGCTAAGCTATATTTCTACACTAAATAATGACCCATACCTGTCCTTTTTTTTCTTTAAACCAAACCACTGTTTCATCGCTACATTTTATTAAGCTTGTAAAAACAACTCATTTAAGTGCTTTTAGCAACAATAACTCTGTTCTCTTCACAGGGTACTGCTGCAGCCGTCGTCCCTGGACCACCTGGTCCTCCGGTATGTGTTATTTCTTAATATATGAGACTGTGTTCTTTTGTTAATGAAATCTTTATCAATAAGATCACTTGCTCCACCACTTTTCATTTTAAAATCATACTTTGCTGTAGTGAAATAAAATATATTAAATTGTACCAGAACTATTCAGAATGTTAGTTCTAATGTAAATCTGGTACTGAAATACCCACATAATATTGTTTGAAACAAAGATATGTAAGGCACAGCTTGTGACCTGCTTAAAATGAAAGTTAACCTTAAAACTAAAATCTCTAAATCTACTTGCATCCATAATCTAAGACTAATCTATCTAACCCTGTAAAGCAAAAATCATTATACATACCTTTTCTGAAGCCACTCCGGTCCAGTTTCCAGCGGTAGAAGCTCTGTGCAGGAGACAGCCGACAATGGTTGGGAAATGCCTGGGGAGTGACGTACCCCATAGACTTAAGCCTCGTGCACACGGGTGCAACAGTTGTGCAACCAAACGTCCAAGTTTGGACCAAGTTGGATGTTGGCTGTTGTGTCTCGCGTACTGACATGCACTAAGCGATTGTGCGACCAAGCCTAACGTAGTGACGGGTTACGAGCGTATGAAGAGGAAGTTCATGTGCATGTGATTTGTGAATTAGGAACGTAGGTTTACCAGAATGGACACCTCTGGGCGTTCCTGACTTCTGAGCATGCCTGTTTTGCACGTACAGCTTTGTTGGACCAACTTCTCTGTACACACGGTACACACGGTACAACAGTCGTACAACCACTTGTTGTACAACCAAAGTTTTCTAGTCTGCTCATCCAACTTCTGTTGTACAACCACTATACAACGGCTGTTGTAATAGCGGGTACTAACGGTCGGATGATCGTACAACAAGCTGATTGTATGACCGTTGTTGTACAACCTTTGTACCTTTCTTTGAGGCACAGAGAAGCCGACGCTGACAGCTCAGCATGGGACCGGATCGGAGCGGCTTCAGAAAAGGTATTTATAGCATTTTCTTTTTTACAGGGCTAGATAGGTTAATCTTAAATTGTGGATGTAAGTACATTTAGAGATTTTAGTTATATACTTTATGTTTGTAACCTACAAAAACTGCTATAGATTAAATAAATGACATAAACCCTTAGACCCCTTTCACACCAAGGTGTTTTTCAGGTGCTTTTGCGCTAAAAATAGTGACTAAAAAGCAACTGAAAAACTCCCCCCAATACACCCCAGTGTGAAAGCCCGAGCGGTGCGCTTTTGGCATGGTAAAAAAAGCCCTGAAAACCGCATCTTTGCAGCGGTGTGGGAGCGGTGTATTCACCGCTCCTGTACCGCCCCTGCCCATTGAAAACAATGGGGCAGCGCTCCCGAAGCGCAGAACACCGCTTCGGTAGCGCCGCTAACTGGCACTTTTAACCCCTGTTTAAACCCTTGTGGGGGGGTTAAAAGCAAACCGTCGCCGCCCGAAGGAGCGGTAAAGCGCCACAAATTATCTGTGTTTTACTGCTAATACTCGAGCGGCCCTGGTGTGAAAGGGGTCTTAAGGTGTACTCTGCGCATAACAGATTTCAGTTTTTGTTGCATGATGGTAAGTTAATCACCTAAAGCGCATAAACAATGGCTTCTTATGCCTATAAACAGCAGCAATAAGATCTCTCCACCTGATATGGTAATTATGAGGTATCACACTCCCTTGTGCGATTTTAATTCAGTAAATAATACAACAGATATTTTTAAATTCTACTATTATACCAGAGTAAAGGGGCTGCAAGGTGTTTTGCATCAAAACACATACCAATGGCATGAAGATATCACTGGTGTAGACTTGAGATAAAATGTAAACAATAGCCACTTTACTTGCTACTTTTATAACATTCATATTATGGCCAGTTAATTTTGTTACAAACATTACAGATAATACACGCATGAGAGAAAACAGTTATGCTATCTTTTCTTTTCTGCTTGGATTCCACGCATTAAAGCAGTATTAAAAAGCAAACATTTATTATATTGTTGCTTACCAACTCTTAGATGTGATGGCTGTATTCATTTTGTTTTTTAGGCTTTTTCCTTCCATTTTCATCTGGTGATCCAGCCAGCAAGTCTTTTTTTTTCAGACTCACAAACTCTCCAGCAGAATGCATCAGTTTACATGGATGAGACAAACCAATTAACATGGGCAGGGGTGATTCGTGTATTCATATAAAACCTTTATCCCCAAAGAAAATTTTTTTTCTGTACCTGTTTTTGAAGTATTAGCTGGAGTTTGGCTCCAATTTGTTAGTGTATCTTAATCTGCTAATACATTTACCACAACCCTGCCCCTCAAACTGACAATGCTTCTGTCTGATGTGCCTTATTCCTCCAGAGTTGTGTCTCACTGATACAGAAGGTATGTTGCTGGCCAGCTCACCAGGTGAAAACAGAGGGGAAAAAGCCAAAGAAAATAAAACTGATGCAATCACCACATCTAATGATTGGTATGCTGCAATATAATACACTTCTGGTTTTTGGTTTTATACCGATTTAACCACTTGCCAGCCATGCTATAGCTGAAAGAGCGTGGTCATCCAGTTCTGGGAGGGCATCAATAGGTGTCCTCTCAGAACCCTGCCCCCTGTGTGCCTCCTGTAACATGCATCGGGCACGCTTTGTGACTGCTGGGTTCTTCGGACACAGCTGATCTCAGATCAGTGTAAAGGGCCAATCACAGCGGCCCTTTACTATGTGATCAACTGTGTCCAATCACAGCTGGTCACATGTAAGCTGACTTGCCGGTTATCAGCAGTCCTTTCCTCCCACGCTGTGTCTGTGGGAGGAAACAAGAGACACTAACCACCAAGCCTGTCAGCACATCATTTACACTGATAATGAGTGCCCTGATTATCAGTGCAGCCCCATCAATGGGAATCATTGCCCATCAGTGCTGAATATCAGTGCCCATCAAGGCTGCCTATCTGTGCCTCCTCATCAGTGCCGCCTATCAGTGCCCATCAGTGCCGCCTATCAGTACCCATCAGTGCAGCCTATCAGTGCCACCTATCAGTGCCCATTAGTGCCACCTATCAGTGCCCAGTAGTGCCACCTATTAGAGCAGCCTCATCAGTGCTGCCTCATCAGTGCCTCCTCATCAGTGCAGCCTATCAGTGCCCATCAGTACAGCCTGTCAGTGCCCATTAGTGCAGCCTATCTGTGCCCATCAGGGCAGCCTCATCAGCGCACATCAGTGAAGAAGAAAAATTACTTATTTGCAAAATTTTATAACCGAAACTTAGAAAAACATTTTTTTTTCAAATTGTTTGGTCTTTTTTAATTTGTTTAGCAAAAAAAACCTCAGCTATATTTATGTAAAAAAAATAAAAAAAATGTCATAAGGGGTACAGCGTTGCATGACCGTGAAATATTTATTTAATTGTGACAGCACTGAAAGCTGAAAATTGGCCTGGGCAGGAAGGGGTGAAAGTGCCCAGTATTGAAGTGGTTAAACTATGCATTGACATATTAGTTAGATAGCATTTTTGTGACAAATTATGGGATATGGGTGGGATATGGGTGTTCTGTAACACCAAATACTGTAGCCTCGTACACACGATCCGATTTTCGGATGACAGAACTTCTGTTTTTTGTTGGATGCTTGTCTCATGTTGAAAGTGAAGAGCGTACTAAAAATACTTACAATTTTTTGACGAAAACCATACTAATTATACGAAAATCTGACTTTGTGGTCACATCCGACAAAAATTTTATAGTCTGCACATCCAGCTTTTGTCATCCGGAAAATCGAAATCGGCTGTTGAAAGCACCATACTAACCATCTGAAAATCGGAAGATTGGTTGTCATACAAAAATTCCCATCCGGAATTCGCATTGTGTGTATGGGCCTTTAATCACAGCATGTAATGTTGTATCGTGCTACTTTACTTATCATGCTCAGATTAAGTTGCAGGCTCATTAAACTCCTTTTCCCACAAATCCCACAACCTTGGAACCTGGACACACCCAAGGGGTATACGTTACTTTCTCACCTGCACTCAGGTGCTCAGAGGGGCCAAGCTTCACAAGATAGAAAGTACTGGTCATGTGATCTGTCACCAGGTGTGGGGTCACCCATTGGTAATCCTGATGTGCAGGAAGCTGTGTTATAGCTCAATGGTGCACCGCTTTCTGGGAAGATCCAGTCACTTCACAGAGCACTGTGCCAACTGTGTCAACAGTGCAGAGCCTGAAGTACTACTTGCCTGTGAAGTCAGTCCTACAAATTGGCTTTAAAGTTGGTCCTGGGATCCTTCAGTGACTTACCTGGACTCCCAGATCTAGCCTGTGAGAGAAACACAGTCATAAGGGAAGCACACGTAGTCAATTGTACTTTATTGCACAATTTATTGTATTAGCTATTCATTTCTGTAATCTAAATATAAAAAACACTGCACTAAACAGTATCAAATAGATCAATCAATAAATCAGTGTCGAGCAGCTGCTATGTGAATAATAAAAAATGATAAAAGTCTACTATAACTTGTGATAGTGAAAGCAGCGCTAGAGTTAAATAAATAAACTCATGTAAATAAATCCTGTGCAAAATACAGAAAAAGTGCTGGTGCAAAATATCAATAGTGCAACATTATATAAAGTGCAAAGAAAAGTCCTCTTTGGGTTAAGCAGCTACGATGTTTCGTTACTCTCAAGGAAATGCGCTTGTTTAAATTATTTCATGTTAACTGATGCACACGAAGGGAATACTGACAC
>BLSH010459478.1:841508-855655 GCA_018402905.1 Glandirana rugosa | reverse complement strand
CCTTGAGCGATTTTCCAGGTCATCGATCTTTGATATGGCTGCATCTAGTTGGTCCTGGAGGTCTTCGATCCTGTCAGCATTTTGGTTAATCTTAGCAACAGCTTGATCTTGTTTCTTCTCTATGATCTCTATTCTGCTGCCTATAAGTTGTAGGTCGGCCTGTATGGCTGCTGTAATTTGGGCAGCATTTTGAGCGAGACCCTTTGCCAGCATCTCAGAAAATGCAGACATTAAGGCAGATAGCTCTGTTGGTGGTGGGGAAGCAGAATGTAGTTTCTGTATATGAATATCCGGTGTGGCTAGAGTGTCACTCTGAGGGGATAGGTTATACAGTCCCATAGGGCTCCTGAGGAGCGATTCTGAGGGAGCTGGAGAAAACTCTCCCTGTGGTGCATATTGTCCCCTACCTTCCAGGGAGTTCCTGGTGTGGGGGTCCGTCTTGGTGTCATTAACGATGGTATCCATCTCCTCTCTCCCCTCTCCTCGTATACCGCATGGTGAGGTGGCTGCGGCCGCCATCTTGGCTGGCTCCGGCCGGGATGAGGCCTCGCCGAGGAGACGGGAGAGGTCTTTCCTCGCGGATCCGGCGGACATCTATGTGCGGTGCTGCTTCTCCCTGAGCTGTGTGGCTTGTCTGTTGAGCGCCTCGGGGCTCCGTTCTGCTGTCAGGCGGAGAAATGTGCGGCGGCGGAGCGGAGCTCTAAAGCCAAGCGGCCATCTTGGCGGAGTCCGCACATGCGCCGCACAGGATTTATTTACATGAGTTTATTTATTTAACTCTAGCGCTGCTTTCACTATCACAAGTTATAGTAGACTTTTATCATTTCTGTAATCTGCCTCTCTTGGGTTTCTCATAGACTGTACAGTACTGTGCTGCCACCTAGATAACTATTTGGGCATTGCTCCTAGTGGACCCTATGTTGTAACAGCTACATTTTTACCCATCGTTATATACTGTATGCATTTTTTTGCTTTCCAACAGAGTTTGCAATGTTATCCCTACTCTGCATTTATTTAGTAAACTTTAAGTTAAAACTACCCATCATCTGATCATTTAGCCAATCACTCACTCTGTTAAATGTTTATGAACTGGATCAGCCATGTTAGACAATAGTGTTGGGAGTGGCATGATGGCAGTGATGCTCCAGGTTGAAGCAGTCAGTCTACTACCCCTGCAATAATGACCTCCCTTATACCTGATGGGATTCCTTGAATCATTGGAGCAGCAGGCAGAATGGGTCATTAACATTTGGGGGGGGGGGGGCATGAAGTTTAATTGCACACCTTGAGATGTGTTTGCTTGCTAGCCACATATAATAGCAGCTGAAGCTTTTGAAGGCTGTCACCTGCAGGACTCCAGTGCTGAGAGAACTGTGCTTTGTAACCTGTGATTCTGTGTTTACTGACCAGGCCTGCTCCCAGACTTTTCTTTGGCTCCTCCCAGTCTGCTGTTTTGCTCTCGACTGTTGGTGACCTTTGATGTTTTCTAGACTCTTTTCATCTGCATTTGCTGTCACTGCCGGTCATACAACACTCATGAGTTTCAGTGTCATCAGTATCATCATAATCCACCAGCACTACTTCCTTACTGCACCCTCTGTCTCACTACTAAGGTTTCTTGGACTGGAGCAGTGGCAGAGACCACCCTCACTATATCAGGTTCTCATTAAAAATGTATGCCCTAGAATTACAAGATAGAGCAGATGAAATCAGTTAAAGGGTCCATTAGGACAGTCCAGCTGACGTGATGTGGATGAATGGCTGAAGGAACAAAACATGAATGGGCTGTTGTTCAACAAGGTCAGAGAAAGATAGAAGTAACTCCATTTTAAAGTTCCATGAACTGTTAGAAGCAGACTTGGTATGTTCAGAGCTGAAAAGTACAGGCCTGAGAGCACCCATGTCTGTCATAGGCGGTAAACCAATAGACCTACCTGCAGCCGAACACACAGCTCCATAAGAGGTGACAATCCTGATATTGATTGAAGGAATGGCTCAGCTCCAGACTTACCTGCATTAAAGTGCAGCCAAAAATATACCACCAAGGGTCCCATACATTTGGACCCACCCAAAGAAATCATACAATTTATGCATTATCTGGAAGCACAGAGGGGCTATAACTGGGTGGGTCATGTATACAATAAGGTGTGTTAATTCTGTCACCAGGGTGGTTCTTTGGACAGCACAATTAGTAAGACACTATGCCATGTCCTATTGTTATGTAAATGAAAAGATTGTACAGATGGACTTTTTAGGCACATTTTTCTTTTGATTAAAAATAACATTATTTATTTATTAGAAATCATTGATGAGAAAAGGACTAGGACAAGAATATAAAAATCCATTTACATAAGTGACTATGATTAAAAAGCATGTGTCAGTGACCGACCATACAGTCCAGAGTTAAAAAATGAACCTCAATGGGCTGGGTTGGAAAGTTACAAAAATAATTTCTTAGTGTTTGACCGTAACCCCAAGAGGTAGTACTCGTAGTATATATATATATATATATATATATATATATAAGATGACTTAGTTTATCATACAATAGTCACACATAGAGGGGTTGGTAAAGCCAAACTGGAGTAGATTGGTTTCTGCTTTAGTGTTTAAGGAGTATATTCAAATACATTGTTAGACTAGTTTCGCGGTCTAAACACGCTTCTTCTGGAGCTATATGAATATGTGTATATAAGAAATGAGGTAAGATATGTTTGTCACTGAGGTGGAAAATGCAGGTAAACAGGACCTCCACAGGGGGTGCCAGGTCATATAAGGCAGGACCCGGCCAACCTCTGGGACTCTGGAATCTAGGACAAATGTGAAGGGCCATATGCATTGAGCCATGGGTGTTGCTGGTTTGGTTTACAGCTAATCTCTACCTTTTGATGTTAATATACACTTCCAAGTTTACTCCTATTAAAACCCTTCCTGGTTTTAGAGTTTTCAAGTGCCCAACCAGTTCTAGTATATACATTATCTCACAAAAGTGAGTACACCCTTCACATTTTCGTAAATCTTTTATTATATATTTTCATGTAACAACACTGAAGAAATTACACTTTGCTGCAATGTAAAGTAGTGAGTGTACAGCTTGTATAACAGTGTAAATTTGCTGTCCCCTCAAAATAACTTAACACACAGCCATTAATCTCTAAACCGCTGGCAACAAAAGTGAGTACACCCCTAAGTGGAAATGTCCAAATTGGGCCAAAAGTCTAGATATTTTCTGTGGCCATTATTTTCCAGCATTGCCTTAACCCTCTCAGGCATGGAGTTCACCAGAGCTTCACAGGTTGACACTGGAGTCCTCTTCCACTCCTCCATGACAACATCACGGAGTTGGTGGATGTTAGGGACCTTGCGCTCCTCCACCTTTGGTTTGAGGATGCCCCACAGATGCTCAATAGTTTTAGGTCTGGAGACAGGCTTGGCCAGTCCATCACCTTTACCCTCAGCTTCTTTAGCAAGGCAGTTGTCACGTACCTGGTGGTAGAGTCTGACTTATGCAGTAGGCAACCTCTCTTACGGCCCTGGTTCCAGAACGCCTGGTAGAGCAGACAGGGAGCGCTGGAGCACAGGGGAGCATGAGGGCTGGATTTGACACAGGTGATGGTAAGATGTCATCCAGAAGTCCGTGCTAGACAGAAGAGTAGTGATGCAGGCTGGGTCAATAACATGCGGGCAAAGTAGTACAGGAGGAGGAGCAGGCAATCGGGTGGTCGGGTGCAGGGAGGGTCGGTAATAGGCAGGCAGGTTGAGGTACACAGGGATCAGACAGAAGAGTGGTTGTAGGCAAACCGGGGGTCGGTGCAGGCAGGGTTCAAGCAGATGCGGGTTCAGGCTGGGTCACAGGTAACAGTAAGCTCGGAACGGATCACACAGAAACACGGTAACGCTGTAGAATGGACAGCACCGATTGCAAGGTGCTCTCAGCTTAAATGGCCACCTGGGGACCGTGCCGGCGCACACACGCTCACGTGCGCCCGCACATGGGTCTCCTGGCCCAAATTTCAGAGGCATAAGTGGTCTCCTGACACTCCCCCCCAAGTGGCAGCCTCCAGATGCCCAAACGGGCTTTTAGCTCTGGGTGTCTTCTCCAAAAGGACTTGACAAGTTCTTCAGCATGGATGTCATTTTCGGGTTCCCATGAACTTTCTTCGGGCCCGTACCCCTTCCACTTAATCAGGAACTGAGTGGATCCACCCCTTCTCCTGCAGTCAAGGATGGCTTCCACTTAAAATTCCTCTTCGCCATCAACAAGAATAGGCTCAGGCGGGGCCGACTTCCGACCCGGGAAGGAGTCCTGAGTTACGGGTTTCAACAAGGTGACATGAAATACCGGGTGCACTCGCAGGGAAGGAGGAAGGTCCAGCTCGTATGCCACCCTGTTGATCTTCCTTCTCACAGGGAAAGAACCGATGAACCTTGGGCCCAACTTCCTGGAAGGGCATGACAACCTCAAGTTCTTGGTTGCCAACCACACTTGGTCACCCAGTTGCAGGTCGAATTCCCCGCGTCTCCCCTTGTCAAATGCCCTCTTGTTGCTCTCCTGCGTCTGAGCTAGGGTTTCTTGTAACACTTTGCTATTCCTTGTCAGGAATTCTACAGTTTTCCTTACAGCAGATACCTCACTTTCCGGAACCAGGTTAGGTATAAATGTAGGATGGTACCCCACTGCTTGGTGGCTGAATGCTTGGTGTTGTTGTAGGCAAATTCAGCCATAGGTAGCAGTGAGACCCAGTCATCTTGGGCAAAGGAAGAGTAGCATCGGATATATTGTTCTAGGGTCTGGTTAGTCCTCTCTGTAGGACCATTTGACTGGGAGTGATAAGCAGAGGAGAATGCCAGTTCGATGTTCAGTGCGGAACACAAGGTTTACCAGACTTGGGAGGTGAACTGCACCCCACGATCCAAGACAATGTTGACAGGGAGCCTGTGCAGTCGGACCACTCCCTTAATAAATAAAATCAAAAGATACACCGCTCTACCAACCGTGTCATAAACCCAAGCATTAAATCTGCACACCTTACCAGGTGCTCTGGCTTAAGGAAGCCTTCCTTCTTCCAATTAAAAGTCCATAATGATGCAAAGAAAAGCTGGCACACTGGAACTGCAATAATCCAAATTTTCTTTTATTTCATTTCGTCCATATAAAGGAATAGGCTTACATGTTTCGACAACAACTGCCTTGTTCACAGCACAACATTCCAAATAAACTCACTTGTATTAATACTCATGTGTAATCATACTCACTTGTATAAATACTCATGTGTAATCATGCGTCGCTGTGCATGAGGACTGTGGCCGTCTTGTCGGTTTGAAACCATCAGGAACTTTTCATATGGCATGTCCATTTATATCTACTACTGTGAAAACATGTCAAAATTGAGTCATGTTGATAGCAGAGGAATGAAGCAGCAGACAGAAATGACACTATACTGTAAAGGGATATGCATCTTTATATTTCATATCTGAGGTTTACAACCACTTTAAGAAGGTACTACTTGGAGTGAACGAAAGAGCAACCGGAGTATCAAGTAGTCAAGAGGGGATATGCGATATGAAACTATAAGCTACATAAAAAGTTTTATAAGGAGGTGAGGGGCAGAGGAACTGCCTACAGAGATGGTGATTAGGCACTCCCAGAAGAGACAATCTAAAGTTAGGAGGAAGGAGTCAGAAGAAGACACCTTGTAGATATTGGACAGCAAATTTGTCCAGTACCACATGCTATCCTTCATGGTGTGAGTACCAGCCGGACATGACGTGTTGATGAACGGGCAGGACTTCACAATTGTTTGGAATGCTTATTTTAACAGCTTGTTTGTGAGTATATCATTTTAATCCTTTAAATAAAGGCTTTATCAAAGGTAATGCGCTAGGCCAGTGCGCCATTGTCCCTTTGTTTTCATCACAGTGTCCCTGGACTATCCCCGGTTCAACAGTGGCAGCAAGGCGGCTCATTACCCATGTGCCTATTTAAACATTTTTAGTACTGAAGCATTGAACTAGGACGTCATTCCCCTCTGAGCGCAGGATAACAAGTATTTAGTTATGTTGGCAGTAATAGGAGAGAAACTGAACTTCTCCAGTGGACCAATCTACCTCACCAATCGACCTCACCTGGTTGCTGCGACACACGCTTGACACCATCTAAACCAAATAAGTTTATCTTGGTCTCATCAGACCACAGGACATGGTTCCAGTAAAGCATGTCCTTAGTCTGCTTGTTTTCAGCAAACTGTTTGCGGGCTTTCTTATGAATTCATCTTTAGAAGAGGCTTCCTTCTGGGAAGACAGCCATGCAGACCAATTTGATGCAGTGTGCCGTGTATGGTCTGAGCACTGACAGGCTGACCCCCCACCACTTCAACCTCTGCAGCAATGCTGGCAGCGCTCATACATCTATTTCCCGAAGACAACATCTGGATATGATGCTGAGCACGTGCACTCAACTTCTTTGGTCGACCATGGCGAGGCCTGTTCTGAGTGGAACCTGTCCTGTTAAACCGCTGTATGGTCTTGGCCACCGTGCTGCAGCTCAGTTTCAGGGTCTGGACTTTTTTCTTATAGCCCAGGCCATCTTTATGTAGAGCAACAATTCTTTTTTTCAGATCATCAGAGAGTTCTTTGCCATGAGGTGCCATGCTGACCTTCCAGTGACCAGTATGAGAGAGTGATAGCACCAAATTGAACACACCTGCTCCCCATTCACACCTGAAACCTTGAAACGCTAATGAGTCACATGCCATCGGAGAGGGAAAATGGCTAATTTGGCCCAATTTGGACATCTTCACTTAGGGACGTACTCACTTTTGTTGCCAGCGGTTTAGACATTAATGGCTGTGTGATGAGTTATTTTGAGGGGACAGCAAATTGACACTGTTACACAAGCTGTACACTCACTACTTTACTTGTAGCAAAGTGTAATTTCTTCAGTGTTGTCACATGAAAAGATGTAATAAAATATTTACAAAAATGTGAGGGGTGTACTCACTTTTGTGAGATACTGTACATATATATGCACAGATGCAGTGGGATAAATTGGGAATCGATTACTCTCTCCATTTACGCTTTGAAAGGGATGTACTTACCCCATATCAAACGTCTTATATATCATAGAGTTTGATGAGTTTTCCCATGCTTCTATACCCCCAGAGTAGCCTCATATGACTTGGTGCCCCCTGTGGAGGTCCTGTTTACCGGCATGTCCCACCTCAGTGACAAACATATCTTACCTCATTTCTTATATACACATATTCATATAGCTCCAGAAGAAGCGCGTTCAGTGTGCGAAACTAGTCGAGTAAGTTAATTGAATATATTCCTTGAACACTAAAGCAGAAATCGATCTACTCTGGTTTGGCTTTACTAATCCCTCTATGTGTGACTATCGTATGATAAACTAAGTCTTCTTATATTTTACATGTGTATATATATGTACTACCTCTTGGGGTTATAGTCAAACACTAAGACGTTTTAGTAATTTTCCAACCCAGTCCATTGAGGTTAATTTTTGAACTCTGGACTGTATGGTTGGTCATTCAAACATAGTTTTATTCACAGTCACTTATGTAAAAAATGTTTTATTCTTGTCCTAGTCCTTTTCTCATCATTGATTTGTAATAAATAAGTAATGTTATTTTTATTCAAAAGAAAAATGTGCCTGAAAAGTCATTTTTTTCCAATGTCTGCATTTATATAACTGGTTAGAAGGACAGAGAGAAGAGTGGTTGCCCCCCTAATAAAAGCAATACGGTTAAGGTGATGGCCCAGTCCCACTGAAAGTTTGAAGCCATTACTGGAAAGTAAGAAATTGTTGAGTAAATGATCCCATTTCTTCCTGAGGAATGGTATACTGTACTGCAAAATAATGTTTCACCATGACTTATCAGTGAAATGGCAGGTTGTACTGTGACAGGCCTGTGAGTTCTCCATGGCAGAAAGAATACACTTGGAGGCAAAGCACTAGGGAGTTCTCAAAATATTCACTTGCTTCAAGAGACACGTAAAGTCTGTGGGTCTATTCAAGCTGATTGAACCCATCTACCAAAACTTGGCACATGTCTACCCCACTGTACTAAAGTACTGAACATTGACTTTATTATATTTTTTATGCCAGAAGACAGATATCATCATATTCTAGCTATTGTAGACCACTATACCACGTTTTCAGTGGAACTACTTACCCGCTGCTAGACCACCGCCCATATGGTGTGGAAGCACTACTGCATTCTGTATGGATGTTTGCAGAGGATATAATCAGACCATAGATCTCATTTTGAGGGCAAGTTTTACCTAAAAAATTATACCACTCTCTAGGCATCCAGAAATCACACACTGCCTTGTACTACCCACAGGGCAACAGACATGCGAAAGGTTCAATCACACACCTATAAACAGTTGCTGAGAGGCTTAGCCCTTGAGAAACAAAGAAAGTAGACCCATTACTTGGCCAAAGCATTCTGAAAATATAATCATACAGTGCATTCCAGGACAAGCCACTCACCTTATCATGCTATGTTTGTTGTACTTTCGGGGGAGGGGGGAGGGGCGGGGAACAGGCTTTGGGTCACAATCTCCAGAACTGGCCACCAGAGATTTAAGGTTTTTGCTGTTCTCCGCATTATCTGCGATATTATTTTTTTTTAAGTCATTAAATAAGAGTCTTTTTTGTCTTTTTTCAGCCTAATTGATTTTGGTAACTGAGTTAAAATTCACATACCCACGAGATAAGCTTCACTGACTATATACACATTTGTTGTTTCCTTCACTTTTCTAAAGTTGTTTCTGGATACAACTGAAACACTGAAATAAGCAAATCTGAACACTGTTGGGGACAGATATACAATTCACATTAGATAATTATGGATAAAAAGAAGAAAGAGAGAAGGTATTGTTACAGAATGGTGTAGATCCTCAATGTCACAAGTGTTAAGCACACCAGGGGGTTGATGTTATTAATTGCAAATAGCATGTTCACTTTGATTTTGCCTATGCACCTTGGCAAAAAGTTGTTTTTGTCCAAATCGCACTCACAGGTACAGCCCTCACATTGGCCTGCCTGCAAACAGCTACAGAGCTGATAGGAAAATAGACAGATCCGATTCCTAAGGCAAACAGTCACTTGTTTTTGTTATTCCAAATTACATTTTCTGTAGGGGTCCCCCTCTCTTGGTCAATTGATAACCGCCTATGGTTTCTAATACTATTTCTATGCTGATGACATCCAAATCTCTCCACTTACCTCACCCCTCATAATAGTAGGAACAGGTGGCAGCCAGAAGATTTCAGATATTCCTCTTACCAGCAGAGTACTGTCGCTGGGAACAGAGAACAAGTCATAATAACAAATAATTCTAGATGTAATGTTTAACCACTTGACCGCTGGGCACTTAAACCCCCTTAACAACCAGACCAATTTTCAGCTTTCAGTGCTCTCACATTTTGAATGATAATTACTCAGTCATGCAACACTGTACCCATATGAAATTTGCATCCTTTTTTTCACACGCGGTATTTATTCACCGCTGTTTTTTTTATTTTTTGAGCTATAATTAAAAACAGACCGAAAATTTTGTAAAAAAAATAATTTTTCTTAGTTTCTGTTATAAAATTTTGCAAATTAGTATTTTTTCTTCATACATTTTGGCCAAAATTTATACTGCTACATATCTTTGGTAAAAAAAATAGTGTATATTATTTGGTCTTTGTGAAGGTTATAGAGTCTACAAGCTATGGTGCCAATCACTGAATATTGATCACACCTGATGTACTGACGGGAAAGGAAAGTAGACATTCCAAGGTATTTAGTAAGAGACATGGTGAATTTTTTGAAGTTGTATTTTTTTCCACAATTCTTTGCAATATGAAGATTTTTCTTTTTTTTCACAAAATTGCAATATGTTAATAGGTTATTTCTCACACCCAGCATATGCATACCACAAATTACACCCCAAAACACATTCTACTACTCCTTCTGAGTATGGCGATACCACCTGTGTGAGACTTTTACACAGCCTGGCCACATACAGAAGCCCAACATGCAGGGAGCACCATCAGGCGATCTAGGAGCATAAATTACACATATAATTCCTTGACTACCTCTTGCATTTTTGAAGGTCCTGGAGCACCAGGACAATGGAAATGCCCAAAAAATGACCCCATTTTGGAAAGTACACACCCCAAAGTATATTATAGGAGGCATAATGAGTCTTTTGAACATGTAATTTTTTCGACAAGTTTTTGGAAAATGTGGAAAGAAAATGAAAACGCTTTTTTTTTTAAACAAAGATGTCTATTTATACAATATTTCTAACACACAGCATGTACATAGCAAAAATTACACCCCCACAAAATATTCTGCTACTCCTCCCGAGTATGGCGATACCACATGTGTGACACTTTTACACAGCCTGACCACATACAGAGGCCCAACATGCAGGGAGCACATCAGGTGTTCTAGGGGCATACATTTCAAATCTAATTTGACTACCTTTTACACTATTGTGAGGCACTGTGGTGGCATGGATAGGCGCTGTAGTGGCATAGTTAGGCAGTGTAGTGGCACGGATGAGCAGTGTAGTGGCATGGATGGGCAGTGTAGTAGCACAGATGGGCACTGTAGTGGCACGTATGTGTCACGGATGAGAACTGATGTGGTATGGATGAGCATGAATGAGGCACAAATGAGCCATGGATGGGGATGGATGAGCCGTGGATGGGGATAGATGAGCACAGATGGGGATGTATGAGCATGGATGGGGATGGCTGAGCACGGATGGGATGACTGAGCAGGAATGAGGATGGATGAGCATGGATGGGGATGACTGAGCACGGATGGGGATGGATGAGCACGGCTGGGTGGGTGAGCATGGCTGGGTGAGGATGGCTGGATGGGTGAGCATGAATGGATGGGTGGCTGAGCATGGATGGATGAGCATGGATGGGGTGAGGATGGCTGGGTGGGTGAGCATGGCTACGTGAGGATGGTTGGATGGGTGAGCATAGATGGGTGGCTGAGCATGGATGGGGTGAGGATGGCTGGGTGGGTGAGCATGGATGGGGTGAGGAAGGCTGGATGGGGTGAGGATGGCTGGATGGGGTGAGGATGGCTGGTGAGTGTGGATGGATGGTGAGGGGTGAGGCTGTCCCCCACTGTCACTTAGCAGCGCTGTGGGCATTACACATCACCCACAGCGCTGCAGCACATCCTCTCCCCCCCTCTCTCCTCTCACACTGATCGGTGCGGAGAGGAGAGGAGAGAGAAAATCCAGCGGAAGCGCCGGCTTGTTTACATGCTTGTTAACAGCGCCCAGTCACCGCGATCCGTCAATGCGGTCATTGATGTTCCCGTGTGCGTGCCCTAGGGGGCGCGCGGGGAGTACGATTCTGGGAGGACATCAATAGACGTCCTCCCAGAGTTAAGCAACCGCCCTGTAGACGTCTTTTGTCTATGGGCTGGTTGTTAAGTGGTTAAATAGTAAAGTGCTGAACAGATACCAGAACATAACACTTACTACTTTTAATTCACTGAACTAATGAATCATCCCAAAAGTAATTAAAGCCAAAGGTTTAAGCCCAGTACATAAGGGTTGAATGTTAGACGGCATCGGCCGGTTCAATAGAAAGTGGCTGACATTCGGCACGCATGTGCTGCAGCCAGTCCGACAGAAGGGGCATCACTGAAAAGGTCTGCTGATCAGCTCTCGATCAGAGCTCTCAACCAAAGGCTGAGAGCACTGACTGGAGTGTTCTGGCGGGGGGGCCATTCCCCTGTCAGAACACAATGCACAGCAGGGGCAGGGGAGATCTCTGTATTAACATTGCATGGTTAGTACAGCGGCTCCTCCTGAGCTGCTATTTTTTTTTTCATTCAGCCCTGCTGGGTTGAATGAAAATAACTATTAGTGTGTACTAGGCTTTACTGTATATTAGAATTCCCAACCCCAATGCCCCAAGGTTTACATGTAAGGGCCTGGTTAATGCATTTCCCATCATTCAGAGAACAGGGGCTCATAGCAGTAAATAATTTAGTATATACATTAGTATATTGAATATCTCATCATTACACACTCTAGTTTTTCCTTCACAGACATTTTTAATGATATTTTATGATTTGCCATTTTTTTACCGCAAAGATAATTTTTGAAACTGTGTAAAAAATTAATGTTGAGATCATAGCCTGTTTTTTTTACTGCCAGTTAAATTAGCTATTTTCTGAGTTTTTTTAGTTCTTTCTTCCAATCTGACTGTCAATTCTGCTACAGCCTGCATGCAGTCCAACATAAATCATGCAGAACACTTGAAAGACAAGTTAAGGGAACATTAAAAATGCAGTGGCAGATGTTCCAGTATCAATGTGTGAAACTTTCCTTTGTAATTAGAGCTTTTCACTTTATTAGTGTACAAACTTGGCCAACATAAATAATAAGCATAGATTACATACAGAAAGTATGCATGAGATAAACTTTTTGAAATGTGTACATTTCAAAATGTGTACATTTAATCCTTGCATATATAAAATGTAAGCATTTTATGTCTCCTATGACTGTGTATGATATGAGGTGCTGCATGCATGGTATTTATTTCGCATGGTTTTCCCCACTGTAAAATCAGTTAATGATTGGTGCATACAGTGCCTTGAAAAAGTATTCATACCCCTTGAATTTTCCACATTTTGTTGTGTTACAACCAAAAATGTAAATTTATTTTATTGGGATTTTATGTGATAGACCAACACAAAGTGGCACATAATTGTGAAGTGGAAGGAAAATGATAAATGATTTTCAAAATGTTTTACATATAAATATCTGAAAAGTGTGGCATGCATTTTAACTCTGATACCCCCTAACTAAAATCTACTTTAACCAATTGCCTCCAGAAGTCACTTAATTAGCAAATAGAGCCCACCTGTGTGTAATTTAATCTCCATGTAAATACAGCTGTTCTGTGAAGCCCTCAGAGGTTTGTTAGAGAACCTCGGTGAACAAACAGCATCATGGAGGCCAAGAAACACACCAGACAGGTCAGGGATAAAGTTGTGGAGAATTTTAAAGCAGGGTTAGGTTATAAAAAAATATCTCAATCTCTCATGAAGCACTGTTCAATTCATCATCTGAAAATGGAAAGAGTATGGCACAACTGCAAACCTACCAAGAAATGGCCATCCACCTAAACTGACAGGCCGGGCAAGGAAAGCATTAATCAGAGAAGCAGCAAAGAGGCCCATGGCAACTCTGGAGGAGCTGCAGAGATCCACAGCTCAAGTGGGAGAATCTGTCCACAAGACAACTGTTAGTCGTGCACTCCACAAATCTGGCCTTCATGGAAGAGTGGCAAGAAGAAAGCCATTGTTGAAGGAAAGGCATAAGAAGTCCCGTTTGCAGTTTGCGAGAAACCATGTGGGGGACACAGCAAACATGTGTAAGAAGGTGGTCAGATGAGACCAAAATTTAACTTGTTGGCCTAAAAGCAAAGTAGGCGCAGCCAATTTTTACACTTTTATTTACTGCCAGTTGTGGGAGCACAGTTTTTGGGATTTTCAGACTGGGGCAGAGGTTCACCTTTCAGCAGGACAATGACCCTAAACATACAGCCAGAGCTACAATGGAATGGTGTACATCAAAGCATATTCATGTGTTAACCACTTCCTTACAGGGCACTTAAACCCCCCTCCTGCCCGAACCAATTTTCAGTTTTCAGCGCTGTCGCTCTTTGAATGACAATTGCACGGTCGTGCGACGTTGTACCCAAACAAAATTTGCGTCGACATTCCTTCACCAATTGTGTACTTATACGAAACTACATGTGGTAAGGTAACATCGAGACCGACATACAAATCCCAGTAACAGGACGACTTTCCACTTGGAGACGGGGTCAGACTTTTAGGGTTTTTGACACGAGGGTGTTGACCGTCATTTATTTTCACATTTTTAACCGACGCGGATGAAACGAAAATCCGGTTGTTCAATTTAAAACCAGAGTAGACTGGTGGAAGAATGTGTACAAACGACACAGGGGGTGTACCAAAGAGCGTTTGACGTTTGCCCTGAAGAATACGGAAAGGAAGTTGTTACCGAAAGAAGAACGGTGAGAAGGTACTTCCGGTCTAAACACCTCACGTGCTGATTGTCAACAGAACA
>BLSH010459478.1:814900-839791 GCA_018402905.1 Glandirana rugosa | reverse complement strand
CCTCCTCTGTGCTCCTCTGGTCCCCCTCCATGCTTCTCCGGTTCTTCTCCATGCTCCTCTACCCCCTCTGTCCTCGATCTATCGGGATAGTGAGTGGAGGAAGGAGCCAGTAAATATGTAATTTACTGGCTCCTTCCTTTTCCGTATGAACAGAGACAGTGATCATCGCCTCTGTTCATTCATAACTGAGCATCGTAAACTGTGCTTACGATGCTTCAGTCTATGAATGAACAGGAGCCTCTGTCTCCTGTTCGATCATCTTCAGTGCAGCTGAGGCTGCTGAGAAAGGGACTCTGGAATATGTGTCCTTAGTCCCTTTCCCTGTCTCAAAAAGGAGATGTTAGGGTATTGTAAAGAATTGTAATGAATAAATATTTAAAAGGTTAAATTGTAGAAATAATAAAAAATAAAATAAAAAACACACTGACACCATCCACCCCCCCCCCCCCCCAAAAAAAGAAAGCATTGTAAAAGAAAAAAATAGTAAAAAATTATTTAAAAAAATTGTAAAAAATAAAATTGTAAAAAAAATTAAAAAAAAATAAAAAAACTACTGACACAGTCCACGCATCATCAGTGCTGCATATTAATGCCACTGTCACATGACATTAAAAAAATATTGGTAATCGGCATCAGCGAGTACTTGAAAAAAAGTATAGATACTTGTACAATGCATGTGCAGAGCAAAAAATCCTTTAGTTTTGTTTTGATTCGTTATTTACATAAATTTGTTTAGTTAAATTTGTTTCATTTGTTTAATTATTTGTCGGGAATTTGTTTCATTTATTCGTTTTCAAATCAATTTGAAAAGTTTTTGAATCAATTTCGAATCGTTTTCAAATTCAAATTGTTTTCGAATTTGAACAGTTTTCTAAATCAAATAGATTTCCACTTTCCAAGGAGAATGGGGTGGAGTGGAAAGTGTTGGAATAGAATGGAGAAGAATATAATATAAAATGAAAGAATATAATGTGGTGGAGTGAAACAGAGCTGTTTTACTCTGTTGTATCCTATTCTTTTGTTTTTGTTTTTTGTTATATTCTTTCCTAGTCTATTTTTTTTTCTGTTCTATTCCTTTGTTTTCTATTCTATTTTGTTCTCTTTACAAATCGGAAAACTATTCAAATTCAAGGACTTTTCGAATTTGAATTTTAAAAGTATTCGAATTTGAAAAGTAAAACCATTCAAAAATGATTTGAATTCGAATTTCGTACAATTTTCTTTTTTCGTTATTTCGGATTTGTTTAACCACTTGCTTACTGGGCACTTAAACCCTTCGCCTGCCCAGGCAAATTTTCAGTTTTCAGCACTGTCACTTTTGAATGACAATTGCGTGTTCATGCGACATTGTACCCAAACAAAATTAACGTCCTTATTTTTCCCGCAAATAGAGCTTTCTTTTGGTGATATTTTATCACCTCTGCGGTTTTTATTTTTTGTGCTATAAACAAAAAAATAGCGACAATTTTGGAAAGAGAACAATATTTTTTACTTTTTGCTATAATACATATCCAAAAAAATGTTTTGAAAAAATGTATTCATCGGTTTAGGCTGATTTATATTCTTCTACATATTTTTGGTAAAAAAAATCGCAATAGGTGTATATTGATTGGGTTGTGCAAAAGTTATAGCATCTACAAACTATGGGAATGGATTTATGGCATTTTAATTATTATTATTTTTTTTTTACTAGTAACTGTGGCAATTTTTATCGGGACTGCGACATTGCGGTGGACATGTCGGACATTTTTGACACTTTTTTGGGACCAATGACATTTATACAGCGATCAGATCTAAAAATAGCCACTGATTACGGTATAAATGTCACTGGCAGGGAAGG
This sequence comes from Glandirana rugosa, assembly GCA_018402905.1. NCBI lineage: Eukaryota > Metazoa > Chordata > Amphibia > Anura > Ranidae > Glandirana > Glandirana rugosa. The sequence goes on along the minus strand of BLSH010459478.1, from coordinate 837,951 downwards.
GGTTAACACTAAGGGGACGATTAAGGGGTTAACTGTGTTCCCTCACTGTGTTCTAACGGTGTGGGGGCTGGGCTGGCAGGGACATAACAGATCTAATTGATCCCGATCACAGGGATCAGTAGATCTGTCATATCCCCCTCACAGAATGGGAAACAGCCATGTTTACATCAGTGGTTCCCATTCTGGCTCTCTGTTAGACGATCGCGGGTCTCTGGCGGACATCGAGTCTGCACGACCCGCCGGTACGCTCACGCAGTGTGAAGCGGGCACGAGAGTGCACCGGCGCCGGCTGCGAGGGTGGACGTCAATTCACGGCGCCCCGGCAAAGTAGATCCACGCTGTAGCCATCCGGTCAGCCCCCAACCTGTCTGCCTTTAGGCGATCCTTGAAAATTCACTTATTCAGGGAAGCCTACCCCACCTCCACCTAAGAAATGTGCTTGAGTCACCTCTATCAGATCATCCCCTGCAGCCATTACCTTTTGTACTACCTCCCCTCCCTTTAGATTGTAAGCTCCACAAGCAGGGCCCTCCTATTCCTTCTGTATTGAACTGTATTGTAATTGTACTGTGTCCCTTCTTTATCGTAAAGCGCTGCGCAAACAGTTGGCGCTATATAAATCCTGTATTATAATAATGACTGGTAAAACGTGTTGACATGACAGATCAAATATGTAATAAAATATTTTAATTTGTGGCAAATCTAAGGCTGGCTATGCACAGTCAGAGTTTGAGGTGGAAGATCCATAAACTGACTTTTTGGAGTGAGGCCCACCTTAATGTAATTTGGTAGTCTATCCCACTACTTTACCTGTACTTCTTGTTGTTTTGCTCATCAAAGAGATCAAATCAGTTTGTGACCATGAAAATTATCCTTTCAGATAATATATGTATCTTTTATATTATATAAAGATAAATAAATGAATATTTTTTTATTTCAGGGTCCAAAAGGTGACCAAGGTCCTATGGTATGTATTTTCAAAATATATATATATATATATATATATATATATTATTAGATGTTATTATGAGCTTCTAATCATTAAAATGATACTATTCTTCCACTAGACAAAACAAGTGCAATATAAAAATACAGGTTTAGTCATCTTTTTAAAGACTTAGTGAACTATGCTCATTTACATAAATCTATTATTTTAAAAGAAGTAAAGTGTGAAACGTTGCTTGTGTGGATGCAGCAATCAGTGAGTTTTTTTTTTTTCGTTCAGTCCACTGGTTGAACGAAGAAAAAGAAAAATTTCACAGTGTGTACTCAGCTTTAGTATACACTGCCCAACTTCCTCAGGGTTAATCCAGTCTTCATTGATGAATTGCAACAAGCACTACCAATTGCAAAATTTTTGATGAAGGACACAATGCAGAAGGCCATCTGTACATGCACTTACCCTTTTATATCTTCAATATTCATATACCAGGGTGCCCAATACCTGTGGTTGTACATGTGAAATTGTTATATTCACAATATGTTAGTTGCATACAATTCAGATACATTGGCAAATTTGATTTTTCATTGCTTTGAAGACAAAGTAATTCACAATAGGAATGATTACAAAAATATGGAGCACTTAGACAAGTCTTTTTTGACATCACAATCAAGCATTCCAGAAAAGTCCAAATTCTTAATTTTCCACTTAGGCCCCATTTACACAGGCAGCATTTTTTTGCAACCCCCTTGATCACCCAGCCGCAAGTTAACAGAAAGGCGCCTTTTTAGTGCACATTGCCACAGTTGCACTGTGATGTGGCAAAATAAATATAACGGCTTATAGTTGGCAGGCAGCACCACCTCTGAATGCTACCAATTTAAGTGAATAAGGGTTGTGTGGCAACCTTGAGCCAAGTGCTTGGCTCACTGTCCCAAAATACCATTTCAGCTACAACAAAAAAAGACATTCTGGAGGTGGCAGTATCACCTCCTGGCTGCCTGACAGCTATTTCTCTACCACCCTCTGAAAAGAAATGCACTGCAGATTACTTTTCAGAGGGTACCACTCATGTACTTTTAACACCTGTGATCCCAGATACCCAGATTTTGGCTAGATGAAGGCTGACCACCCTTAGCCAGCTAATTGGATTTATATAAGATATATTCAGGTCATAATTGTGAACATAAATGTGCAACAAGGGACCATATTGCTGCATTCCAGTCTATTCCAAAGACTCTCCTTCCTATATGCAATGCTTATGATTTTCCACTACTCCAAGCTGAATACTCTTTTCTACAAATTAAAGTTTGAATTCCTAGATCTTCAGGAGGAAGATTGGGTGGAGGATATAGAACAATACACTAGTACTAAATTACACTACACACCAATAATTACATCAAATTAACCTAAGAAATTTCAGCCGAATTATGCTGGAGACTGCCATTTTGTTGCAACCCAGAGCCATTTAGCAACAGTGTATCTTGAGGCTTTCAACAGATTGGCCTCTAGTGGCTTTGATTTTTGGCACAATACCAAGAATACAGAACAACTGAGGCTGTGCAGAACAGGATGAGATGGTGCATTACTGGATTTTAAATTTTATTTTTTTTTATTGCTTATTTTTTTCATCATTTTTTATCCAACATTGTCCATAAAAGACAGGAAAATTCAAGTCAATAATAGAATTCACTTTATACATCATCTTATCTTATAACATTCCACACAGGCATCAATTACCCCACCACTAAACTAGACATAGCAAAATAATGTATATTCATATAGACACTGTTCTTCTATCTCCTTTCTTATAACAAAAAAAACATTTATATATATATGTATATCAAATTGATACCCCATCAGTGTGTCCAGTTTTTCTACATTACCATTATAGTCATCTATTTATTTCCACCTTAATCTGCTTTACAGGATGTTTCAATATATCTTGCTGAGTTTTTAGACGCTATCCATTCTTTCCAAGTCAACAAAAATATTTCAAAACTATCATTGTGTACATATATTAGTTCTTCAATTTTACATCTATAATCCACCTTTTTAATCCACTCTTCCATGGTCAGGGTTTATTTCCTATATTTTGGGATAAGCCTTTTAGACACATTTAATAAATGTGGAAGCTAATTCTCGATGCTGCTGTGGAATCCATATCACTCTCTCTATCAAGTGCCACATTGCTAAATAATTTTGCAATTGTCACCCAACTTCTACTCTCATTCTTATATGCCCACTCCACCATTTGTGACAAAATTACCACCTAATAGTATCTCTTAAAATCTGGTACAGCTAAACCTCAATCTTCTTTCCTCTTTACTAGTGTAGCATATGGAATCTTATAATGTTTATTATGCCATATAAATCTGAGAATTATAGACCTTAAAGCTTTAACATAACTTTGAGGTATATGTATCTGAAGCATCTGAAATTGATATAATATCTTAGGTAAAATTCTCATTTTAATAGCATTTATTCTAACTATCTAAGGTAAAGGCCTGTATTTTAAATTGCTTAATTCTTTCTTAATGGCATTTAATAAAGGTATATAGTTTGCTTTGTAGAGTGCATGTATTGAAGGAGTTAATTTTATCCCCAAATAATTAAGTTATTTTACCATTCAAAGGAAAATGACAGCTGTAACACATGCTGTTCCCCCCTTCTCTTGAGATATTCAAAATCTTATGATATCTCTTATGATTGGTAAAGTTAACCTCAGGTTGTAGACATTGAAAAGTATGTCATTGGTGTAAACTGGCACTTTATCATTTATATCCCCAGTCTTAATCCCCTGTATATCTGTATTAGATCGTACTAAAGCTAAAAGAGTCTCATGTGAATGGATGACTAATATGGGCTGTAGTGGGCCCTTATCTAGTCCCACTGTACAAGTGAAACGCTTTGAACAGGCTGCTATTAATCCTTACTTGTGCTGTGGGCTGTTTATATTAGGCTGCTGTCCACTGCCTCATTTAGGTACCTATACCTAAAGCATTTAGGTCTCGAACATGAATTACCAGTCTACTCTGCTTTCTCAGAATTCATTGGCATGAGTAACCCTGGGGATCCTCTCCTCCTTGCCATATGGATAAGGAGCAGTGTGCTAAGGCCCATTACCCTCCCTCTCTGGTATAAAGCCAACTTTGTCTTTGTGTATCCAATTTGGCAATAAGGGCTTTAACCCCTTCCTGCCGACCGCCTCCCAGCCCTTTAAAGGTTCTAAAAGCCGGGAGTTGGGCATTTGGGTCATGTGACCACTGTGAATTGGTAGTATGCATCGGGAGCTTTCTGGTACACGCTGGCTACCATGCACATATTTGGTAGTTTTAACAGGGCCGCATACATGTGGGTGCTCTGCGCTGAGGCCCACCTGCTGAGCGGCCGCATATATGTGTGCGGTCTCCGTCTAGGGGTTAACCTGTCTGCTTATATTTCCACATATACTTTTATACCTATATTTAATGATATTGGTCTGTAACTTATGGGTGGAGTAGGGTCTTTCCCCTCTTTAGGTATAACAGTAATATGTATTAAAAGCGATTCATTTCTTATAGTTCCGTCTTCACGTCTAATTTAGGTATCTACACTATATAGGTAGCAGCTTCTTCTGACATTTCTTTTTTTTTTTTTTTTTTTTTTTTTTTTTTTTTTTTTTTTTTTCTTATACCACTCAGATAACCTCACTGAAAGATCATTCATAACTTGTCACTTCTTAACGTGTCTTAGCATGTCTTTCATTGGTCGCATCATTGTGGTGCTTGCTTCCCCTCTGCCCTTAACATCCCCTTATTTAATTTCTTTTTCTTTGTTGCTATTTCTATATACCTGCTTTACATAGCAAATTTTACAAACGGGGGGAGACTTTTTACAGTCTGTATACAATTACTAAGATATGCGAGCCAGAATATTCAAGAAGGGGATAGATGGAGGAGAGACAAGAATCACTAATTACACCATGTCTACCCTGAACTCCCACCCCCCCCATTGACCCCCCGCCATTCACACCACACATTCATACCCCTACTCTCTTACTCAAAGGGCAAGAAAGAACAAGAAAAAAAAGAAAAAAAAAAAAAAAAGAAAAAGGGTCCTACCCTAGATCCGCTTCCTATACGCATTCGTATACATTTCTAATATACTACAAAGTAACCATCTGGTCCCAGGTTTTTTCCCGTCACCATACCTCCCATTGCTCTCTCTATATCCTTTTGAGTTATTGGTCTTTCTAACATTTTTCTTATTTTTAACTTTTGTAATATATGCCATAAACCTGTTTATCACTAAGCATTCGAGCCAACGGTTTCCCAGATTTATTCCCTCATTGGTATCTTTCCTTTGTTACCATGTTGAATGCACGATTTGTTTCTTGCTCTATAAGTGTCCTTAATTTGTTTTTCTCCCTAATCAATAAATGTTGAAGTTGTACATTTTTTTTATTTTTTTTCTATGCTAATTCTAATTCCCATATTTCTTTAAGTAAGATGGTTATGGCACATACATACTTACATTTGTCCATGCTGGACCAATGTAACTATGTACAAATTGCCATACATAAACTTCAGTTTTAAATGTTTCCTTATTGTGTGTAATATGGAAGATCTGGAAGATATGGAAGATATGTTACCAAAAGTAGATCTGCTACGCCTGATAACAATTTTTTAGTAAAGAAAAAAACGTTTTTGAATGGTAGCTGTTTGCACACAGGCACTGGATACATTACACCATCTGATCAAGTGTAAATCATATCCAGCATGTTTCAGAATGCCAACCTTGAGGCACATGGTGTTCCTGCAAATTAAAATGAAAAATCTAAGCAACTGAGCACACAGGCGAACAAAGCAAAATAATTAAAAGAACACTTACAGTTTGATGTTCTGTTATTTCAATCTTACAGCCAGTGGTAAGTTTATTTTTAGAGCAAGTATGTCTTTTTCAGCTTAGGCTCTTTCAGTACATTTTATACCTACATAAAAAAGATACATGAAGGCTTTTGTGTGCACACATTAAAAGGAAGAGATTATAATATGGAGCCATGCATCATAAACGTATATCTTCTACTACACATAACACAAATATCATAGTTCTTTATTTACAGCACATGCAAGTAAATTACCTAGTTAACATTGAGTTAGTTTGTGTATTGAGTGACTATCGTTAGCATGGATAATCTCAAAAAATATAGATTCCATCAGAACTTTAATCATGTATGGATATTTTTTACCTTTCATCAATTGATCAGTTAGTTTAAGCAACTAATAAATAAAGCAGCATACAAATTAAGATTAGGACCACTTGAAAGGCTCTGAGTATATAAGTGGAGATTTTTTTGTGATATTCTGTTTAAAACCGACTTGTAGTTCCACAATTGGCCTTATTTGCAGTGTGTGAGGCTATAATCATACACCACCACATAACTTCCTTTTTTTAGTTGTCCCTATTTAGTTCTCCAACATCTAAAATAAATTATCTGTTAAATAGAGTACACACCTCCTTGATTTTAGTCTAAAATTATCATAATTATATATTTATTGCAACTGAATTTTCTTCTCTTTGCACTTACAATGAGGAGGGTTGTAAACTGTATTTAACGTTATTATATTTCCATGTAAAAATAAACAGGAAAAATAAGCCCTTAACGGTTGCTTTGTTTAGCAAGAGATAAAAATGAATTCACGCTTCATAGCCTTTTCTATATTTCCTGTCTGGAGGTGCGTGTGTTCACATCATAATTCAAGCAACTTTGATCCCCTCTTATCCCACGCTTTGGGTAGTGTAGTATTTTAATGTAGTATTTTAACACATTATTACTGTGTTTTATTATACCTATTTGTCCAGAAGAAAAGTGACTCCATTGTACGTTTTGTACCTTTTTATTGAGCCAATGTGAAAATTATTCATTGGTGTTGTTCGCACAGCACCATAAATTTAATATCTTCAGATGCACTATCAGAAAATAGGACTTTTACAGCAATTATACTTTGCTTCAGATAACCTTTGCAGAATTTTTATTGTGAAATAAACATGTAGGGGGATAATTAAAACTGTCGCTCAGGCAGCTCTAACAATGCTGCAGAAAGGGTGAACTTTGCAAGCTTAAATTACTTTCTGTGACAAAGAAAGTGACAGATTTACTGTGTGTTTGTATCTTTTAAATGTAAAATTATCTGTGTCTGTTTGAACTAATACAATGCAGGTTACACTGTAAAGTTCTTTGTTCTAGGGAGAAGCTGGCCCTATGGGGCTGCCAGGCCTTGAAGGTCTCCCAGGGGAAAAGGTATGGCAGAATAATTTCCTTATTTAAATTGTTATTGTTTACTGTCTTCGCTAGGTGCTGTGTTCTGTGGAAGCGAATTAAGGTTTTTTGGTCTATTTTAGTGAGATATATTCAGCCACTCTGTGCAGTGACATGGCTGAAATAAGCAGGACACACAAACAAAAATAGTGAGGATTTAAGGTATGTAATAAAAATTAGCTGGTGGTTTTATAAACCACGTAAATATAAGGAAATAATGAAAAAGACTATGGAATCAGCATCAATACAACAACAGAATTTCCATGCACTTTGCAACCTCTAGCATGTCCTGTCTACTTAAATAGATTTATTCCTTGAAACAGCAAATCATTCAGCTGAAAATGAATTTGAAGGGCTCAAATTTGCAATCAGCTGCAGGGCCTAAAATTTGCTGTCAACTGGGTTGGTCAGTGACAATCATTCATAGTGTCACTCCAGGTCAGTCCATGTTTGGTCACCACAGACAGGTTTGCATAGCTGATCACTGGCAATGGCTGTTATAGGACAGATGAATTGCAACACACCAACAGAGACTTCTAACAGGTTTCACAAACACAGGTGCTTAGTCATAGAAACTATGATTCAGAGTCTCGTGTGCATGAAATTGCTAGAAATCTCTGTTCATCTCCTGTGTAATTCATTTAATGGATCAATAAAGAAGCTGCTTTAGAATATATTGATATGTACCTCTTCATTTTCCCTGTAACAGTGGGTTGAGAAATAAAACCAACTTATGTGACACTTGCTTGTGAAATTTCCTGGTTTAAACTGTGTATAACCATGTTTTTTAGTTCAAGATAAAGTAGGAAGGGTTGCATCCCCTGTCAGGTTTTTATCTCTGCATGTGTCCTTGCTAGTTAAATTTGCCCTTACTGTTTGCTCTGGTATGTTATAGTACAGAAAGAGGGTAGGGGCTCCCTAACCCATACCCAAAAGTGAGCTCAGAAGCTGGACTATTGCGACACCATGAGATAATTGATACATACAGATTTTAAAAATACATCGACGTTTTTATTAATACATAAAAACTAGATCCACTACCAAAAGGTGGTATACATTGTTCACAAACATTTAAAATTTGCAATTTACAGCAACAAGGTTTACACCATCCTGCCTTATATCCCCCATGTATGGACAAAGAGGGAAATGATGGATTCAGGTGGTGTCAGAATGTAGATACTGTGTGGCCTCTACATGTTTCGCGGGTAACCGCTTCATCAGGAGGAGTATCTATAATAATTGAAGACATAACATTAATAAACAAAATTTACCAAAATTACTATAGTACAAGATTACTTCACATATACAATATATAGAGGGGGAAGTGTTGCAATGGTGACTTGCCTCTTACCCACAGTTCCAGTACCATCAAGTCGGACACGGGCACGCTAAAGTTCCCTCGTCGGCAAAGGTGGGGTGTTGTACATGGAGGACTATTAGAGAGAGTAAATCCTATACCAAAATAGATAGTAAGGTCAGGAATTATCTGGTGTGGCCAGTATGAACATGGAGGAAAGGGGGAAGGGAAAAGAAGTGAGGAAGGGAGGCTCAGGGAGGGGGGTACAAGGAAAAGGAGGGAAGGAGAAGGGGCAATGAGAAGAGTGGGAAGGGGGAGGAGGGGAAGAGGGAGGGGGAAGATGAGGAAGAGAAAAAGAATGGGGAAGAGAGGAAGGAAATGAGAGGGAAAAAGAATAGAAGGACAGGACAGGAAAAGAGGGTAGTGGGGAGGGAGGGGAAGGGGAAAGGTAGGGGAATGGTAGAAAAAGAAAAGAGAGAAAAGGGGAAGGGAGAGGGGAGGAGGAGGAAAAGAAAAGAAATGGATAAACCGAGTGGAAACAAGGGGGGGGGGAAGGAGAGAAGAGAGGAAAGTGGGAAAGGGGAGGAAGGGGGAGAGGGGGAGGGAGGGAAAAAGGGAAGAGGAGGGAAGGAGGGAGCAGGGGAAAAGGAAAGGGAGGAAGGGAGGGGGGAGGGGAGAGGGACACAAAGGGGATAAAACCAACACCAGTATTGTGCAATAAAGTCCAGATAATGGTCCAGGGGGGAAACATAGTGAAGGGAGGTCATCCACAGCATTACTAAATGGTTATACTGATACCTGGGGATTACTGCTCTAAGGTATGATCCCAGGGAAAATATCACACTAGACAAAACGGAAGAGTGCTAGTGTGGGCAGGTGGACACTGAATGGGTCACTGGAGAAGCGGAGTATACATATAACTGATGCCAGTGGGCATGCGTTAAAGTCATGAGTGTCCCGGGCACGCTGTGTAGACAGATAAAGGACAAATATTAGGATAAAGGTAATTTAGGAGATGCACGGCAGCATATGAAAGCCTCCTTTGTGCAACTCCCATGTGTAACACCAAGCAGTTACTCACAGCAGTGTCAGTGGCAGTGTCGGCCGATGCACACCACCCAGTAGGGTTTATAGGCAGGGCGCCCCTGCCTAATCTGACATGGAGGAGGCCCCAGGGAGGACAGACACACCTGACACTGCTGTGAGTAACTGCTTGGGGTTACCCGTGGAAGTTGCACGGAGGAGGCTTTCATATGCCGCCGTGCATCTCCACAGTATCTACATTCTGACACCACGTGAATCCATCATTTCCCTCTTTGTCCATACATGGGGGATATAAGGCAGGATGGTGTAAACCTTGTTGCTGTAAATTGCAAATTTTAAATGTTTGTGAACAATGTATACCGCCTTTTGGTAGTGGATCTAGTTTTTATGTATTAATAAAAACTTTGATGTATTTTTAAAATCTGTATGTATCAATTATCTCATGGTGTCATAATAGTCCAGCTTCTGTGCTCACTTTTGGGTATGGGTTAGGGAGCCCCTACCCGCTTTCTGTAATATTGTATATGGATTAGACACCCTAAGTTATTGTAAATAATATAGCCGGCAGAGGTACTCAGTCCCTGGTAAGTTATAGGGTGATAACAAATTCAACATTTTACAATAGTCACCAGAACAAGATTTGGGGGAAAATGTTTTAATGGGGTACTTCCCAAAGACAAGTATCTGGCAGGAATTTGTTATTTTGTATGAGGTGGTTGTTCTTAAAGGGAACTTTAAGGATACTCAGGAAAGAAAACATTTTCAACTTAAAACGAAATAATACATAAAGGCAGGTCTTAGTATGGCACCCCATCCATAATTCAAACAAAAAAGAGGGAAAAAGTAAAAGATTTTAAAGGTTGCCATAAATAACCCCAAATAAAGGAAACTAGAATCGCATAAAAATATACAAAAGTTTATTTCATATCATCATAAAAAAAAAACATAAAACACGTACAAATTGCATAAGGCTATCCTTCCTACATTTCCCAACTGGCTGCATATAGTACTCTGTGTGCCAAAAAACCTGTATCAAATGGCCCAATCAACTTATTGTATAGATATTGACAATGATAATTCTATTTGACACAAAAAATAATGGTCTAAATGTGACCCTCAGCTTCCTAAATTACTATTCAACATTTTTACGATACCCTAACCTCTGTGACTTACCCCACCCCCCCCCCCCCCTCCAATTCCATAGTCCTCTCTCTGCCTTATCTCACCAATTTTACAAGCTGAATTACCTTTGCTGTGTACGTTTGTTTGTGGTTTGTTTTTTCCCTCAAGAGATTGTCTCGTTAACACTCTGCTAAAACTTTTGCGAATTAGTAATGCTGGGACCTTGATAAAAGGAACATACCCCGACTGCTTGTCCTGAAAAATTGTATGTTAGTACAAATAAAAAAAAGTATCATGGGCAGTACTCAATTGTTTCTGTTATTTTGTAAAAAATATTGTATTCCTTGTATTCCTGGGGCAAAAAAGTGAAAAGGAAATCTCCTCAATGGGACACAGCCAGCAAAAAAAAATAAAGAGGGTTTAACCCTACTATTTAAAAATTATAAAAAAAAAGCTTTGCCTGTATATACACTAAAAGTTGTGCATCTATAAGCTCTAGTGATGATAATATTGCCATGCTTTTAGTTATGAGGTTGCTTTTCTCATTAAACTAAAAAGAAGTTAGCAAATGAGCACATCATTTACATATTTGCATAATCAAATTACAGCCTCATATGGTCTGCATGTCCAAATAAGCCACAAGCCTTGATTACTTTGATGCAAACAGATGGATAGGTACAAATATATATGAGAGAAAATTCAGCATTATGTATATGTGAATAAAAATAGAAAAGATGTGAAAAGTTTAAAATATATTTTCGTAATCGGAAGAACTGCAAAAATATTGTAACATTTAAATAGATTGTCATTTTAATCTTTCAAACAGATTTAGATAGATAGATAGCAGCATTCTGACAGGGGTGTCCCCCTTGTCAAAATACAGTAGAGCGGCAGGAGAGATCCCTGCATCACACATCATTTGTGTTGATGTTGGGATCTGCCAGTTTATTTTTTTTTTATGTCAAAAATAAGTGTACATGTATACCCAGCTTCAGGAGGCAGCAGGACCTGATGGTGGGAAGAGCTGGGGAGGCAGTAGAACCTGATGATGGAAGGGGAGGGGAGGCAGTGGGATCTGATAGATAAGAGGGGAGTTTTGGGAGGCAGCAGAATCTGATAGTTAAAAAGGGTTGGGAGGCAGCAGGATTTCATAGTGCAAAATAGAGTAGGAGAAAGCTGCACCTTACCGTGGAAAAAAGGTAGAGTCAACAGACCTGATATTGTAAGCAGGTCAGGAGGCAGTGTCACCTCATAGTGGATTACTGATAAAAAGCAGCAGGGCCTGATAGTGGAGGGTATGGGGAGACAGTGGGGCCGAAACGAGGTACGAGACAGCAGGACTTAATGACCAAGGGCAGCCATTCTCAACCAGGGTTCCTTCAGAGTTTTCCAGGGGTGCCTTAAGCTGTGGCTGATTGACTTGATGGTGCATGCATAGTTCCAGGGCCAATGCTGCTTGGCAAAGCCAGCAGCATGACCCAAACATCTTTTTAGGTGTTTGTAATGGTTGCATTCTTCCTACTGACAACAAATGTAAGAAGCCTTTTTGACATTCACCCTTTATGAATTGGTTTTAGTAAGAGTTCTAATGAGTCCTGAAACATATTTTAGGGGTTCATCTGGGGTAAAAAGTTGAGAAAGCTTTACTAGGGAGATGAGGAAGCAGTGGGGCCTATTATTGGAGGAGGGGCAGAAGCTAGTAGGGCCTGAAGGTAGAGAATTGACAGGAGCAAATAGGATCCCTTAGAGCAGGATGAGATGAAGTAGGAGGACCTAATAATGAAAGGGGTCTGAAGACCCCAGAACCTGATAAAGTAGGATGGGGTATGAGGCAGCATAACAAAAATAACAGTAGATGCATGCATAAAGCAAATTCATATCAGGCTGAATATTGATAAGGTATGAATCATTTGCTGGCTTTGCTACCTTTTGCACAAGCAAATTTTTGACATGGTTTTCAACAAACCAAATCTGATATATTCTGACTATTTAGCACAAAGGCAGCTGATACTCCGAAATAATATGTAGCATATTATTAATCAAGTATCAGTATGGATATTATGATTGTATGATCTTAAATATATGTCAGTTTCATTGCATTATATTTTTGCCTAAACAAATGCATTTGATCAATAAATAGCCAGATATTGACTCAGTTTAATAAAATAAAGTTATTATTTCACTCTTTGCACTAATCTTGAACTAAAAAAGAAACCGTGATGAAATGAGAGTTAAAATGTTTCCTAGAGTCTTCCCCGAAGACATATATTATGACCTGAGGGTTCCTAAAAGCTATAAGCCTGGAATGTGATGACTAAATATATTATCATTTAGCTTACACTATGTAAAGTGCTTGGAGCATGCACAATGCAAAAGGAACTTGGCATGCTGAATTGATTCAACACTGCATAACTTCCCTTGAGGTTCACTTCTCCTTATGCAATAATGTTTACATATCTGCAGAACAAAGACATAATGGAGGATTCTGACGAGCAAGATTACAAGTGTCAACTGGATTAGCTAATGAATTATATTCTTGACTAAGCATTGACAAAATGTATATGACAAACTGCTGCTCTTTCAGCCATAAATATATTGTTTGTCTCTCTTGTTTCATAAATAAAGCATGGTCTGGATTGCTAAACAGGATTGTGTGCATTATTTGTGTCCTAGGGAGATCGAGGACAAATTGGTCCACCAGGAATTGCTGGAATACCGGTGAGTAGATTTGGCATTTAAAAAAAAATAGTGAACAATACTGAAAATGCATGTACAATATACATATTACAATTCCTATCCTGAAGTCATGTATGTATACTAAGTAAAATATATTCTAAAATTGCAAAGTTAATTTGTGTGTGACTCTAAATTGTAGTAAATTGTATTTATGAGCTTTTATTCTGTATTTTTTCTTGAATAAGATAAATAATCTTTTTCAATAAGGCAAGGGACAGAATACACAGCTCTATATCCCATAAGAACCAACTCATCAGAATTCATCTTTCAGATCCATAAACTGAATATCAGTTATTAGGTAATGCACTTTACACTTCAGTTTTTCTCTTTGCACTGCCTTACTGAATAAACTCAAAACTAAAGCAAAGGAACGTTGAGTACAATTTTGTTAATAAGGTTGGTCAATAATCTTTGTGAGGGATTAGAACTTATGGGGATCACCTTTCCTGGGATAAAGGCAGTTCAGACAGCAGTTTCATGAAAATCTGGATTGCAGCCAGGTTTATTGGTAAAGATGTTGCATTTAAAATAAACATAAAACAAATCCTTGCCATTCAGGATCTAACTATCGCAGCATTTCTATCTGAGCAGTGTAGGGCTACTCCCAGACACCCACAAAACAAAGTTAGTGCAAACCTTTTTCTTAGTCCAAAAGCAAAAGCTCTGTCAACTCTCTCGTGCTGATCATTCTAAGAGTCCCAGGGCAGAGCAAACCCTTGCTCTCTTCCTGGTTATTTAAACCTCAGCTGACACTTGACTCAAGTGGATCACAAAATCCAGTCCGGAACCAACCCTGTCAAGGTGGCTGGTAACCCCTGGACCAGATTCCACCTTCGTACACTTCAAATGAACGCATGCGAGGCAACACATAGCGTACATCTACTACTTCACCTTGCATAACATCACATAACCCCCCTCTGCTCAAGCCCCTGCAGCAACTGTCCCAACCATACAGTGGACCCAGGAAAGGGCATCTGCGTTGTTCTGGCATTTCCCCGCCCTATGCTCTACTGTGAACTTGAATGGCTGTAGAGCCAGGAACCACTTTGTCACCGACTATTTTTTTCCCTGTTGTCAAGCAACTACTTCAGGGGGGCATGGTCGGTGACTAGCCTGAACGGTCTCCCCAACAGATAATATTTTAGGGCCTCTATGGCCCATTTGATAGCTAAGCACTCCTTCTCGACAATGGCATAATTTCTCTCATGCCTGTTCAGTTTTCTGCTCAGGTAGACAATTGGATGCTCCTCAGCATCTCTGATCTGGGACAGTATGGCACCTAGTCCCACATCAGAGGCCTCCATCTGCATGACAAATTCCCTTAAGAAATCCGGGGTGCACAAAGGGCTTGCTTCAATCTCCGAAATTTAATATATAAAACTATAAATCCATAGTCCTTTAAGCAGCGCAGCTGTGTGTAAACAAAACACCTCTAAAAAATATATAAAGTGCAGGTGCTACAATAGTCCATAGAGTAAAATCTTCAGTGCATAACGAAAAAAGGGACTTCCACATTTGAATCCTCCACCTGTGTCACCACGTGAATAAGCTAAACACACTGAGGCTCACCAGAACATTGAGGGTTAATCAGCCCATCAAGATAGCCTGTCCAAGCACTCCATCCACTTGTTCATTACATCCGCATTCCGGCAAATCTGCTTACCAGACTCTCGCTGTCCCTTCAACTCCCCCAATGCTCATGCAGGAGACAAGCAGAAAGAAACTCCCATAGTGTATCACTTAAACGCTATAAATTTTAATAGTAAAAATGCGCTTACATAAAAATAGAAGTTACAAGCAGATAACAAACATCTGAGCTGTCCTCCCCGATCCGTGGTTCGATCGTGTCCGTCCACCAACTCCTGATCCCCGGGTTGTTTACTTCACGTTCGGATCGCCAGCATGTTCGGGTCAGACTAGCTCCGTCTAGGTTGTCGTATGGCCACGCCTCTTACGCGTTTCGTCACTTACGACTTGGTCACAGGACTTGCTTAAAGGACTATGGATTTATAGTTTTATATATTATATTTTGGACTTTTATAAACAGCGGCTGCACTAATTGCTTTATTTACTCAACTATTGTTGTATGATTTGCACAACACTTTAGTGGTTACGTTTCAATTTAGAAATGTTGTCATTCAGCGCAGTATTTTAGTTTATTATTCAATCTCTGAAATGCCTTTTCTGCCTCAGGATTCCATTTCACCACGACCGACTCTCTACCCTTCATAAGATCTGTTGGAGGGATGGGAATGGTGGCAAAGTTGGGTATGAACCGCCTGTAGTACCCTGTAATCCACAGGAATGCACGCACTTGCTTTTTAGTTAGTGGTTGGGGCCATTTTTGGATTGCCTCAATTTTATTGGTCTGTGGCTTGACCAGTCCCCGACAAATAATGTGGCCAAGGTATTTGGCCTCCTCTAAGCCTATGGCACATTTTTTTGGGTTGGCCATGAGTCCTGCTTTCTGAAGGGAATTCACTACTGCTTGTACCCGGGGCAAATGAGATACCCAATCCGGGCTGTGGATGACAACATCATTCAAATAGGCGCTGCATAGGGGCGATGTGGCCTTAATGTCTTGTCCATCATTCTCTGGAATGATACAAGGGCACCATGTAACCTAAACAGCATGCACTTATATTGAAACAACCCCTCGGGAGTAGAAAAGGCAGTCTTCTCCTTTGCCAATAGCCCTAAGTCAGGTCTAGAGTTGTTCTGTACCGGGCACCTCCCAACTTGTCTATAAGTTTGTGGACCCGAGACATCGGGTATGCATCAAACTTGGACATGCTATTCAACTTTTTAAAATCATTACAGAACCTGATAGTGCCATCAGGCTTTGGGACCAGCACTATGGGTCTCCACCAGTCACCGTGGGACTCCTCTATCATGTCCAACTCTAACATGTTCTTGATTTCTTTTGCAACTGACTCACGCCTAGCCTCGAGGATTCTATAGGGCTTCACATTTCTGCGAACACCTGGTTCCGCAATGATATCATGCTGGATCACTTTCGTCAGTCCAAGTAAAGGTATTTTTACTCACAAACTTGTGTGCCACTGACAAGGATGCAGTTATGGGGACATCAGGTGTCATGGGTGCCCTGTCCTGCTGAGGAGTTGGCACGGCCAATAAAGTCTCTCTGTCCTTCCATGGTTTCAGGAGATTATTATGATATATTTGCTCAGGTTTCCTTTTCTCTGGCTGGTAAACCTTGTAGTTTACCTCCCCTACTCTTTCCATAATTCCAAAGGGACCCTGCCACTTTGCTAGGAATTTACTTTCAACAGTGGGGACAAGTACCAGCACTCTGTCTCTGGGGTTGAAATTCTGGGCCTTGGCATCCCAATTATAAACCCTCCTCTGGGCTTCCTGGGCTTGCTCTATATGTTCTCATACAAGGGGCAGGACAGCCGCAATTTGAGCAGCTGCATCAAGGAGATATGCTCTATATTGCTTCTATAAGTAGGTGGCCTCTCCTTCCCATGTTTCTTTTGCAACATCTAACAGTCCCCTGGGATGTCTACCATACAAGAGTTCAAATGGGGAATAACCTGTGGACGCCTGCGGAACCTCTCATATGGCAAACATGAGGTACGGCAGCAATAAATTCCAATTTCTCCCATTTTTATCCACCACCTTTTTCAACATACTTTTAAGTATTTTATTAAATCTCTCCACGAGTCCATCCATTTGGCAGTGGTAGACAGAGGTACGGAGATGGGAGATTTTGTACAACTTACACAATTCCTTAGTCACTCTGCACATAAATGGAGTGCCCTGATCCATTGAGACCTCTTTTGGGATCCCCACATGACTAAACACCTGGACCAACTCTTTGGCGATAGCCTTAGTGGAGGTATTCCACAAGGATTTGGCTTCCGGATAGTGTGTCGCGTAGTCTAGTATTACCAGTATGTGCAGACTTTACTACTGGCCCCCACCAGATCCATGGCAATTCTCTCAAAAGGCACTTCAATTATTGGTAGTGGAACAAGCGGACTATGAAAATGGGGTGACGGTGCACAGAGTTGACACTCTGGGCATGACTCGCAATATTCTCGGATATCTGCATGCAACCTGGGCCAGAAGAATCTCTGGGTTATTCTCTCCCTGGTATTTTCTATACACAGATGTCCCCCCATTATATGTCCATGGGCTAAGTCTAGCACCATCCTGCTATAGGGTTTGGGATCCACTAGCTGTTCTACCTCGTTGTCGCCGTCTTTTACCACCTGGCACAGCAAATTTTTTTTAAGAGCCATGTAGGGAAAATATACCCCCAATTAGGTTCCACAGGTTCCCCATCCATTATCTTAATGTTTTCTCTGGCTCTAATGAGGGTGACATCTCATAGTTGTTCTTTACAAAAATCCTCTCTCCTGACACTTTCACTGTTTGAGTCAGAGGTGTCTTCTGGTTCATTACCCTCCAGCTGGGAACTGGAGTCCAGCTCCTCCGGGTCCCCAGCCATTACCGGAAAAGGAAGAGGGTCTCCTACTTCCTCAGTCATACCAACAGTCTCCCCTTCATTTTGGCAATCAAACGGGTCTGGTGTGAATTCCCGTGCCTCCCCAGCAGGGGGATCTCTATCCACCAGACTTCCTTTGCTTTCCCATAGCCTCCAGAAATGGGGAAAGTCTCTCCCCACTAGGGCTTCATGAAGCAGTGAAGGTACTACCCCCACTGAATGTGTCACCCTGCTCCAGGGAGTGTCAATTTCAACCACTGCAATCTGGTAGTCCTGTGTGTCACCATGAATGCAAATAACCCGATAGTGCTGGGAAGTAATTTTGCAGAATTTACACAATTACTTTTGAGTAATGTCACAATACTACCAGAATCAAGCAGTGCAGTGACTGGCTTTCCATCAACAGAAATTACCCACATTTGTCTCTCCATGCATTCCTGACAGGTTGCCCTACATGAGGCCTGTGTAAAAAGAGAAAGGCGTCTTTTCATATAAGCATTATCACATTCCATAGGTTCATCATTCAGGGGATAATTGGCAGCAATATGACCTAATGCATGGCAGTGATAGCATTATATATGGCCTATACCCAGTCCTTGCAAAGGTCTCAAAGACCTTTCTGGCTTATTTGGCCAGTCTCCAGGTCTAGAGTCCACAGTCTCATTATCCATAACAGCAGTCTTATCATTCTTCCCCACACCCTTGAACCCTGGAATAGTCTTACTGGCTCCGCCGGGCGATCTTTCACCCCTAGATACATTGGGGTGGGGCACAGATGAGTTCAAAAAGTCCTCTGCAGCAGTATATCTCTCCACAAGGTCCACCAGTTGGTTTGCAGCTTCGGGGTCCTCATGACTGACCCACTTCCTCAAAGCAGCCGAAAGCGCATGCAGATACCGGTCCATGACCACACGCTCCACAATCTGAGGGCCTGGCAAGGTCCCTGGCTGCAACCACTTCCTCGTGAGATAGATCAGGTTGAACATTTGGAAGCGGGATGGCTTGTCCATGCGGTAGAACCACTGATGCACCCGTTGAGCCCAGACGGCCATAGAGACCCTAGGCATGCGAGTATCTCCATTTTTAGAGACTCATAGTCCTGGGCCTTATCTGGTTCCAAGTCAAAGTAGGCCTTTTGGGGTTCACCTGTCAGAAAAGGTGCTAACAGTCCCACCCATTGTTCTTTTTCCCATGCTTCCCGCACAGCGACTCTCTCAAAAGTTTTGAGGTACGCCTCCACATCATCTGCAAGTGTCATCTTCTGCAGGTAATAGCTGGTTCACACCATTTTCTGTTCCACCGGCAGAGGATCTGCAGACACCTTATTTAACTCCAGCAGGACCTCTGCAAACTGGCAATTCATTTCCCATTGGGCTACATTGGCCTGCAACAGGGCTTTTATCTCCTCCTCCATTTTTTGGAAACTGCCTGCTGAATCCACCACATGTGAGGGATTAGCTCTAATGGGGATCAAATTTGCTGAGATGAAGGCACTGCAGACAGCAGTTTCATGGAAATCGGGCTTGCAGCCAGGTCTATTGGTAAAAAGGTTGCATTTAAAATAAACAAAGCATAAAACAAATCCTTGCCATTCAGGCTCTTACTATCTGAGCGGTGTAGGGCTGCTCCTAGACACCCACTAAACAAAGTTAGTGCAAACCTTTTTCTTAGTCCAAAAGCAAATGCTCCGTGTGTCAGCTCTCTCAGGCTGATCGCTCTCAGAGTCCCAGGACAAGGCAAACCCTTGCTCTCTTCCTGGTTATTTAAACCCCAGCTGACACTGGACTCAAGTGGTTCATAAAATCCGGTCCAGAACCAACCCTGTCAAGGTGGCCGATAACACTTGGACCGGATTTTACCTTAGTCCACTCCAAATGAATGCATGCGAGGTGATACATAGCGTCCATCTACTACTTTGCCTCGCATACCATTACATCTTGTAAAGGGTGTATGCTATCTTTGATATACAAACACTTTCTAATTACATAAAGACTATGTGTGCCAAATGGAATAGAATAAATAGTCTCTAAGGGGTCTCATTATGTCTGCTGACAGCCCCACCTTCTTTATTCCACAAAATAATTCAATTTTTTTTTTATAACAGTATTTTATCTCAAAGTAAAAAACAATAAATATTTTCTCCAGTACCTGTAGAAAAGTATATCTTAGCTGCCAAAAAGTTAGGGACTGAAGTGTTTAAACAGTATGTACTTCACATAATGAAATTAATTCTGTTCAGGAATTAGTACCCAAGCCTAGTAAGAAAAAAAAGAGAAAAGTAGCTCTATGGAGAATGGCAGATTCACTATAGAAATACAACTAGTAAAGTAGCATTATCACAAATTCAGTTTAGCTGTGAATATTTTAAACGTTTAGCAGTTTGTATAATAAAGGAGGGGTTTTGTTATCATGGAATGTCAACTGAAGCACAATGTACTCTTTTAAAGACAAAGGTGGCTATGGAATAGGTATGGCACATAGAAGGCATTCTGAATTTTGAATAGATCTTTGAATCCATCCATCCTGAAAAGTGATTTCTTAGGCATTGTCTGGGCTTTAACTGTAGTTTACTCAGTGACAGTAATGCGAATAACGCACGTTTTGAAGATTTTGTGGAGAAGATTCTTCTTTGCTTTTGATGAGCTTTGAAGAGTCAATTGTTGGTCATCTAACAATCCATTCTGTTTACTGAGGATGTTGACAACTGCTACTTGAAAGGATACGTAACATAGTTCTACTCATTATGTAGTCTTTTTGTACATAGAAGCAAAACTATGGTAAATTTACAGTTTAAGACATCCAAGACAATAAAAAGGATTTAGCCTTTGATGGCAAAAAAATTTGATTTTGACATTTTTTTTTTATCCATACAAACATATTCAAAAGAGTCTTCACAATATATCTTTAGATTATATTTATATATTTATATAGAGAGATTATCACAATTGGATTCTGTGGAGTTGATTTACTAAAGCCAAATAAGCAGTTCACTTTGCATTGAAATTTTAACTTTGCAATGGAATTTTGCCTTAGCTTTTAGTGACTGTGGTGAAAATTCACTTTGCAATGAATACCCAATAACGTGACCAGTTGCACATGATTGGATGATAAACGTTAGAAGACCTTCGCTCACTCACTAAGCTAAGAGAAGATTCCCTTGCAAAGTGGAAAATTTCCTTGCAACTAAGAAACCTACTTGCCTTTAGTGAATCAACCACTGTATGTCTGTTGTACTAGGCAATACTTTAGAGAAATTTACTTGATAAATCAGTAGCATATTAATCTCCACAATTTAAATAGAATACTCCAGCATGCTAGATGGTGTATATAATATATGGGTGCTTTCACACTGCTCGGCTAAAAAAAAAAACGAATAAAAAAAGCATATGTGTTTTTTATGCATTTCTGATGTGTTTTTTTGGTGCCTGACTTCCAGCATGCACCTGTGAAACATGGACATGTGACTCAAACAAGTGCACCAAAAATGCAGCATGCAGAACTCTTCAAAATGCGCCATGCCCGCAGCGCAGTGGTGTAAAGAGTCCCATATAATTTAAAGGGAGATATTTTTATTGTATTTTTCTTGCATTATTAGCAAGGTAAAAACGCAGCAAAAATGTATCAGTGTAAAAGCAGCCAATGAACGTTAACCATTTGTTTAATCACTTCAGCCCCGGAAGGATTTAACCCTTCCTGACCAGAGCACTTTTTGTGGTTCAGCACTGCCCCACTTCAACTGACAATTGCGCGGTCATGCGCCGTTGTACCCAAACAAAATTGACGTCCTTTTTTCCCACAAATTGAGCTTTCTTTTGGTGGTATTTGGTCACCTCTGCGGTTTTTATTTTTTGCGCTATAAACAAAAAAGAGGGACAATTTTGAAAAAAAAAAAACAATATTTTTTAATTTTTGCTATAATAAAAAAAAAGTATTCATCAGTTTTGGCTAATATATATTCTTCTACATATTTTTGGTAAAAAAAAAAGAGCAACCGGCGTATATTGATTGGTTTGCGCAAAAGTTGTCGCGTTTACAAACGATGAGAATTAATTTATGGTGTTTTTACTATTTTTTTGCGATTTTTATCGGGACTGCGATATTGCTAACTGTGTGGGGGCTGGGCTTGCAGGGGCATGACAGATCTAACTGATCCCGATGACAGGGATCAGTAGATCCCTGTCATGTCCCCTGTCAGAACAGGGAACCTCTGTGTTTACATTGACGGTTCCTCATTCTTCCTCTCCAGAAGGCGATAGCGGGTCACCGGCAGACATTGAGTCCACCAGACCCGCGGCCACACTCAGGCAGACTGCGGCGGACATGAGAGTGTGCCACCAGTGGCGCGCACCCATTCGTTACTGCGGCCTTGCGGATCGCCGTTTATAGACAGCGATCTGCGCAGAGAAGCCATCTTGCCACCGTTTATGTACGCGAGACGGTCGGCAAGTGGTTAAAAGGTGACTTTACCCACCTATAGAGTTGAGCGAACTTCTGGAAGTCCGGGTTCTGCTGGTTCGGCCGAACTTCAGGACAAAGTCCGGGTTCGGGTCCGGACAGAACCCGAACTTTGTCCCAGACCCCGAACCCCATTGAAATCAATGGGGACCCAAACTTTTAGGCACAAAAATTGCTGTAAAAAAAGTCCTGGAAAGTCCTAGAGGTCTGCAAAAGGAAGGGAATGGGGGTAAGGGTGGGACAAGTGCCCTACAAAGAATTGGGGACAGGGAAATAACTAAAAGCATTTTTTTTTAAATAATTTCATAAAAAAATCAAAAATGGAGGTGGATGTGGACCATCTTCAAACTGTGTCTGAAAAGTATTAATTAACGGTAGAAGCCATATCACTGTTCTAAAATCATCTTCAAACTGTGTCAAAAAAGTATAAATAAGCCAGGAGAACCCATATCACTGTTCTGCAAGCATCTGGAAACTGTGTGTAATACTTTAACTAAAACCGGGACAAAGCACACTACTGTTCTGCAAACATCTGGAAACTGTGTGTAACACTTTAACTAAAACCGGGACAAAGCATACTACTGTTCTGCAAACATCTGGAAACTGTGTGTAACACTTTAACTAATAAAGGGACAGGGGTTAAGAAACATCCCGTGAACAGGGTGGGAATGGGGGTAAGGGA
>BLSH010459478.1:734765-786544 GCA_018402905.1 Glandirana rugosa | reverse complement strand
GGTGGCACAGGTGGGCACTTTTAGGTGGCACAGGTGGGCACTGATAGCTGGCACAGGTGGGCACTGATAGCTGGCACAGGTGGGCACAGGTGGGCACTGATAGCTGGCACAGGTGGGCACTGATAGCTGGCACAGGTGGGCACTGGTGCAACAAGCACTGTTAGGGATGGCACTGGCAGGCATCATATATGGGCACAGTGCCATCCCTACAGTGCATAATATAGCCCTTACCTGGTGGTCTAGTGGGGGCTCCCTGGTGGTCCTGGGCGGCCTCTCCATGACTTCCCTGGTGGTCCTGGGCGACCTCCTTGCGCTGTCCGGCGGGGGGGGGGCTCCCTGGGGTCTTGATCCGGCTCCCTGGTGGTCCAGTGGGGTGATCCTGAGGGTGGCTGCGCTGATAAACGTTCAGCGCAGCCCCCTCTCATCAGCCGAGCAGCCGTTAGGCTCTCCGCTGCTCAGGTCTGCAGACCTGAGCAGAGGAAAAGCCGATCAACGGCTCTTCCTATTTACACTGTGATCAGCCGTGATTGGTCACGGCTGATCACATGGTAAAAGGCTTCGGATCGAAGCCTTTTACCTCGGTCGGTAGTGCGGTGGGTCAGACTGACCCACGGCACCACCGATCGCCGCGATGCGCGCCCCCAGGGGCGCGCGATCGCGCATTATCCTGAGGACGTCAATAGACGTCCAGTCAGGATAATGAACCCCCCGCCCGGACGTCATTTGTCAATGCGCCGGGCGGGAAGTGGTTAAGCACTTGATTTATGCACATTGCACTTTATATATAATTCTTATTACTAGTAGAGTGCGGTTTAATTTGGGTTTTTTACAATTAATACATGTGACTTTACAACCACTTTACATTTAACATTTTGTGACTAAAGCAAAATACCTTAGCCCTTTTAGCAATGTAGTGTTGATGGCTAATGTATCTGGGATACAATGATGCAATAAATTGAAAATATGAATACAATTACTAATGAGTCATGAACTGATTTCAAAATACTGCAGAAGAAAATCTGCACAACAGGGAATTGCTTTGACACACTGTTTTTGAGATACAGTACATATAAGACACAAAGATATAATATTAGCAGCTAAAATGTTTCTATCTATAACTGGTACAGCTAAGCTGTGTGACTCAGCATTATTTGTTTGCTTCATAGCCTTGATTTGCTTCTGAAAAGTAAGATGTAAGAGCTTTTAGCGATGGGCAAATCTGCCAAGGTTCGATATAGCAAATCTTGCTCTAAATTTGGTAAACCTGATCATAAGGGCAAATCTAATTGTAGTCTTTGGGGAGAAGAAGCATGGCAAATCTTGATGTTCACTCTGGAAGTTTTTAGGGACAATGGGGGGGGGGGGGAACACACACATAAACTTTAGAGTGATTGTAAAGTCTCGCTTTTTTTTTTTTTTTAGTTAAGTTAGACTTACCTGACCTGTGTAATGATTTTGCACAGAGCAGCCCCGATCCTCCTCTTCTCTGTTCACTCTTTTGTGCTCCTGGCCCCTCCCTCCTGTTGAGTGCTGTGGGGGCACCTGAGCCGAGCCACAGCTCCTTGTGTCTATTCAAACATAGAGCCGCGGCCTGGCCCCATCCTGCCCCTTTCTCTAATTCTCTTCTCATTGGCTGATGGACTTTGATTGAAAGCAGCGGGAGCCAATGGGGCCTTGCTGCTGTCTCAGCCAATGAGGAGGGGAGTCCCGAGCAGCCAAGACACTCCTGCAACATCGCTGGATCTAGAGGGAGCTCAGATAAGTATTAGGGGGGCTGAGGTGGGCTGCTGCACACAGAAGGCTTTTTATCTTAATGCATAGAGTGCATTAAGATAAAAAAACCCTCTGCCTTTACAATCAGTTTAAATAAGAAAATGCCGACAAACTGTATGCGGTGATACAGAACAGCATGGCTTTCAAAGACAGTCTCTACAACAGCATACACTGGCAGCACATATTTGGCTATGGGAATGATTATTTTTCGTATACAGTTACCTTACCTTACACACAGCAGGTGCACCCCAA
Source organism: Glandirana rugosa (assembly GCA_018402905.1). NCBI lineage: Eukaryota > Metazoa > Chordata > Amphibia > Anura > Ranidae > Glandirana > Glandirana rugosa. Next base: position 784,519 of record BLSH010459478.1, on the reverse strand, counting down.
TTGGATTAATTTAAGTTTGAGAAAAAGGCTTTTTTTTTAACAAACTTTTTATTTAGTATAAATTGGTGGTACAGGTAAATAAAGTATATCAAGAAAAATGCATTGTAAAAGGGGGAAAAAGGTCCAAAATTTAATTACAATCGAATAAAAGAATTGCTGAGCATGTTTGTAGAAACTTCATAGCAAATATACAAAGATATTATCGTTTAAGTGAAAAGGAAAAAATTTTACTACATAAGTAACATAACATAAATGATATGAACAATGTATGTTCAGTTATTAAATGGTCATTGGTAGGGGTAAAGCTAGTTATCTGAAAGTGGAAAAAGAACCTCAGAATGTTTGAACCAAGGATCCCATTTCTTGTTGTAGAAGTACGTAGAGTTATATAATGCATGAAATATTTTTTCCATGAGATTAATAGTATTCACTCTCATTTTCAACTGGGTGATAGGAGCTGAGGGGGATTTCCAATGGTAGGCAATAAGCCAGTGTATGGCGACACTTATAGTATTGATGAGTCTCATATGAGGGATAGAAATCCCTAGGATGGGTGTGAATAATAGACAGTTGGTAAGGAAGAGGTGGATATGGTTACGAGAGATAGTAGAAGCAAAGTTTTGACACCAGATATGACATATTTTCTCACATTCCCAAAAAACATGAGAGAAAGAGCCCCCGGGCAAGGACATGCTTTAAAACAGTGGTTCTCAATCTCCGTCCTCAAGTACCCCCAGCAGACCATGTTTTGGGAATTTCTCTTCGATAAAATAGCTGTCCAAAATACAGAGCCATTGACTCTGATTTAAAGCACCTGTGCAAGATAAAGGAAAACCTAAAAACATGGCCTATTGGGGGTACTTGAGGACCGAGGTTGAGAACCACTGCTCTAAAACAGACTGGAGAAACTGATGGAAAATGGCGGGCAATTTGGTGGGTGTGAAATACCATCTGGTAAAAAGTTTTGGTAGCTGTATCTCAAACCGTTAGTGATCTTGTACATTTATGAAGATTTATGATGCATTCACCCCAATCTTCAGTAGAGAAGGATAGGTTACATTCCGATTCCCATTTATGCATATATGGAAGCTTTTCTTGTGGGTCAATATTCTCCAAATTGTAATTTCCAATAATAGACCTTTCCCCTTTGGGGTTTTATAGCAGATTTTTTCCAAAAATGTGGGGGGATCTATGTCAGATGTTTTGAAGTGTGTGGGTAAAAAATGTCTGATTTGGAGGAATCAACAGTGTTCATTGTGATACATTGCATGAAGGGACAAAATCCACAAGGAGAAATCCAACCTTCTACAGGTGATACTCGAAAAATTAGAATATCGTGCAAAAGCTCATTAATTTCAGTAATGCGACTTAAAAAGTGAAACTAATATATGAGATAGTCTCATTAGATGCAAAGCAAGATAGTTCAAGCTGTGATTTGTCATAATTGTGATGATTATAGCTTACAGCTCATAAAAACCCCAAATCCACAATCTCAGAAAATTAGAATATTACATGCAATCAATAAAACAAGGATTGTACATAGAACAATATCAAACCTCTGAAAAGTATAAGCATGCATATGTACTCAGTACTTGGTTTGGGCCCCTTTTGCAGCAATTACTGCCTCAACGCGGCGTGGCATGGAAGCTATCAGCCTGTGGCACTGCTGAGGTGTTATAGAAGATCAGGATGCTTCAATAGTGGCCTTCAGCTCTTCATCATTGTTGGGTCTCATGTCTCTCATCTTTCTCTTGGCAATGCCCCATAGATTCTCTATGGGGTTCAGGTCAGGCGAGTTTGCTGACCAATCAAGCACAGTAATCCCACGGTCATTGAACCAGGTTTTGGTGCTTTTGGCAGTATGGGCAGGTGCCAAGTCCTGCTGGAAAATGAAGTAAGCATCCCCGTAGAGCTCGTCTGCGGAAGAAGGCATGAAGTGCTCCAAAATCTCCTGGTAGATGGCTGTGTTGACCCTGGACTTAATGAAGCACAGTGGACCAGCACCAGCAGATGACATGGCTCCCCAAATCAACACAGACTGTGGAAACTTCACACTGGACTTCAAGCATTTTGCAGCGTGTGCCTCTCCATTCTTCCTCCATACTCTGGGTCCTTGGTTTCCAAATGAGATGCAAAATTTGCTCTCATCAGAAAAGAGTACTTTGGACCACTGAGTTACAGACCAGGTCTGTTTTTCTTTAGCCTAGGTAAGACGCTTCTGACGTTGTTTGTTGTTCAGGAGGGGCTTGACAAGAGGAATACGACATTTGAAGCCCATGTCCAGGATCCATCTGTGTGTGGTGGCTCTTGATGCACTGACTCCAGCCTCAGTCCACTCCTTGTGAAAGTTACCAACACCTTTGAATGGCCTTTTCCTGACAATCCTCTCCAGGCTGCGGTCATCCCTGCTGCTTGTGCACCTTTTCCTTCCGCACTTTTCCTTTCCACATAACTTTCTATCAATGTGCTTTGATACAGCACTTTGGGAACATCCAACTTCTTTTGCAATTACCTATTGAGGCTTTCCCTCCTTATGGAGGGTGTCAATTATGGTTTTCTGCACAACTGTCAGGTCAGCAGTCTTTCCCATGATTGTGATTCCTACTGAACCAGACTGAGAGACCATTTAAAGGCGCAGGAACCCTTTTCAGGTGTTATGGCTTAATTAGATGTTTAGAGTGGGACACTTTGAGCCTAGAATATTGCACCTTTTCACAATATTCTAATTTTCTGAGATTCTGAGGTTTTCATGAGCTGTAAGCCATAATCATCACAATTATGACAAACCACGGCTTGAACTATCTTGCTTTGCATGTAATGAGTCTATCAAATATATTAGTTTCACCTTTTTAGTTGCATTACTGAAATAAATGAACTTTTGCACAATATTCTAATTTTTAGAGTATCACCTGTATGTACAGCGGGAAGGAATTTTGAATCATCTAAGAATGATACTTGGGGAGGTATTTCTGGGACCAAACCATATTTTCGTTTATATAATCTCCCGAGTTGTAAAGATTGGAATACCAATTGGTTCAGAGGGGCCAGATTACTTTGTGGAACACCTTTAGATCATAATAGTCCTGAGAGTATGGAAAGATGGAATCATTTTCAAATTTGACACATGGAATCCTTGATTTATACACATGCCATTGAGCAATTTGTGACAAACGGGAGTCTAAGTAATAAATCTGGTAGGCCGAAGCCTCCTCTGTGTTATGGTTTATATAAAACTGTTTTAGAAAAAGCGTGGGTGGAAGTCTGCCCAAACAAATTTATTAACTTCAGTTTGAAATTTATTTGCATAAATTTTGTGTAGTCTAATGGGGAGTGCTCTAAAATAAATACAACAGTTTTGGAAGTATCTTCATTTTAATGGCCGTGATTCTGCCTAAAAAGGAGATGTGGTAGGATTTCCATAGTTTAAGCATCTCTCTTAATTTTAACATCAATGGGAGGTAGTTTTTGGAAAACATAGATTTTAGAGATGGATTCCCAAGTAGGAGAGGGACTCCATGGTCCCTCCAAGGTAAATGAATCTCGTATGGCACTAAATTGGGATGTTGGTATATTTATAGGCATTCCGATAGATATTGAGATATTAACCAATAATCCAGAAAGAGTTGAAAATTGTTGTAGGGTTTTAAGTATGTTTGGTAATGCAATATTGGATTGGGTAAGGAATAATAGCATGTCTTCAGCATACATACTAAGTTTATATGTAGTGTTGGATGATGTATAGCCTCTAATATCTTAGTGTGATAAAATGTCCAAGGGTTCAAGAGCAAGTGCAAATAGGAGAGGGGACAACCTTGATGTGTCCCCCTACCTACTTTAAAAAAACTCTGAATTACAAACTGATAAATGAATCCTCGTATGAGGGTTATTGTAAAGAGCTTGAAATGCATGGAGAAATTCACCATGAAACACTTGTTTTTGTAAAATGATATTGAGATAGTTCCAAGAGACACTATCAAATGCCTTAATAATGTCTAGGCTCAGAAAAAGAACAGCTTGGGATTTAAGATGCGCGTCCTCGGTTATATTCGTAACTAAATGGATATTAGCTGTTATTTGGCGTCCTGGGATAAATCCTGATTGATAGGGAGATATCAAAGAGGAAATCACTGAGGAAAGACTGTTATTTTAAGATCATTACTTATCAGTGATATTGGCCTATAATTTTGAGGTAAGGTGTGGTCTTCATCAGGTTTAGGACATATTGGCAGGTAACATTTCTTCTGGGAATAGGCCTCCTTTGAGGATATTATTATATAGAGATGTTACATTTGGGATCAAAAGAGGGGCAAATTGTTTATGATAAAACATGGAGAAGCCATCAGGGCCTGGAGCCAAACCTTGTTTAAGGGATTTTACCCTTTCGCCGCCAGATCTGTATGTCGTACGGATGTAACGGTGGGGGTATTACACACGATCCAGTGGCTGCAGTGGGATTGTGTGCGTAACTGATGGGCAGACTCCTGCCTGTCAGGTGAGAGCAGTCGGGTGGGCGATCACTCTCACGTACCCCCGGTAACGGTGCCCCCCCCGCGCGCTCCTGCCATGCTTACCTGGCTCCACTTGCCCATCGGCGATGCCCGGGATGTCCATGGCATGTGCAAGTAGAGGGGAAGGAGAAGAGCGGATACACATCTGCTCTCATCTCCTTTTTGCAGTGACCTGGAAAGTGACGTCTCTGACGTCACTTCCGGGTCACGTTCTCGGTGTCCCCTGCTCACTTTGCCGAGAACTGATGTTTTGCAATGCATCTGAAAATTTTTTATTTTTTGCAAAAAATAAATTTACACACAAACACACAAAATCCCCCCAAAAAAATGTTGAGGCTCCCCCACCCCCCATATACACATGCACAAATGTAAACGCATGCGCAGGGTGCCTACACGTGAAAACATTGATTACGATACACATGTTATATATCGCCACGTACGCTACAGTGAGAGCAATAATTCTAACACAAGGCCTCCTCTGTAACACTAAACTGATACCTATAGGGGGCTTCTGAAGTGTCACCTATAGAAAATATAGGGTACTGAAGTTTGACACCATTTTACGGGGCGCACAAAAATTTAAGGTTTGGCATGTTGGGTATCTATTTACTTGGCACAACCTCATCTTTTATATTCTACCAAAAATGTGGGTGATTTATTGCGTTTATTTGCCCTACAATTCACTGTAGTGTGTTTTTATTGAAGTGTTGTGTTCCCTAGACCTTTGCGGTAATATCACGTGACATAAAAAATTGGAACTATGACTATTTTATTCTCCAGGGTGTTTGCTTTCAGAAAATATATAATGTTTGGGGGTTTCGTGTAATCTTCAGCCCTAAAATTATTTTTTAAACACGTGTGCCAAAAATGAAAAAAAAACGGCTCAGACAGCGAAAGGGTTAATAATTTGTAGTATTTCATCGTCCGTGCAGTGGTGTTTAATTTGTTAAGTTGAGTGGAGGATAATAATGGAATTGGAATTGTTGCCATCCAGGAGAGTGCAGAAGATGACATACGGGTCATGGGACTGGAAAGGAGGTTTGAATAGAATTTTTAGAAAAGAGAAAAATCCTTTTTTTTTTTTAGGTAGCTTTATCAGTTACATATGCACTTTTCAACAAACGGTAATAAGCCTGCTTCAACCAGCAGATAGGAATTGGCATGGTATGCCAGGCCTTCAGAGCGCATGCACCGGAGATGTCACTGGCTGCATTCAGTCTGAATAACTCCTAAACACCACAGGTTTAGGAGATATTCACTGTACCTACAGGCAAGGCTTATTATATAGACTTACCTGTAGGGATAAGTTCAAAAAACTACTTTACTGCCACTTTGAGAGTTAAGAGACCACAGCTGCATACAGCATTGTAAAACTGTCGATCGGCAGGTCTTTTTTAATGAGGGAGAATTGGCTGAAATGCACTAAAGAGAAGGGGTAATGGCAAGTGTTTTACTACAAGATTTAAGAAAACCGCTGATGACACAGCAATGTAAAATGGCCAGCAGCAGGACAAGTGGGGCTTTACTACAAGAATTAACATACTGTAGAGAATATAGCAGTGTAAATTGGCCACTAACAGAACAGTAATCAGGGATGATAGGCCAATCCAGGAGGAACATTGAATGTGATTATATCATCTGAGGTAGTTTAGATGCACACTGTTCTTTCACTTCTGTTTTTTTTCCTTTCCAAAAGGTAGCTTAAAGAAATGAAGGACAGTAACAAGTGAATGCTCCTCTTTAGGCACCCAAGCAGGCCTTATCAAAAATAGAATTAAAAAAAAAATCCAAAAACCTACAAAACAAATGAAAACCACTACCCCCGAAACAAATGTCTGTATGTGTAAAGAAAAAGCATTTTAACCTAAAATAAAGAAATAAAGCACATATCAACATAGAATAACCCCCCCCCAAAAAAAAAAGTAAATCCCCAAATTACCACCCCCCCCCCCCAACAAATACACATAATTTATCTTAAAGGAATGTTTGCTACAGATGCAGCAGCCAAAAGTGACAGAAAGGGCCCCAATAAGAAAAAAGTCAGCAAAGGGGTTGAGTGTCCAAAGGGCTAACAATCAGAATCAAAGTACAGTTTTATAACTTACCCTGTTCTCTCCCTAGCAATTTTTTATCATTCCCAATACTCTCTCTTCAACAACTTCCAATCTATGACTGTCCAGTGACCCATTTGTATATAGTGAGAAGGCTGCTTATCTAAAAGCCCCTCTTTTGGTCTTTCTAAGTCTGATGGCCAAAGTTCAAAGGCCATGAAATGCATTATGCATAAAAAATTTCTCTTGGGCAAAATCTGCACAAACATTAACTGGGATCATACATCTCAAACTCACAGGATAATCCTTAAACTCACTGCACACCTCACCCCTCAGTGCTGTCACCAGTTCAGGATTACTGATCGTTACAAATTTAAGGCTGGGTTCACACTGATACGGGCGCGGGGCCAAACAGGGGGTCCGATTCATCCCTGTATACCGATTCAGGTGCGAATGAGGTCCGAATTTTTGCCTGAATTCGCACCTAAAATGGAGCCAATGACACACAGGACCCTTTTCCAATGCAGACTGCAGCTGTCCCAGAGCTGTGTGAACCTGCTCAATCGAGAGCCGGTCACAGTCTCCTGTCATGAGAATTGAGGACCCGCATTCCATTTCGCATAAGTGTGGACCCAGCCTCAAACAAAGTAAAGGCTATGAACAGGCGTTTAGACCAAATAGTTCCATTATATACCATATCATCAGACTTAGCCTACTAGCGACATTCACGGTGGTAAACAGACCATACACATATTTTACCTGCCAAATAATTTATAATTTTCTTCAGCAAGTTCTGTGATGTACGCAGACAGCACAAACAGGTCCTTCAATGCCTCTACAACATCATAGCTTGGCAAGAACTCACCTCTAGCCATCTGACCGGACAGTGATTATTACAGGTGCACTCTAAAGTATCAGTTAAAGAACTGTATATCTCTTCTTATCATATTATTTTTATTCTAGGGTGAGAGAGGTCCAGTAGGAGATATTGGCTTTCCTGGTCCTGAAGGTCCCCCTGGATCATCGGTAAGTGTGCACCTTTAATGTTTAAACACTTTTACCAAGACTTCATTTTTTACAGGGCTCAAATTAACATCAAAACAAAACCATGCTAGATGGCTTGGCTAATCTATTTTCATGTTCAGCCTTTATAACATTTAAATGGGACCTACGTAAAATAAAAGCAAATAACATGAATGTCATAACTTGGTTATTTTTTGTTTTTTAAGTAAATATTTCTGTAAACTGGAAAACAAATTGCACAAGTTAAAAGCTTACATAGTAAAAGTACTTTTGTCATGAAAATAAAGCTGTGTTGTTTCTTGGTACACTTGGTTGATTCATACCAGAAGCCCTAATCATGGTTTCTATATAACATAATCTTTTATTGAAATGACTGGAAATGTACATTAAGAAATATACTGATGGTACCAGGAGGAAAGGCAGACATGTGATGTGCTTATCTGTCTTATAGAAGAAGATATCCCCAGAATCTCTTGGGGTATGCATGCAATACATTTTTCTTTGCTAGCATTTTTTGAGCTAGTCTAGGGAGTATGCCCATCTAAAGGGTTTCTTAGGTTGTCTTATTGCATACAACTCTGTAGATATAAATCAGGAAATGGAAAATAATTTCACCCTTTCATCAATTTGTTACAGTTCTCAAAGTACAGCAAAAGAAAATAAAGAAGTAATATGTTTATTTAGAAAAATGCTTGCTTTTTCAGGTTGTATGAAAGGAGCCTAGGTGTAGACTTATTTTTTTTACACATATACACATCATTTATCCATTTTGACCAAGATTTCCTTGTATTGTGTTGTAACCTTTGTCAGATGTGAGAGATTTGACCTCACTTCCTGCTCTGTATAACAGTCAAAGTGATACAGACATTTTAATGATGGCACTCTCAGTCCTATCCTGCATAGAGATTTTCCATCTCATGGGATGACAATCTAAGTGCCATCAGACTGAGACCATCATCTCTGTGGTCAGTTAACCTTTTGTACACACAAACAATAGATGCCACCACGTATTTTAATGAAATCACAAACCGTTCACTGTATCTGCTGTATCACGTCTGACTTTTTAGTTTAAAATATGGTAGCACTCTTCAAAGAGAAGTATTCTTTATTTTCTTGTTTACAGAATTAAGAGAAAACTCTGCAAGAAAATACTTACAGAAAAGATATTGCAAAATAGACAGTAGGCAACACCAAAATATCCCCAGCTCTCTTGTCATACGATTTGATTGACAGCAGCAGTAGCAACTAGCTCCCACTGCTATCAATCTGTCCTGGGAAGAGGAAGAGCATGGAGACAGCCACTGTTCTCGTGAACAGCGCTGGATTGAGAATGGGCTCAGGTAAGTATAAGGGGGGGGGGTTTGGGGGATCCTGGGCACAGAACGTTTTTCACCATAATGTAGAGAATGCATTAGGATAAAAAACCTTAAGGTGTTAGAACCACTATCTACTAATGCTAGCAGCTAAAGGATTAAAGAAAGCTAAGGTTAACTGATTAATTAATTAATGAGTTTAATTCTGCTTTAATATCCTCACACTTACCCTTACAAGTTTTTGGGGAACATTTGCATTGTGACTATGGTCCAACTTTCTTTGCATATGAATTAGTTTGATGTGTTATAATATCCCCACATTGGAAATTTTCCAATGTGTGCAAAAAAAAAAAAAAAAGTCTACATATCCTCTTACTTAAAGGAGAAGTCCAGCCAAAGCACGTTTGGCTGGGCTTCTCTCTTGGATCACAGGAGTGTAATTTGTTTTGCACTCCCGTGACCCGTTTTCAGCAGAGAGCAGGCTGCTGACTCTCTGCTGACATCACAGGAATCAGTCCAGGCACCGCGTCATCACGACAATAAAGTCTGGATCCACCAGGTGCCTGGACTGATACCTGTCCCAGCCTCTCAGTGAACCACTGAGAGCCTGAGACGGCCGCTCCCCACCCCACACAGCTCAGCACTCCATTGAGCGTGGGGGAGCAGATCGGAGAGCTGCTGATTGACAGTCAGCAACTCTCTGCTCGGGGAGATGTGAGAGCTGTTCGAACGCTCGGTTCTCAGTGCAGAGGCGCTGTGGGACAGATGCAGCATCAGACCAATGCTGCATCCACCTAGGTAAGTATGATTGGGCAAAACAACCCCATACTTCTCTTTTAATATGCCAAAGCTTCCTTGGGTCTTACACCATTTGAATCAATTTACTATAAAGACCTCCATGATGAGGGTATTATTTATCCCATGTACCTACAATATTTATCTTCCTCTATCTTCCTTTCTATCTTTTCCTAACCACCCTCAATTGTGAGAAATAATTGGCAGTATCCAACTCCCCAAGAGGAGAGTAGCAAACAATGTGGCTCAGTACAGGAAAAAAGCTTAATCAGCATTCTGACCACTGAAAACATAAAATAAAATAAAATAAAATAAAATACTAAAGTGATGGTATTTCATCCCTTCTAGATTCTCACATGTTATCCCTGGCTTTAGTGTTTCAGAAAATATAATGTTGAGGGCACATTCAAGCATTTCTTACAAAAGAAAAATATAAATCTGTCAATATTTTTTTATAAAAATTCATAAAAAATAAATGTAAAGGCTGTAAGACAAATCCTAATATAGGACATTTCAGACGATGAACTGGAAGAAGGGTGGTGTTTTCACCAGTTCTCCACCATGTATGATTCAGTTGGCATATTTTCCCAATGTAACCCTAGCTCCCCAGAGCATCTCCTCATGCCATAACCACATAGATGGTGTATGAAGAGGTAAGGGAGGAAGGGAAGGAGCAGTTGAGTGAGGAGGAGACGGAGAAGGGGAAAGTTGAGAAGACATTGGTAAAGCTCAAAACCTACTACCTCCACGCGGCAGCACCTCCACCTCCCATTTTAGGCTTGGCAATTATTTTTTTTTGCGATGGTCATGATTTGGGTTGTTTACCTTAGGTGATCTGTGGCTTATCTACGAGGAGCTTCAGTCTGGTACACTTATCAGAAAATGGAGTTCAGTCTCTGCAGCATTGTATGGATTCTCACTAACAGTTCACTTTCTGTTGAGTAATTACAATATTGGTGGTGACCATAGGAATCTCTATAAACTTTGTACACATTGCAGATGTCTCTCTCATATTGTTTCCTTTGCTGGTCAAATGTTTTTAGCCTATAGTGTTAGGATATTTTCTCTATTGGTCGAATGTTCATTGAAGTCTAAGTTTATCTAAAACTTGCCATAGACTATACAATTTTCCTATTCAATTTTCTTTAGATTTGCCTTCAACTATGTAGTGTAAGGGCCTGCCTGATTACATACAAATTGAAAGTGTTTAGATATGACCTCCTATTATATGGTTTTGCTAAATCTAAAGTTGTACATGCAAAATTGTATAATGTATGGCCAGCCTACAACAAAACAATACACAAACAGCAAGGGGGACATGATTTTTCTTCAGTGAGATATCTTCCTTGTTCTTCTGTTTTTCACTGAAATCTTTCTTGTCCAATGCCCCACCCCGATGCCGTAATTTACTAGTGGGGGTTAATAGAACTTAAGGGGCTGTGACAGGCTTTCATCAAGAGTATCTGAATATGCCTACCTCTTCGACCCAGCTTCTCCATTTATCAAAGCCTTTACTATAGCTTCTTTGAATGAAACAAAATCTATGAATGAAGGGCGGACCTGTCCATCAATCATCCGTTCTCTATTCAGAGATCCTTTTTCATTCATGGGAGCTGTAGTACAGCTTCTATGAATGAAGCAACTGGGTGAAAAGTGTGGGCATAGCCAGGTACTCTTGATGATAGTGTGTCACAGCCCCTTAGCTCTATTTACCCCCACTGCACTTTGGAGAAAGGAGGACACAGCAGCACAAAACAGATATCAGACTGAATGTAGGTCATGTCTATTATAATGATTATTTATTGTTTTGTTTTAGGTAAATTTAGGTTTTGGTTGAATGGTCTTAAAGCAATATTAAACCCAAAAGCAACAATTTAATATACTGAAGCTTACCAATCCCTACATGTAGTCGCTGCATTCATTTTCTTTTTTTAGGCTTTTTTTGTCAACTGGTGATACAGCCAATACCAAATTTCCTGTGTGGGTGTCTCCACTCTGTATTAAGGCGCAGTGGAGACACCCATGGACAACAGCATTGTCAAAGTAGTAGAGGGTAGTGTTAGAGGCAGTATCAGATTTATAAGGACCTGACTAACAAATAAAAACTCCCTGTTAAGGGTGGAGTATAAAAACAGTATCTTTTGAACCAAAATAATCTTAAGATGTGCATGTGATACATATAAGGTAATTTAAGATGGACTGACTGAACACTATGGTTGTTAATTATCGATCAATTACAAAGATCAATATAAAGCAAGGCTGTGGAAAAACAAGGGCTGCGTAAATTTGTGCATCAATTGCTTGATAAATTAAGATTTAGAGTCTTTTTCCACCCTTGTTTGATACTATGATGGTATAAATTAGTTTAGGGTGTAGTACAAACTGTATTACTTTTTTTAGGATCCTTAGCATTTCATCATTTTGTATCGATCTACTATATCTGTTCAAACACTGCAAAACACTGCAGAATCTGGTCAAACATAATTTTCTTGATGCTAACCAGTTTATAACTAACACGTACCTAAAGTCTGTAGTTTGAAAATGTTGGGAATGACCAGGGATAGGGGCATGTAAAAAGGAGTTAGAGGAATGTTGGGTTGTGGCATTGAACTGTTTTTGTTCACTCTGTTTGACATCTTACTATTAAACTTTTGTGCCGCTGGCCAATTTGTAGGGAGTTCAGGGCTTTATCTTATTTTTAAGATCTGTTGTGGCTGCTGCTTCGAACACTCAATTCAGGTCCTCTTGATAAAATACCAGTTGCCACAGTCAAAACTCCTTAAAAAGCCCCTTTTCAGGTTAAAATTAACAAGATTGAATAATGCTGATCTAAGTGGTGCTAAATGTTGCTGACGCTGTCCGTGAAAATAAAACTGTTCCATAACACCACATACATCTTAAAGGCAGTAGACTGTATACAATATTGGATGTAAAGTTCAACAGTGCAAAGTTCCTCAAAGTCAATCCACACAGGGATGGTCCATCGGGCAAAAGAAGAAGGCCTCCTGCAGTTCCTTCACACCGGGAAGTTGGAGGGAGGGCACATCCATAGAAAAAGAGATAGCCAAGCATATATAGAAGGGGAAAGAGGGATACAGGGAGTAAATAACTAACATTTTTGTAGAGATGGGATCTCTTGGGGCAATGTCTTTTGGTGCATAGACATCTGTCTGTGGCATCCTTCATTTCAGCGGTGAGTGCCACATAGTTATTTGTACATGTAATTTGAAGGGTTGTTGTTTCTTCAATGTCACCTTCAAAGTCACATTAAAAGGACCCTCCCACCACTGTACAGTATTTTTTAAAAAAAAAAATGTAATTACTTTTTGTTAAATATTCCCACAGAAGTGCCCAGCTCCCCATGTCCTTTATTTTTTTTTTTACTTTACTATCAAGATTTTCTCTCCACCCACCCTTCCAAAGACTTCAGTGAGGTACGCAGCTAAGTTCCGATTTTGTGTATTTTAATTAGGATTCCAGGTTTTTTTTTATGTTTAATGTGGAATTTAGCAAGGAGACTGGAGCCACACTAAAATGTGGACCATGCTTAGAGTGCAAGGTCCGTTTTAAAGTACAGTTATCCTTTGACACATTGAGTATGAAAATAATCAAAATGATAAAAAAAAATCTAGGCAAATTTCAACTTGTAAAAGAAAGTTCATGCTTCCCAGTACTTTCTATTAGTTAGTGAGGCTCACCACCAGGAGGCAGGAGGCCTATATAATGTATTTACCTGGATATGCTGATGGCTTTGGCAGTTTTTATTGAAGGTAACTACTGCCGACGCATATTATCAATATGCATAACCTGTGCTCTACCTGTCCAAGCTAGTGACAGTTTTACTTTAAAGCTTGAAAATCTGGGACTCATTCTTAGCAAAGCATCAGGCTATTGTAGCATTACTGTGTAATGAGGGCATGTAAATAATAAAATATGCTGCACTCAGTGCCCCCTTTTTTCATCTCAAAAGTCTTTGTAAAGCTGTGCTTAAAAGTACAAATCTTTTAAAAACCATCATTTTGTCAGCATCACTCTTCTTAGTAAACACGTTCTAAATCTGTCTTTGTTATGTTGCTTTCGTGACTCATCTATAGAATGACGATACAAACTAGAATTCTTTTTTTTTTTTAAATAAACAAGGACTTTAATGGTGTGTACTCAGAGCTTGGTATCAGAGGACATATTGCCCACCCACATACGCCAACATCTTCCAAAGATTCTCTTGTCACTGAAGTCAATCAAATCTGAGTCACAGTGTATACCACTTCATACATCATTATGCATCCGATAAACTTATATCAGTGACAAATTAAAATAAGTTGTAATTTCAGTATAAAATAAGTTCTATCATTTTACAAAATATAAAGATCCTACGCAGATGGCCTTTATAACCATTCGATATATAGCTCTTTTTTGGGGTGGTTATATGAAATGGCCCTCCTCAAAACAGGATATTGTGCTAAACCTGTGGGTAAATAAGAGACGTGGAAGAGTGAGTTTGATAATGAAGCTGGCACTACCTCCATCCAGGATGGGGCCTCTGTGAGAAGAAGGGATTCCCGTCCTGGGAAATTAACCAGTAATCTAATCAAATAATAACTGTGAGAAGAGGAACTACTGTAGACAGCATAAAACTTTAACCACATATACACACCCGTATGAAAATAATATGAGCTTTATACAGTATGATAAAAGAGTAATAATAGTACATACATATAATGTACAAACAGATATTATCAGCAAAGAAGTCTAAATAAGTCCTGGTGGAGTAGTGCACATATACCCAGGTATAAATAGTTATTAATAAAAAATATCTCCAGATGAAGTTTACAGCAAAGTTCAGTTGCAGGGCCCCACACAGTGCAGCATCCATTTTGGTGTTGCTAACCTGAAGTGATGATGGTGAGATTCTCCAACCATTGTCCAACCAACCTGGAATGCAGCATCTCACAAGCAGAAACCATGGTGTGATACTGGAACTCCGAATTAGCCTATCTACTCTGCTTCTTAGTCCCTAATATCTTCCAATTTGTCATGGACCTCTGCCTACCTATGGGCCACCAGATACCTAACCTTGCTTTAGCCTATGCTGATTACTGACCCCTGAGCTAACACTAGCTATAGCTTCCCAGACCAGAAGGGACATGATGAACTAGAATATCAAGAGCTGCAAAGAAAACTATTTTGCAATAGAGAGCTTATCTATTAACATACAAAAAAGGGACCACTACAAGCGCTCACTGTGTCACATACCTAACTATGTTGTATACTGTCTATGAGATACAATATCTCACAAAAGTGAGTACACCCCTCACATTTTTGTAAATATTTCATTATATCTTTTCACATGACAACACTGAAGAAATTACACTTTACAATGTAAAGTAGTGAGTGTACAGCTTGTATAACAGTATAAATTAGGTGTCCCCTCAATATAACTCAACACACAGCCATTAATATCTAAACCTCTGTCAACAAAAGTGAGTACACCCCTAAGTGAAAATGTCCAAATTCGGCCCAATTAGCCATTTTCTCTCCCTGGTGTCATGTGACTCGTTAGTGTTACAAGGTCTCAGGTGTGAATGGGGAGCGGGTATGTTAAATTTGGTGTTATCGCTTTCACTCTCTCATACCGGTCACTGGAAGTTTAACATGGCACCTCATGGCAAATAACTCTCTGAGAATCTGAAAAAAAGAATTTTTGCTCTACATAAAGATGGCCTAGGCTATAAGAAGATTTCCAAGGCCCTGAAACTGAGCTGCAGCACAGTGGCAAAGACTATACAGCGGTTTAACAGGACAGGTTCCACTCAGTACAGGCATCCGTGGTGGACCAAAGAAGTTGAGTGCACATGCTCAGCATCATATCCAGAGGTTGTCTTTGGGAATTAGATGTATGAGTTCTGCCAGCATTGCTGCAGAGCTTGCAGGGGTGGGGGCTTAGCCTGTCAGTGCTCAGACCATGAGTCGCACACTGCATCAAATTGGTCTGCATGGCTGTCATCTCAGAAGGAAGCCTCTTCCAAAGATGATGCACAAGAAAGCCTGCAAACAGTTTGCTGAAGACAAGCAGACTAAGGGCATGGATTACTGAAACCATGCCCTGTGGTGGATGAGACCAAGATAAACTTATTTGGTTCAGATGGTGTCAAGCGTGTGTGGCAGCAAGCAGGTGAGGAGTACAAAGACAAGTGTGTCTTTCCTACAGTCAAGCATGGTGGTGGGAGTGGCATGATCTGGGGCTCTATGAGTGCTATGAAAAAAGGGATACACTGCTCGAGGTCCGGACCTGTGCCTGATATGGACCACGGTGCCTGCCGCGGCTCGCCACCGCTCACTTAGATACACCAAAAGACAAACAGGCGGCACTCCATGGATATTCTTTGCTTGCAGTTTATTTCAATGCGGCATGTACAGGTATAGATGGATACAGGTACCTGTATCCATCTGTACCTGTACATGCCGCTTTGAAATAAACTGCAAGCAAAGAATATCCATGGAGTTCCGCCTGTTTGTCTTTTGCTCTATGAGTGCTGCCGACACTGGGGAGCTAAAGTTCATTGAGGAAACTATGAATGCCAACATGTACTGTGACATAATGAAGCAAAGCATGATGCCCTCCCTTTGGAGACTGGGCTGCATGGCAGTATTCCAACATAACGACCCCAAAAACACCTCCAAGATGACTGTTGCCTTGTCAAAGAAGCTGAGGGTAAATGTGATGGACTGGCAAAGCATGTCTCCAGACCTAAACCCTATTGAGCCTCTGTGGGGCATCCTCAAATGGAAGATGGAGGAGCGCAAGGTCTCTAACATCCACCAGCTCCGTGACGGTGTCATGGAGGAGTGGTAGAAGACTCCAGTGGCAACCTGTGAAGCTCTAGTGAACTCCATGCCCGAGGGGGTTAAGGCAGTGTGGGAAAATAATGGTGGCCACACAAAATAATAACATTTTGGGCCCAAATTGGACATTTTTGCTTAGGGGTGTACTCACTTTTGTTGCCTGCGGTTTAGCCATTAATGGCTGTGTGTTGAGTTATTTTGAGGGGACAGCAAATTTACACTGTTATACAAGCTGTACACTTACTATTTTACATTGTAGCAAAGTGTAATTTCTTCAGTGTTGTCACATGAAAAGATATAATAAAATAATTACAAAAAAGTGAGGGGTGTACTCACTTTTGTGAGATACTGTAACAACAAGGGGACAGATACAATTTGGTCACCAGTCTTTAATAAAATAAATATATATATATGTATATATATATATATATTTGCACAGTATCTCACATCAATACTTGGTAATGAGGGGAGAAAGGTTAGTAATTGCTTACCCAAGGGCCCAGGTGACCATCAAACTAGGGACATCACAGGGGCTCCCTCCCATCACATGGGGGACAAAACGTGTAAGTATGTCAGTTTAAGAATAATTGCTGAAAAGAGATATAATGTGTTAATTGCTTGATAAATATCCGTGACAAAACTGAGGTGTGGGGTGGTAGACAAATCATAAGGTAGCCTTGGAATCCAAGGGAACATTAGGAAGGGGAGAGGGGGAGAGAGATAGGAGGGTGGTCAGTGGGGGGGGAAATGGAAAGGCAAAGAGAGGGAAAGGTACAGGTAGGTTGGAGGAAGTAGGGAAGGGGTTAAAATAGAAGGAAGAAAGAAAAAGAAAAGAAAGAAAAAGGGGAAAGAAAGGGAGAGGAAAGGGAAAAGTGGGGGGAGTGGAAAAAGAAAGGCGTGTAAAACAAAGGAAAGGAAAGGGCGAAGGGGAAGGGAAAGGGAAAAAGGGAGGGGAAAGGGGGCAGGGGAAATAGGGGACAAGGTTATAAAACTAAAAAAAGTACATTCAAATGTCACACATTAGGCATAGAAACCATATCAATGCCTGTTGTCCTACAGACTTGCTGTCACACTTTATGTCTGCTCGCTGGGCTGCTAATGAGCCCGTGGGTAATGTCCACTCTGAGCTATCTCGATCCTCCAAACCCATCTAGTACTTTACTCTCTCTCTCATCAGCTCACAACACAGGGACATCTACTTCTCTGTATGACTTCATGTGACAGTCTGATATACTGTATAGTGCATTTCAAGTAATTCCTCTTGCTGAATTGAATAATTACTGTTGAAGGAATGTGTAAGTGAACTAAAGAGTGTTTTATGTATTTACCTGGAGCTGTTTATAAAGTAATATATTATATTGTCTAGCATGCTTTTTTTTGTTTTGTTTTTTGATACTGGGAAATTTACCATATTCTTATTTGACTAATCAGAATGTGTAACAAAAATGGAATAAGATAAATGAGGCATGCAAAAGGCTCTAGAGCAAATGTATCAAGTTCTACATTTTGGAAAGTGCATACCTACATACATTTCTTTACTTATTTAGTAGAAAAAATAGTGGTCTGCCACAACGAGCACTCAGTTACCACTAATGATTTCTCAGTTGTTTTGGCTGAAAGGTTCAACACCTGCTGCATTGTGGAAACTGTGCAAGACTCTGGTGGGCAGATACTTCAATAGTTGGACTAAAAGAAACTCAAACGGGTTGTTACAAGAAGGACCAAGCAGTATGAAAATCAAAAGTGTTATTTACCATATGTAACGTAACAAAGACAAAATGGCATAAAATCACACACCTCCACCTCTCCAACATTAAAATGGCAATGTTGTCAAAATGGCGGCATTAGCTACTCAAACAACACACCACACCAAACACACCCCATCAGCTGACTCTGTGATCGATACAGCAGTGGAGGTTTTGTAGAAATGATAGGATGATGGGAAATTAATCCCAAGTTATGAAAGTTATGCAGCACTTGCCACCTGAATGACAAAACAGCGCTCAAGTAGTTAAACACCATATGCCACAACTACAAGCCCCACCGACATCATAGATTAGGCCCACAGACTGCTGAATAGCAAAGAGTGGTGTACAGTCCACAGTCACAGTACTGTGACATATGATGAATGGCACAGTCTAGTGCTCAAAAATAGATGAAAACCTAACTGCAGATTAATTCTATCTATAGTCTTCCACCCTAGACAGCAACCATGGATCAAAGATGGAACCAGGTGTGAAGTAATGCAGGGTCTATCTCACAAGGGTATTACTAGTAATATCATAGGCAAATTAAGGCACAATCAGTGCTTGTTAGTAAGTTCATGTTGTGAACTAGTGGAGCACAGTGTTTAAATCACACTCCATACAGAAATCCTGACCAGTACTGCCTCAGAAGTAATTGCTTACTCTTCTCCAGGGTTTTTTTTTTGCCAGTTCCAGCCATGTAGCACTGAAGGATCACATACAAGTTCATATTCCCAGAAGGTGGCATTATTCACTAAGGCGTAGGCCATCCA
This sequence comes from Glandirana rugosa, assembly GCA_018402905.1. Taxonomy (NCBI): domain Eukaryota; kingdom Metazoa; phylum Chordata; class Amphibia; order Anura; family Ranidae; genus Glandirana; species Glandirana rugosa. The sequence continues at coordinate 765,468 of BLSH010459478.1, read as the reverse complement.
TGTCCGCCCACAGTTCACTGACAGTATTGCTGAGTCACTCATACCCATTATGGGACTTGATATGTTCAGACAGCAGTGCGCATGGTGGGCAGATGCCAAGCAGTAGTCCCTAACAACTGATGGACTTTTCTCAGCCTATTGCTAGCAATAATACAGCAGGGGTGAGAACACACTGTTAACATACTATCAAGGAGAGCAAAGACAAAATCAAGGAGGTCAGAAATTTTCTGTCTCCACTCGCTCTTTCTCAAAATGCAAGGCCGCAGGTAGTGTTTTGTGAGTGACCAAATCAAAAAGGGGAGGCTGCTGTGTAAAGGATCTGTACCACTTATGTCAGCAGCAAGCCAAAAGTATAGTGAGAGATGTACTATCTGGGAGAAAATACTACTTAGCCTTAGTAAGAAAAAAACGTATACACTATTAGCTCAGATAAAGACCTCCTTAGAAGTTTATATGCCGTGAAAATATTATGCCTGGAATTCCTTTGTAACTTAGCTTTTTATCATGAATATGTGATTTTCACAAATCCTTATGAACGCTACTACATTATAAGAACATATCTCCCACTTAATGTCATACAGATTGTAATGGCATAGAGTAATATATACACTATGTACAGTATCTCACAAAAGTGATTACACCCCTTACATTTTTGTAAATATTTTATTATACTGTATCTTTTCATGTGATAACACTGAAGAAATGACACTTTCCTACAATGTAAAGTAGTGAGGGTAAAACTTGTATAACAGTGCTTCTGTCCCCTCAAAATAAATCTACACACAGCCATTAATGTCTAAACCACTGGCAACAGAAATGAGTACATCCCTAAGTGAAAATGTCCAAATTGGGCCCAAAGTGTCAATATTTTGTGTGGCCATCGTTATTTTTCAGCACTGCCTTAACCCACTTGGGCATGGAGTTCACCAGAGCTTCACAGGTTGCCCTGGAGTCTTCTACTGCTTCTCCATGACACCGTCACGGAGCTGGTGGATGTTAGAGACCTTGTGCTCCTCCACCTTCCATTTGAGGATACCCCACAGATGCTCAATAGGGTTTAGGTCTGGAGACATGCTTGGTCAGTCCATCACCTTTCCCTGAGCTTCTTTAGCAAGGCAATGGTCATCTTGTTGGTGTGTTTGGGGTCTTTATAATGTTGAAATATTGCCCTGCGGCCCAGTCTCCGAAGGGAGGTGATCATGCTCTGCTTCAGTATGTCACAGTACATGTTGGCATTCATGGTTCCCTCAATGAACTGTAGCTCCGCAGTGCCAGCAGCCCCAGATCATGACACTCCCACCACCATGCTTGACTGTAGGAAAGACACACTTGTCTTTGTACTCCTCACATGTTGCCGCCACACACGCTTGACACCATCTGAACCAAATAAGTTTATCTTGGTCTCATCAGACCACAGGACATGGTTCTAGTAATCCATGGCCTTAGTCTGCTTGTCTTCAGCAAACTGTTTGCAGGCTTTCTTGTGCATCATCTTTAGAAGAGGCTTTCTTCTGGGATTACAACCATGCAGACCAATTTGATGCAGTGGGCAGAGTATGCTCTGAGCACTGACAGGGTGAACCCCCACCCCTTAAGCCTCTGCAGCAATGCTGGCAGCACTCATGTGTCTATTTCCCAAAGACAACCTCTGGTTATGACGCTGAGCACGTTCACTCAACTTCTTTGGTCAACCATGGCGAGGCCTGTTCTGAGTGTAACCTGTTCTGTTAAACTGCTGTATGGTCTTGGCCTTATAGCCTAGGCAATCTTTATGTAGAGCAACAATTCTTTTTTTCAGATCCTCAGAGAGTTCTTTGCCATGAGGTGCCATGTTGAACTTCCAGTGACCAGTATGAGAGAGTGAGAGCGATAACACCAAATTTAACACACATGCTCCCCATTCACACTTGAGACCTTGTAACACTAACGAGTCATATGACCCCAGAAAGGGGAAAATGGCTAATTGGGCCAATTTGAACATTTTCACTTAGGGGTGTACTCACTTTTGTTGCCAGCAGTTTGGACATTAATGGCTATGTGTTTCGTTTTTTTGAGGGGACAGCAAATTTACACAAGTGTTATTTCTTTAGTGTTGTCACATAAAAAGATATAATAAAATATTTACAAAAATGTGAGGGGTGTACTCACTTTTGTGAGATACTGTATATACACTGCTCAAAAAAATTAAAGAAACACTTTTTAATCAGAGTATAGTATCAAGTCAATTAAACTCCTATGATATTGCTCTGGTCAGTTAAGTAGCAGAGGGGCTGTTAATCAGTTTCAGCTGCTTTGATGATAATTAAATTAACAGAAGGTACACAAGATGGGCAACAATGAGACAGCCTCCAAAACAGGAATTGTTTTACAGATGAAGGCCACTGACATTTTTTCCCTACTCATCTTTTCTGACTGTTTTTTACTGGTTTTAATTTTGGCTATGGTCAGTGTCACTACTGGTAGTATGAGGTGATACCTGGACTCTATAGATGTTTCACAGGTAGTCCAAATCTTCCAGGATAGCACATCAATATGTGCCATTGCTAGAAGGTTTGCTGTGTCTCCCAGTACAGTCTCAAGAGCACAGAGAAGATTCCGGGAGACAGGCAGTTACTCTAGGAGAGCTGGACAGGGCCATAGAAAGTCCTTAACCAATCAGCAGGACCGGTTTCTTCTCCTTTGTGCAAGGAGGAACAGGATGAGCACTGCCAGAGCCCTACAAAAATGACTGCCATCAGGCCACTGGTGTGCATGTCTCGGACCAAACAATCAGAAACAGACTTTATGAGGGCTGCATGAGGGCCAGACATCCTCTAGTGGGCCCTGTGCTCACTGCTGCCACAGTGGAGCTCGATTGACATTTGCCACTGAACACCAGAATTGGCAGGTCTGGTGCCCTGTGCCTTTTACAGATGAGAGCCGCGGAGAACGTTATGCTGCCTGTAACATTGTTCAGCATGGCCGGGTTGGTGGTGGGTCAGTGATGGTCTGGGGAAGCAAATCCATGGAGGGATGCACAGACCTCTACAGGCTAGACAATGGCACCATGACTGCCATTAGGTATTGGGATGAAATCCTTGGACCCATTGTCAGACCCTAGGCTGGTGCAGTGGGTCCTGCATTCCTCCTCATGCATGACAATGCCAGGCCTCATGTGGCAAGAGTATGCAGCCAGTTCCTGGAGGATGAAGGAATTGATAACATTGAATGCCCCCCATGCTCACCTCACCTAAATCCAATAGAACACCTCTGGGACATTATGTTTCAGTCCATCCAATGCCGCCAGGTTGCACCTCAGTCTGTTTAGGAGCTCAGTGATGCCCTGGTCCAGATCATAAGGAGCATGCCCTGACATTGTCAGGCATGCATATAAGCACGTCTGGGCCAAACAAACTATTGAGTACTATTTTGAGTTGCTGCAATGAAATTTCAGCAAAATGGACTAGCTTGCTGCATCACTTTTTACTTTGATTTTTGGAGTGTCCTTGAATTCAGCTCTATGTATGTTGATAATTTCCATTTCAATCAAATGATGTGGCATCCATTTGTTCCTAACACATTACATGGTTCATATCAGTATAGATATCCAGCGTGATATTTTTCACCATTGAGATCTGATGTGTTTTCAAAGTGTTCCTTTCATATACATATACGTATATATATATATATATATATATATATATATATATATATATATATATATATATATATATGTATATTTAGTATACACACACAACTGTCCTCCACACAAGAGTATATTGCACATTAGGTTTTACATAAATCATTTCTGTATCTCTTAAATCTGTCTAATGTGCATAATCTGCTATATTTAGTTTTTTAGAATATTTGTTCACACACATTTCTTACATTCTCCCAGTTTTTTATAGAAAATGATGGATTCTCCTGCTTGTACGTTAGTTGTTTTGCACCATGCTTTCCATTTTCTTTTTTCTTATTTGAATATTCAATTTAATGTGCGTGTTTACTTTCTGAAATTCACCTCCCCCTTGAAACAGCTTTGGATCTGCTTCATTACTCATCATCCTGGCTGGTGTGGGTCATTTATTTTCCTGTTAAAACAGGCAAGCAAGAGATTGTATGCTGCATGTATAGGTATAGTTTGAAAAAACATTATTACGCCAGGCACAGATCAATATCACATTTCAATTAGACAGCACAAAGCAACGCACTCTCCCAGCTGGGAAGCAGGTGCACAAATTGCAAGAAAACAGCACAAGCAGCAGAGCGATGTTCTTATTTTTATCAGTGTTACCCAGCTCTGCAGCCACAACACTATGATAAATTGTCCTCTTATTGTTTTTTGAAATGATGTCTGAGGTAAGTCCCCTGAAATGACATTAATTTACACAGGCCTCTTCTAGACTTGCTCCCTCCAGCCACGAGTCAGGTGAACACTCTCAACTCCATCACTAGACATTTGGCCGGCTTCCCAGTTTGTTTCCCTCTAATCTTCTTTTAGATCCTATCTGACATTGTGTCAGATGGGAACGAAGTTACATCACCTACTTTCCGTTTTCTCTCAGTCAGGACATGTTGTGCTTTGCATATGCGTAGCAAATTTCAATGAACTTGTCTAATGACAGAACCCATCCTGAGCTCATTCTGGATAAAGCATACAGTTTTGTGATTTTCCACTATATTGCTTTTGTGACATTTACATGTTTGCAGTAATGTGATTGTCATGGTAGCACATTGTGTGTGGAATAAATCTTTCCTTAGATTGTTACACTTGTGTCTTGTTACATTTCTGCCACAAAATAGTAAAAATGTCCATATTGATCCCAGCTCAGTTAACTGAATTGTCCAAATTTACTATTGATTAAGTCTACCAATTGGCCTAGCATATTGGTAGTTTCAATCAATGCGTGCATTTACTAGCAAATAAAATCTTGCAGACAAAGATTACTTTGAGTTATGTGTACAAATCCCTTTGCTTGTCCTGAATTAACAGAGAGTAGAATTTACGTTCAACACAGTTTATGATATTGTGTATTGAATAATGTCAGTGGCATATCTTTGCCCCTTTTCTAGCTATATTTTCAAAGCTGACATAAAGATAAAGTATGTTTCTATTTGTATCTATTGTTGTACTGTATGTATATCTACTAGAGGCACACCAAGAATTGAGAGCAATCTCTAAATCTCTCCAAAGTTAGGGAAAATCCTCTCTTGGACAGCTATGACTAAGGCCCACACAGGGCTGAAACACATGGGAAGGAAGGAAGAACACTTGACTTGGCTGACTTAAATAAAGGGATATTGTGATTCTACCAGCATGTCTACATCTCTATATTTCTACTGTGGCTGCCAGGAGCCTCCCAAGTACTCCACACTTGCACTGGACCTACATGGACTATCAGGTTGAGCAGTGGCTGCTATTTACTGGTGTTCTCTTGGACATCTGTCACCAAAACAGATGCCCCATTGGAAAACAGCACCTGTTCTGGTGACAACCATTTTATTTTTGATTACCCACTGCTTTGTCTGGACAAAGAGAGGGGGGTCCGTCCAGTGGACACAGAGATGGCAATACAACGCTCCCACCGCCCACTTTATCATAAAACAAGTTTGGTTATAGATACACAGATTGACCAATAAATAGAGCACTCCTCCTTGCTGTCACTCCTTTTTTGTGATTTCCCCAAGAGTTTGAGGCTGGGTTCACACTTATGTGAATTGGATGTGGGTTTCCCTGCATCCAATTCATACAACAGAAGATTGTGACCGACTCTCAATGGAGCCGGTTCACACATCCCCGGAGCAGATTGCACAGGGGTCCTGTGCGTCTTTGGCTCCATTTCAGGTTCCGAATTCAGGCAAAAATTTGGGCCTGATTCGTCCCTAAAATGGAGAACAGGGAAGCACAGGACCCCTGCTGTCAGCCGCATCCGGCATAAGTGTGAGCCTGAGGGAATTTAATTTGAAAAGTAGCCATAGGCAGGGTTTAGTTAAAAGACAAAATATTACTAATGTTACATTTGACAGATTCCTGTTTCTTATTTTGTATTCATTCAAACACCATAATTATCCGTAATTATATCCAAATTTAGTTGCACCATTCAAGTCTATTAGTAGTTGATGCTACTTGGATTGTGCAGGTTTTGTAAATAATTTTCACAGCAGGTTTTTTTTTTAAAAAGAAGCAGGTCAGTTGTAAAAAATATTTAGTTCATCATTTTACCCATTATACTGTAAAATACAGAGCAGATAAGTTATCCAAGTATTAAAAAGAAATATAAACATCAATGAAGAAATTGCCAGCTCCTGGTCATGAGCATGCATGCAGCATCTATAATGTAAGACTATATATTTTGAATTCTGCAGCTGCAAAATTGTACAGAGCTTAACACTGGTGCAGCAATGCCTTTGCCACTTAACTATTGAAAGCTATAAAACTCAGAAACCTTACATTTCTTATTTAGCCCACAAGCGTATCAATTGATGATTTAATAGGCAAAAGTTTCAATGAACTTTGATTCCACGGTATTCTAGCTTTTGGAGATTTTCAGAGCTTTAAGAAGCAAGATAATTGTATTCACATATCCAATACTACCATCTAGTGGTTGTATATCAGCAAATGAACATTATGTTTAATGCAGTTCATCATAAGGTAGAATTTCACATAAGCCCTTCACATTCAGTTATAAATAGAGGTCCACAAGAAGGGTTTAGAAATGAAGTGTCCTTTGCATCTGTCAGTACAGATTAATATCTAGGTAAGTAAGCATGTGCAGTGGTTTCCATAATAATGATTTTTGAAAAGAGAAATAGCCTATGTTTAAATGACAAGAGCCAAAGTTGTTTGCATGAAAAATGCTGCCTGCGTGTGTTTTAGAAGAGTAGTAAGATGAAGGCCTTGTTGATGATACTGTATTATTCTCCAGCAGCATATATTCCTTAAATATATAAGCTATGTTGCAAGCAAAGCAGTATGCACACTATTGTGTTTTGAATTGCACCTGCACACTGTGACAAGGAGAGATTAAACAAGAGTCCGAATCTCAGATGTAACTATATATAAAGTAAGCGGTACACATGGTTACTTTTTTCTGTTTTTTAGCGTGTATTACATTGCTGAATTATAAAGCAGCATTCATTGTTTGGTCCGCATATATTTTTCCATTCTCTTTTCTGGCAATTAATTTTCTAGTAGACTTGTAAGGAGCAGAAAGGTGACACTTAACCTAGTAAAAGTTAGTATGTTGTGAACTAAAAAAATGACGATCAGAAGCTGTATAAAAAGTGAAGGGCCCATTTTAAAACTTTCATAAGGTCCTGTGACACTTTGGGGAAGATTTACTAAAAATGGTGCAGACAGTATATGGTGCAGCTGTGCATAGTAACCAGTCAGCTTCTAACATCAGTTTGTTCAAACAAAAAGGGTCTAAACTCTCATTCTCTCTCTCTCTCGTTTTAAGTGCCAGCGTTATTAAACATTTTATGTCAATAATTTTTTATTGAAGATTACAAACAATACAGTCAGTACATATAAAAGCAGACTAGGTACATAACCATGTCAAGCTGAGAGCAACAAGGTCCAAACACATTAAGCAGGTATAGTCACATTGGTATACCATAATGTGTGTCTGTGCCCTCGTGTAGAGAGAGCCTAGGACCTTACCATCATCATGGCCAAAGTTTGGTATAGGTCCACCATCCCTCAACCAATATGTTTTACCAACCGAGAACCTAGGGGAAGGAGAACTAGAACCCCCCCTAAAGGGATCCTGCTGTGGACCCAATCTCCGCCCCATGTCCCCCCAGTATAGGGAGGTAAGGCCCAATTTTGGGCCCCTACCCTCCATAAGAATGGACCCCATAGAGAACTGCTGTACAACATCTTAAAAACAACGAATATAACATATAGATCATCGGCTCTCCCCCATGTCCCCTGCCACAAGGGACACATGAGAGAGGCCAAAGGGAGAGAAAAAAAAGAGGAGAAAGAAAGTAATAGAAGAAAAAAAAAAAGGACGAGGAGAGGGAAGAAGGAGAGTGTTCCCCAGTCATCCGAGTGGGCTCCGCTGAGGATCACTGGCTCCTGAACCCAGGGGAAAATGGGAGAATGTCATCCAAGGTTCCCAAGTCCGTTCAAAGGCTGGGATTTTATCCAAAAGCCTGCTCACTACCTTTTCCTGTGCTAGAATCCAGGAAATCTTGCGTCTGACTGCGGCCAGAGGAGTATTAGGCTTCTTCCAGTACCTAGCTATTGTAATCTTCCAGGCTGTCAATATGAAGGAAGCTAATCTGTGTTGGTGTTTATTAAGGTGGTCAATTCTGTGGTTGAGAAGGGCTATCTCTGGGGATTGGGGAACCGCCACCCCCGTGACTTTACGGATGATTGCAAAGATCTTATTCCAGAGACCCCTAATTCGCGGGCATGACCACCAAACGTGAAGCATAGTGCCCGTATGGGCACAATGCCTGAAACATAAGGGCGAGGCGTCTGGGAAAATCTTCGCTAAAGAATGAGGGACTCTGTACCATCGAGTCATCACTTTGATATTTGCCTCAATCAGAGTGATGTTGATGTTGCCCTTGTAGGAGCAGTGTAGCCCCGCATTCCAGACTTCTTAAGACCATGATTCATCCAGTTCCTTCTCCCATGCTGCTGCATAAGAGGGTTTAGTTTGATTGTCAGCAAGTGCGGCGTAAATAAGCGAAATTCCTCCCCTCTGATCCTTAATGTTTGCGCACCAGTTTTCGTAGGGCGTGACGTTTGGAGGGTCAGGTTTGTTAGGCCATATGGAGTGCAGGTAGTGGGATATTTGCATATGACGGAATTTCTAGGCGGTGGGCATTCCTAATTTGCTGCTGCAAAGTCCAGCTGTCAGAGGGCCCACCGGGGAGAAAAAGTGCCCAATCCGAAAAAGACCCTTATTAAGCCACCACCTAAATGCGTGAATATTGAGTCCTGGGGCGAAGCTCGGATTGTTAAATAGATGGGCCAGGGAAGGTAAGGAAGAGGCTAAACTGGGCACCTTGTGCAGGCAATCACAGAGGGCCAGCGATTGAGAGAGCGTAGGGGCAAGAATTGGTGGTCCAAGATTCCGGGGCGACCAAAGTAGATAGTCTATTGTATGGTGTGGGATTGCTTCCCTCTCTATTAGAAGCCAGTCAGGTTTACCACGACTGGCATAGGCCATGGAGATCTGGGTCAGCTGAGCTGCCTGAAAGTACCACCACAAATTGGGGACTCCCAACCCACCCTGAGATTTCAAACGGAACATAGTGTGACGGGTGTATCTGCTGCCTTTTGGACCTCAGATAAATTTTAGGATTTTGGACTGGAATTGAGTTAATTGGGTTTTCAGGATGGGGATGGGAAGAGCTCTAAAGAGGTACAGCAGACGTGGTAGCAGTGTCATTTTGGTTGCATGAATGTGACCAAGCCAAGAAAGATCCAATTTGGACCATGTTGCCATGTCTGCAGTTAATTTATAGAACATTGGGGGGTAATTTGCTTTGTATAGGGTATCAAACCTAGGAGTCAGATTCACACCCAAATAAGGAATGGAGGCCTGGCCCCACTCAAAGGTAAAATGGGTCTTAAGTGTGCTGAGGAGATCTAGTGGAACCGAAATATTTAGTGCCTGCGATTTGTTTATGTTGACCTTAAGCCCGGAGACCTCTCCAAATTGATCCAACGTAGCGAAGATGTTGGAGGTCGAAGTCAGTGGAGATGTGACAAGTCATCCGCAAAAAGTGCGCATTTATGCTCCCGTGGCCCACATTGAACCCCTTTGATGTTAACATTTTGTCTAATCGCAATTGCTAGTGACTCGATGGCTATCGCAAAAATTAAGGGGGAGAGGGGGCACCCCTGTCTTGTGCCCCTCTCAATTTGGAATGCCTCCGAAAAATAACCTTGCATTTTAACCTGTGCTGATGGCGTGGAGTATAGCGACTGTAATATGCCTAAGAACCTAGGGCCAAATCCCCACCTTGACAGAGTTCTGAAAATGTAAGGCCAGGAAACCGTGTCAAACGCCTTTTGGATGTCAGTGGAGAGGATGTAGCCTTCCTGAGGGCGCCCCCATCCCACCGGGAGTTGAGGAGGGAAATAACGTCAATGGTTCTCCTTATTTGATCAGTGCCTTGTCTCCCCGGGATAAAGCCCGCCTGGTCCTGGTGTACGTATTGAGCAATGAAAGAGGATAGCCTGTTGGCCAGTATCTTGGTTAAGAGTTTGAGATCATTGTTGATCAGGGAAATTGGTCTATAATTGTTGACTGTACTGGTGTCTTTGCCTGGTTTAGGTAGGACCGTGATATAAGCTGAATTCAGGGCTTTATCCAGGGGAGAGCCACCCCTCAAATAATTAAAAAATTTCACCATGTGTGGTGCCAGGGTAGGAGCAAATTTTTTGTAGTAACCGGCCGAGAAGCCGTTAGGCCGTGGAGCAGAGTTCTGTTTAGCATTCTTAATTGCAGCTAGAACCTCAAACTCGGAGATCGGTTCCTCCAATGTCACAGCGCGGGCTTCCGTTAGCTTTGGGATTGGGATACTGTCAAGGAACTCTTCTAGCTTCACGTCCTGACCTGTGTCATTACCCCCACCCCCCTTATAAAGGTCCGTGTAAAAATGTTGAAAAAGCTCCATGATCCGCTTAGGGTTCTGGGTAAAGGAGCCGTCCGAATCCCTGATCTTAGGAATGGTCGCACACTGTATTCTAGGAGAAATCGTGCCTGCTAATTTAGAACCCATCCTGTCCTTATGTAGATAAAATCGGGCACCCGCCCACCTAAGTTGTTTTTCGGCCTGAGTCGCCAAGGCCAAATTAAGCGCCAGCCTTGTCGACTCTCTATTTGCCAGTGTTTTGGTAGTCGGATGCTGTTTGTGGGCTTTACTCTGTGTTAGGAAATCAGCTGTCAGTTTGGCTATGGTGGCTTGATGTTCCCTTTTTAATTTAGAAGAAATTTGGATCAATTTGCCCCGAATGACTGATTTGTGGGCAGCCCACGGTGTTTCCGGCGTGATTGAAGGATTCGCATTTAGAAGGAAGTATTCCAGAAGGGCTTTGTCTATTACCGGGCACTGCACCGGGTCACTCAGGAGTGCCTCGTTAAGGCGCCAAGTTGACCTCGGACAGGAAACCACAGATTTCTGGAGGTAAAGAATAACCATTGAGTGATCAGATATGGAGCTATCCTTGATGAGAGCTTTAGATGCTAGAGGGGTGTGGAAAGCTTGCAAGAATATATGATCTATCCTTGCGTAAATTTGGTGTGGGGCCGAGTAGTGGGTGTAATCTCTAACTCGAGGATTTAACTCCCTCCATATATCAACCAATCCCACATTATGAAGAAAAGTGGCCAAAACCGTGCTCTGCTTAATGGGCTTTCTCGACCTGGGTACGCCTCTATTAGATTTATCCAGAATTTGGTCAAATGTCAGGTTGGTGTCCCCCCCCCAAAATTAGAGTCCCCTGGAAGAGTGGTTGAAGCTTGGCTATCATGGAAGAGAAAAAGGCTGCTTGCCCGGTGTTTGGGGTATAGTAGGATACCAGCGTATATACGGCCCCGTCTATAGAACCCTTGACCAACAGATATCGCACCGCCCCATCTCTCTTGACCTCCATTAGGGAAAACTTAACGTGTTTCGAAAAACAAATGGCGACCCTCTTTGTTTTGTTAGGTGCATTAGATAAATAGAATTGTGGATAATGAGCATGTAAAAAGGAAGGGTTATAAGATTCTGGGAAATGGGTCTCTTGAAGTAATACAAAGTCTGCCTGATTAGATCGATACTGATTGAACAGCGCACGCCTTTTACTCTGGGAATTGATGCCCTGAACATTATGAGACAATATGCGGACGGGAGTAGAGCTGTCACTATCAACCTGCATGGCTCAGAGCGAAGGAATTTCGCCATGAAATCAGGAGGGCACTTACCCCGGTCACCCTGCCTTGGTTAGCCGTCCCCGTAGTGAGCCAATAGTTAAGGAGCAGATCCTCGGATGACTGGAGGAAAGAAACAAGGAAAGAAGAACAAAAGATCAAGTCTACTGAACCTGTAGATAAAGAAAGAGAAAGAAGATTCGTGAGAATCACCCACATTGTACCTGTGAGAAAACCATAAAGAACAATAGTATCAAACCCCAATCCCCCTGTGGCGAGAGAGGATCCATCATCTATCGCCACATCCCTAAACCTAGCCGACCACCCCGAAAATTGGGGAGGTAGTGACAACCTCGGATGGAAAATCACGTACTCCACTTGAGGTTATGTGGAGGTGCAATGCAAACCTTCCGGCCACCTCGCCTGCCCCAAAAACCTAAGAGTTACATATGTGTTACGGAAAACTTTCAATGTGAGAAGAGAAAAATGTGTTACCTCCCGGCATTCTGACCCTTATTCACAGATGACACTCAGAATAGAGCCACCCTCTGATTCTCTCACCAGGAGTGTGGGAAAGAGGACCAGACAGTCAGGCCTTGAACCCCGAATTCAGCCCATAGAGGAATTTAAAGTGATAGGCCTATTCCTAGAGCTCAGGAAATAGTCCCAAAGCAACCAGTCCCAACCTCTCTGGAACAGTCACACATAGTCCTGGTTGTCCAGGGAAAAAAAAAAGGGGGAAGTTCTGTTGGGGCTATCTGGCCCAGTGGAGTTGGGGGGCCGTCTGAGATTGCTTGGTTTGTTGGAGGGGGTCAGGTCCCCAACCTCAGTTCAGCAGATCAAGTAAAGGGGGAACAGTGTCCGGTGAGGGGCAGCTCCAAAGTAATACCTGGTGGGCCAAGTTCAGTCCCCCTCACTATGTATAGATCCAAAGTGGGGAGCAGAGAAAACCTCCTAAGGTGACCTGTGGGTATAACTGAAAAACCAACTAAAACTGGTCACCTAGGAAAGGACCCCCCAAAGAGGGAAAAAAAACAGTTAGAGAGTTTAGTATCAGGTGTTGCCACAAAGTGACAGATATTGATCTGCCTATAAAGGAGATCAAAGGAGAAGCAGGAAGTCCTGAAGAGTCCTCATTGGTCAAGGTGGTCTCGCTTCCTTTGATCTCTTTGCTTGTTGTTTCTGCCAAAGGGGAGCAATCGGGCTCGGAGGGGGTGGTCTATTGGAGGAGTTGAGGGCCTTGGAGGAGGAGGAGGCAGACGGAGTCTGTGAAATAAGGCCCAGGGCGAGTAGAATTTTCTCCCCCTCGGTGAAGGTCGAGAATCCGTACGATTTGCTGGAAAATGTGAAATTCAGGCGGAAAGGGAAAGCCCATTTGTAAACGATTGAATTTTGCATCAGAATCTGTAGAAGCGGTTTCAACGCTCTCCGACGCTGAATTGTGTACCGTGACAGGTCTGCAAAAATTTGGATCTGGTGTCCCTGGAGAGAGAGCTGGTCTTTGGATCGTGACCGACGCATCACCATTTCCTTGACTTTGTAATGATGCAATTTTACCACGATATCTCTCGGTAGCCCATCCTGGCAGGGAGCTTGAAGAGCCCGGTGAGCTCTATCAATTTCCATCTGGCCCTCTGGGATGTCAGGTATCAGATCCTTTAGCAAGGTGCGGACTGCTAGCTCTGAATCTTTGAAGGATTCAGGGAGCCCCCCGATCCTAAAGTTTTGTCTGCGGGACCTGTTTTCTAGATCATCTAATTTGTTTAGGGCTGTGTCCAATTGCTCATGCAGTTCCCGTATACGATCAGTATTCTGGTTTGAGATAGAGACAGCCTGCTCTGTCTTGATCTCAATTGCTTCTATTCTGCTCCCCAATTGCTGCAAGTCTGCATGTATGGCGGCCGTTATTTGTGCAGCATTCTGGGCTAGTCCTTTAAATAACATGCGGGAGAACAAAGACATCATAGATGGGATGTCAATCTGATTAGGGCTAGGCAGATTTTTTGTATCCCCAAGGTGATCAGGTGTAGGGTAGTCCAGGGCCCTCTGTCTCCCACTTAGGCTTGGAGCTGAGTCCAGGATAGATTTTGAGATGGTTGGGGAGGCTTGCATATTAAGAGAATTACTCACTATTAGGCTGGGAGGAAGCTCCGTGCACAGAGGCAGGCAGTCCTGGTCTGCTATCGAGTCCTCTTCAATCACCGCCGTTCCCTGTGTTGTGTCCCGCGCTGCAGCTGCCGCCGCCATCTTAAAGTTTGGGCCTAGCGAAGCACCGGCCTCTATTTGTCGGGTAAGGTTCCGGCGTGTGGAAACTCCCGGCATCCGCGGGGGTGCTTGTGGTCCCCCCTAGGTGTTATGTAGGTAGTGGAGCCCGTGGATGACCCTTCCGATGCTTTGGCAGGGAGTTACTGGCCCGAAGGGAGCGGAGCTCTCAGCACATACGTCCGCGATGTGAGCCTCCGCGCATGCGCCTGGTATTAAACATTTTATATAGGTGTTTATTTTTTTGCAAAAATATTTTTTTTTCCATGTTTTTTTAACATACTGATATCAGACCCTTCCTGGTTTACTTCCCCACAGCTTCCATTCCCGAGTGCACACCTGGCTGCTGCGTCACATAGCTTTCTGGAATACATGTCCCAACATGCTAAGCACCATTGTGCATGCACCTTTCTTCAATTCTGGGACTGCTCACTCGAGGACATGCCGAGTTCTCTTTAGGCGCTGAAAAGTACTCAGCGGATGCTCCTCCCAACGGGATCAATCAGAGCACATAGGAGGCGGAGCTACAGTGTCCTCCTTGGCCGGGGTGCCCATGCATGCGGGTGCAACCAGCATTGCCATACAGGGCTATAGTCCCATAGATGTGAGCGTGCACGCACCAGTGCCCCCATGAGATCAGTAATACAAAGGGGCACTTATTAAAGAGAACCACCAAAAAAAGGGGAAAACAGACCCAGAAAAAACAACAACTTTGAAGCGAAATGAAAGAAAAAGGTTGGACTCTTTATGTAATACTAATATTAAAGAACAGGATTAGGCAAAAAAAAAATAACTGAGGGTTTAATATCACTTTAAGCTTTGACAATAAAACCAAGAAGCTGACTGGTTACTAAGCACAGCTGCACCAGATTATTTAAACACCTGTAAATCTCCCCTTAGCTGCCTCTGTTTTCAGTTCAATGGAAAGGAAGGGAGACGCTATTAAAATAGTGAGGGAGCTTAAAGGTAACCTGTTCAATTGCCATTTTTTCTTCAGATAAGCTCCTCTTCCCCATATAGTACGTACCATAAGTTGTAACTTTATTTAAACTGCCCTAATCTTTGCTTCACTACTTCACTCTACAGAGCTATACAAGAAGCAATGTTTATCAGCATTTGCATTCCTTTAGGCAATGCCGGATTTAGACCTTGGGGGGCCCAGGGCACTTCAAATTCGGGGGCCCCTCAACAAATAACAAATAAAAAAAGTGAACATTTGTTCTAAAAAATATAAGTTTAGGTTTCTGAAGAAGACACTTCTGCACCACACTACAATATGTACAAAAAGTCTTTCCTGCAATTAGCAAAATCTTTAACTTAAGCAATGATGAATCAAATCTCGGCTGGTTCAGCAAGGACTGGCCGAGTTTTGATCCATCTATGGGCAGGCTTGTTGTACCCGATTTGATCTATCGATTGACTCGGGTGCAGCCAGCCTGTTGGATTTTTTTACGACTGGTAAGGCTCCCCACAACCATCCCCCCCCCCACACACACACCCCCCATCGGTAGAACACAATAGCACTGCAGGAGGCATTCCCCCATCAACACTGACTGTGTTGATAGGGAAATTGAGATATTTTCTACCATGATGGATAGAAAGGGAATTGCATAATCTATGGTCTGCTTAACTCATCAAATTGTATCATCTTGAGGCCACTGCTCTTGACAGCCAGTGGGCACAGAGCACTTCAATTATTTATCAATGCCAATTTGCTAAACCACCTTTCTCCTGAACAACCAGTGACCATCATGCTCAAATATATTCTAAGAGCTATACTAACATCTGGAAAGGTATCAGAAATCCCTTATTCATGTAAAAGAACTGCCGGCTGAGATGGGAGTGAGACCGGAGCTTGGCAAAGGCTGCAAACTGAACAATTTCCTCAACAAACACGCTACTAAAGTCTTGAGTTTTGAGGGGAAAATATGTTTAATTTTTTAATAAATTTAGTCGGGGGGGCCCCTATGGCCTGGAGGCCTGAGGCAATTACCCCTTTTGCCCCCTTATAAATCCAGCATTGTCTCTTTGATCTCCAAGGGAGTGAGAATTGTCATGTGAGAAATGTGTGGGGCATACCAAGGAAGTTGAGTTTTTTTCCAGTGGCAAAGTAAAGAAGGGGACAGGTAAACGAAAGAAAACTCCGGATGACCGCACTCCTTTGCAATATTTTAATGAATCCAAATCCATATGTACAGACAGGAGATAAAATGCTAACGCGTTTCACGCCAGCCTAGGGGCGCTTACTCATAGCTGGTGAGGCATGGGTATACATACATATATATATATGAAAAGATACTGATGATCACTTCCCATATTCAACCAATCACCACACAATCAATCAGCTGTTACTTGTTTAGCTATCATCAATTCCTTTCAAGGCTCATAGCTTTCAACAGAATCGGCACGACATGGTGCAATACACCAGAGGATCGCACGTGGAACACACGGAGACAAAGAAAGTCTCCATACGTGCCACCGCAGGTCTCCCCGTGATACACAGCAAGTCAGCCTATCTGTGGGAAATTCAAATACATAGCAACATAAAGAATAAAAATAGCACATCATTTTGATTTTTGTTACAAACATTTAAATGAAAATGTAGCATGTGAAAAACACAATGTATCAAAAAACTAATAACAAACAAGAACAGCGACAGACTGATACATCACTGGAAACATATGGGTTCCAAAGGTGTATGAATCACTGGAGAACCCTTCGTCCGTGATAATCATAGTTTAAAGGAGTGTGCCTTCTGAGAACACTTCAGCAAATGATTCACCTAAAAGTGAACTCTATGCACACAGACAATAGGGTCCCCCAATAAAGTATAAATCTCGACTCTATTGACTAGCCGGGGTTCAAGAAATTCTGTGGAGAGGGAGGTGTTAAATGGAAAACATTAGAGGATGACTAGACCGCTATCCATCATAGAAGTGGGATACATCCCATTCAAAGTTAAGTCCCTCAGGCATTCTAGTGCCAAGAAAGAATATCTAAAACACCTCCCTTCTGCAAAGAAGCTTGAACCTATCTCCACCCCTGACTGGAGACATTATTTGCTCAATCGCCTGGATTCTCAGGTCAGAGACATCTTTCTGGTGTACCTCATTCCAATGTCGAGAGACATTGGTGGGATGGTTCTTGTTGATGTCTCTGAGGTGATCGCCCAGGCGATCTCGCAGTCTCCGAGTTGTACGACCCACATACTGTACCATACAATGTATGCAGGTGATAATGTAAACCACATATCTAGTATTGCAGTTCATAAACCTGCTAATATCAATACATTTATTATTTGTAGTGGATCGTACGGTTTCCCCTCTTTTCACAAATGGGCAACACTGACATCTATTCGCCCCACATTTAAAGTTCCCTTTAAAGTTTAGCCAATGTGGCTGCCTAGAGCTACTTGAAAAAAGACTAGGGGAGAGTGAGGAACCTAGGGAATTGGCTCTTCGGGATACCACTTTTAACCCTTTATCCAAAATACAGGCATATATAGGGTCACGATGTAATATAGGAGCATGTTTCAAGATTATTTTTCTAATCTGTTGAAACTCTACACTATATGGTGTGGAAAAGACTGCAGACCCTTCAGACGCCGATGCTCGGCGTGTAGGTCTATCACAGCGTTGTTTATCGAGTGATACTCCATCTGCGATTTTGATCGCTCTATGTATGGTTTGTATTGAGTATCCTCTTTCCAAAAAGCGCTGTTGCATTTTAATTTTTTCTCGTTGGTAGTCAGACTGACTTCCACACAGACGTCTTAGCCTAAGAAATTGTCCTACCGGGATCCCTCTTAGTGTATGGGCTGGATGGCAGGAGTCAGCTCGAAGGAGAGAGTTCCCTGCAGTCGGTTTCCTATACAAGCTCGACACGACCTTGCCGTCCATGGCTGTCAGAGTTACATCCAAGAAGGTGATACTGGTGTCCTCATGACAAGCCGTGAATGTCAGGTTAAGGTCGTTGTCGTTCATGTACGAGATCCATTGTTCTGGTGAAACAGAGTTTTTAGATATAACGAACAACAGATCGTCTATGTAACGACCATAAAAGTGTGTATCCTGTCTGCGGGGACCACCTGGCGCAAAGATGCGGAGCCTCTCCCACCAACCCATATAAAGGTTGGCGAGGGAGGGTGCAAATTTAGCACCCATGGAGGCTCCGCATCTTTGCAGGTAGTAGTCCCCGTCAAACATGAAAAAGTTATGTGTGAGTAAATATTCTAAACATAATAGAATAAACTCCTGATGTATAAGCGAATGTGTGGTGAAGTGCCCAAGAAAGAATTCCACCGCCCGTAATCCCAATAAGTGGGGGATGGAGGAATACAGACTAGCCACATCGCAGCTGACCCAGCTGAAGCCAGCCTGCCATTCAAAATTGCGTAGTTTCTGTAGTAAGTGACCAGTGTCTCTAATGTATCCCGGAAGTCTGGTGACCATAGGCTGAAGCAAATGGTCCACCCATTGTCCCAAACGTTCATTGAGGGAACCTATTCCTGCAACAATAGGCCTGCCTCGCAGGGGGTTACATCCTTTATGGATTTTGGGGAGATGATGGAAAATTGGCATAATCGGATGTGTCGGCACCAACATTTCTTTATCCTCTTTGGTGATAATGCCCACCATCACTCCCCTATCCAACAAGGAAGAAAGCTCCTTACTATACCCCGTAGTGGGGTCACCAGATAGGTGAATGTATGTAGTGG
Source organism: Glandirana rugosa (assembly GCA_018402905.1). NCBI lineage: Eukaryota > Metazoa > Chordata > Amphibia > Anura > Ranidae > Glandirana > Glandirana rugosa. The sequence goes on along the minus strand of BLSH010459478.1, from coordinate 746,628 downwards.
TGTCGGATAGTTGTCGTAGGGCTTCTTCTCTGTAAGTTTCTATATCTAGCACTACGACCGACCCCCCCTTATCGGCATTTTTAATAATTATGCTATTGTCTTTTTTGAGGTTTTAGGTTACAACTAAGGGGCGTCTTATTACTCTTTTTGGCCAAAGACACAAGATCTTTCTCAATAAGTTTTTGGAATAAATCCATATCCTTACCCCGTGAGCCTATGGGATAGAAATCGGACTTGACCCTGAAGGGAACCCCAATGTACTCAGACGCCAATTGAGTAACATCGGGGTCTGACTCCAAGGCCAAATCTACCAGATCATTTAAATCACAGACATCCGAAAACTTACATGGAGAAGGATGAGGAACCGATTCAGTGCGATCATCTCCCTCCTGCATAGAATCAGGATCCGCATCCCTCTGCATGATACTAGTGTCAGCTATATGACATTCACTGAAATAATGTCTCTTTAGAGTAAGTGTTCGGACAAGTCTATTAACATCCAAGATGGTGGAAAAAAGGTCAAAATGACGTGAGGGACAAAAGTTCAAACCTTTGGACAGTAGCATAGTCTCAGCTGCATTCAATGGCCTTTTTGACAAGTTGACCACGTTACTTACCGTGGTCATGGACGGCCCCGTAGCTGGTAGCGAGACTTGTCTCCTTCGTTGGTGTTTCCTGCCACCTCTCCTGGTTCTTTTACGCTTCTTCTCCCCTTGTTCTTTTTCTTTTTTAATCTTGAGCTGGAGGCCCCAGCATTCTGGTTTAAAGGCTGAGATGCGTTCAAGCGACTCGTACTCTCAGGTGAAGAGTCAGATATGGTCACCGCAAGTGTATCATTGGCTACATCGGTTTCAGGGTCCGAAAAGCTGACTCGTTTTCCATACTGCTTTCTGCGGGATCGCCGTGGGGGAGCTTTTTTCCAAGTGTAGACTGTATCGCTCTCATAGTGAAGGCGGTATCTGGTCATTTTTTCTTTCTTGCTGGATATAACGCTCCTTTCCAGTTTGTGCAGCTTGGTGTTCAAGCGAAGATCAAATTCCTTGAATTTGGGATGATCTTTCAGAGTGGTTAGTTCTTTCTGTACAAGGACAATCTCGTTCCTTAATTTTTCTAATTCATTTTCTTTGACGTTAATGATAATCCGCATTAGCTGAACAGAACACTGTGACAAGACATCAGTCCATTCTTTTTTCGCCTCTTCATTGGGGAGTTCAAAGGTAGGAAACTTCTTAATCCTGAGACCCCGAGGGACCCTGCTAAGTGAAATGTACTCCGAAAGGGTATGGATGTCCCAAAAGGCACGTATCTCTTTCCCCATAAGAGACTCCAATTTTCTGAAGGATCTCAACAATGTAACGTCCGCATCGTCCGATGGTTGATGTGGAAGTCCTTGTGAGCCCACACGAAGGGGGTTGTCAGAGGGGGCTGTAAGTGTCCGGCTAAAAACAGGGTCTGAAACCACATGGATTGGCGTAGAAGTGTCCATAATGAACTGGGACTGGATGTGACTCTCCACGTGAAAGTATAAGCTGGAAGTCGAAGCTGTGTCGGGTGTGCGAGCAGGTTCAGGTGCATGCAATCCGGATGATTAGTGAGAAGAAGGTGAACAGCTCCAGAACACCTGACTCTTCCAGCAGTATCACAGTCCCAGAGGGTGCAGGTTCAAGATGCTTGATCAGGTAAACGAAAGAAAACTCCGGATGACCGCACTCCTTTGCAATATTTTAATGAATCCAAATCCATATGTACAGACAGGAGATAAAATGCTAACGCGTTTCACGCCAGCCTAGGGGCGCTTACTCATAGCTGGTGAGGCATGGGTATACATACATATATATATATATGAAAAGATACTGATGATCACTTCCCATATTCAACCAACCACCACACAATCAATCAGCTGTTACTTGTTTAGCTATCATCAATTCCTTTCAAGGCTCATAGCTTTCAACAGAATCGGCACGACATGGTGCAATACACCAGAGGATCGCACGTGGAACACACGGAGACAAAGAAAGTCTCCATACGTGCCACCGCAGGTCCCCCCGTGATACACAGCAAGTCAGCCTATCTGTGGGAAATTCAAATACATAGCAACATAAAGAATAAAAATAGCACATCATTTTGATTTTTGTTACAAACATTTAAATGAAAATGTAGCATGTGAAAAACACAATGTATCAAAAAACTAATAACAAACAAGAACAGCGACAGACTGATACATCACTGGAAACAGGCTGCAAACTGAACAATTTCCTCAACAAACACGCTACTAAAGTCTTGAGTTTTGAGGGGAAAATATGTTTAATTTTTTAATAAATTTAGTCGGGGGGGCCCCTATGGCCTGGAGGCCTGAGGCAATTACCCCTTTTGCCCCCTTATAAATCCAGCATTGTCTCTTTGATCTCCAAGGGAGTGAGAATTGTCATGTGAGAAATGTGTGGGGCATACCAAGGAAGTTGAGTTTTTTTCCAGTGGCAAAGTAAAGAAGGGGACAGTTTACATACCTACACCATTTGGCACCTTCTGACACTTACATACAGGGGCTAGATTTCTTTTAAAATGTTGGAAACAATATCGTTTCTTTAACCACTTCAGCCCTGGAAAGATTTCCCCCTTTAGGACCAGAGCACTTTTTGCAATTTGGCACTGCGTCGCTTTAACTGACAATTGCACGGTCGTGCAACGTTGTGCCCAAAAGAAATTTGTGTCCTTTTTTCCCACAAATAGAGCTTTCTTTTGGTAGTATTTGATCATCTCTGTGTCATTTCTGATCACCGCTATAAACAAAAATAGAGCGTCAATTTTGCAAACAAAACAATATTTCTAACTTTTTGCTAAAATACATATCCAAAAAAAAAATATAAAAAAAAACGATTTTTTCATTAGTTTTGGCCGATTTATATTCTTCCTCATATTTTTTGTTAAAAAAATCGCAATCAGCATATATTGACTGGTTTCGCAAAAGTTGCCGCATTTATGAATGATGAGAATTACTTTATGGGGTTTTTATTTTTTTTTAATTCTTTACTAGTAATGCAGCGATCTGCAATTTTTAGCAGGACTACAATATTGCGGCAGTCATGTTGGACCATTTAGGACCATTGGCATTTATACATCGATCAGTGCTATGAAAATGCACTGATTACTGTATAAATGTCACTGGCAGGTAAGGGGTTAACCTGCAGGGGGCACTCTAAGGGTTAACTGTGTTCCCTGTGTGTGTTACTAACTGTGTGGGGGCTGGGCTGAGTGGTGGAGGAGAGTAATCGCAGCTCCCATATACAGGGAGCCTGCGATCACATTCCTTCCCCCCTGTCAGAACGGAGATCCGTGTGTTTACATACACGGACCTCCATTCTGTCACTGCGGGGATGCAATCGCGGATAGCCGGCAGACATCGAGTCTGCCCTACCCACTCCCTCACTCCCCCAGAACACAGAGAGTATTGGTAGTAAATTGTATTCAATGAAAGGCAAAAATTGGCAGACACTCCCATACATTAGAGTATTGTATTAGTAGCTCAGCATGATGCCAGTAAAGCATTGGTGAGATAGCTTGTAGTAGGAAACCACACTAGCGTCCAAAGCTGTACCAGAGTACCTATTTGCAACCCATCAGATTACCCGAATAAATGTCAGCAGCCCACCAGAGAACCCAAGTACCTGTCACCAGCCCATCAGAGTAACCAAGTACCTGTTACCAGCCCATCAGAGTACCCGAGTACCTATCTGCAGCCCATCAGAGTACCGAGTACCTGTCACCAGCCCATCAGAGTACCTATGTGCAGCCCATCAGAGTACCCGAGTACCTATCTGCAGCCCATGCCTCGTAGAATATACCTTGGGGTGTTTGTTTTCCAAAATTGGGTCATTTTGTGGGTAATTCCACTGTTCTGGTGCTCCAGGACCTTCAAAAGTGTGATAAGTAGGAATGAAATTAGATGTGTAATTTATGCAACTAGAACACCTGAAGGTACTACTTCAATGTTGGACCTCTCTATGTGGCCAGGCTGTGTAAAAGTCTCACATATTTGGTGTCGCCATACTCAGGAGGAGTAGCAAAATGTATTTTGATCACCTCTGCGTTTTTTATTTTTTGTGCTATAAACAAAAAAAGAGCAACAATTTTGAAAAAAAAAAACAATATTTTTTACTTTCTGCTATAAAACATAACCGGTAAAAAATGTAAAAAGTCAAATGTCTTCATCAATTTAGGCCAATATGTATTCTGCTACATATTTTTGGTAAAAAAAAAACAAAAAACCCAATAAATGTATATTGATTGGTTTGTGCAAAAGTTATAGTGTCTACAAAATAGGGGATAGATTTATGGCATTTTTGCTAATATTTTTTTTAACTATTAATGGCTCCGATCAGTGTTTTTTTGCGGAATTTCAACATTGTGGCAGACAAATCTGACACTATGTGACTCTTTTTTGGAACCAGTGACACCAATCCAGTGATCAGTGCTAAAAATATACACTGACATTGTATTAATGACACTGGCAGGGAAGGGGTTAACACCAGGGGTGTGTCAAACAAAAACCAAAGAATTTCCAAGCTCAACTAAAGCCTCGTACACACGGGACGACGATCGCATACAACAGGTCATACTAACGACTGTTGTATGCGATATCGATCGTTCGTATGCGCGATTAGAATAGTCGAACATACGACGGTCGTACAAGGGAGTTGTATGAGCAGACTAGAAAACTTGGTCGTACCAACAAGCGCTCATACGACCGTTGTATCGTGTGTACAGAGAAGTTGGTACAACAAGTTGTATTGTGCAAAACACGCATGCTCCGAAGTCAGGAATGGCGGGATGCTAATTACAATCACCTGAATGTTCTTTCTGCGGTCGTACGATTGTGTAGTGCAGTCAGTATGCAAGTTACATTATCCAACATACGATTTGCGACGATCATACGTACGATCGTTGTCCCGTGTGTACGAGGCTTTACGGACCAGCTTGCGACCAACCAAATTAACCTGGCTAACAGTATGTTTAAAAACAGGGGTTTGGTTACACACATTTGCAAATCCATGTGTAAGCTGCAGGCCAGCCACAAAGCACCCTGTATACTGCAGAATCTATCTCTGTATAAGAGTCTCCACAATGGAAGCACATGCATTTAATGGACAGATGTAGGGCAGGTGACTGGAGGAGCCCAACCCTCCTTAACCACTTCAGCCCCGAAAGGATTTGCCCCCTTCCTGACCAGAGCCCTTTTTGCCATTCGGCACTGCGTCGCTTTAACTGACAATGAAATTTGCGTCCTTTTTTTCCCACAAATAGAGCTTTCTTTTGGTGGTATTTGATCACCGCTGCGTCATTTCTGATCGCCGCTATAAACAAAAGAAGAGCGACAATTTTGCAAAAAAAGCCAAATTTCTTACTTTTTGCTAAAATACAAATTAAAAATAAAATATAAAAAAACATTTTTTTCATCGGTTTTGGCCGATTTATATTCTTCCTCATATTTGTGATAAAAAAAATCGCAATCGGCGTTTGATTAGTTTGCGCAAAAGTTGCCGTGTTTACGGATGATGAGAATTAATTTCTGGGGTTTTTATTTTTTTGTTATTTTTTACTAGATCTGCGATTTTTAGCGGTACTGCGATATTGCAGCAGACATGTCGGAACATTTTGACACTGTTTTGGGACCATTGGCATTTATACAGGGATCAGTGCTGTGTAAATGCCATTGGCAGTGAAGGGGTTAACCTGCAGGGGGCGCTCTAAGGGTTAACTATGTTCCCTGGGCGTGTTCTAACTGTCTTTCTGTTTGACTGGCATGTAGAGGAAGGCTGTGATCACTCCCTTCCCCCTCTAACAGAACGGAGGTCCGTGTTTACTTACACAGACCTCTGTTCTTTCACTCCGGGGGGGGGGGGGCATCGCGGGTAGCCAGCGGAGATCGAGTCCGCCGCACCCGCTCCCTGGCCCTCCCCGGACACAGTGAGCGCGCGGGCGTGCCTCCGGTGGTGCGCGCGCACTCACAGTGCGCGATCTGGCAGCCGCCATCAGATGACGGCGGTTTGCGCAGGAGAGCCACCTTGTCACCGTCAACCTGCGGTTGACGGTCGGCAAGTGGTTAAAGGTACAGGAACACACTGGACACCCAGCACATTGCGCAATGGTGGCTAAGATGTCAGTGTGTTGCCTCACCAATATATCAACAATACAAACAAATGTCACATGCCCCCCACCTATAACTGGCCTTTGCAGTAAGGAGCACTGGAAGGGCATACGCATGTCAAACAAAAACCAAAGAATTTCCAAGCTCAACTTCCTGACCAGCTTGTGACCAACCGAGTTAACCTGGCCAACAGTATGTGTTAAAACCAGGGGTTTGGTTACGCACATTTGCAAATGCATGTGTAAGCTGCAGGCTGGCGACAAGGAACCCTGTATACTGCAGAACCTATCTGCAGAAGCTATAAGAGTCTTCAAAATGGAAGCACATGCATTTAATGGATAGATGTAGGGCAGGTGACTGAAGGAGTTAAGTGTGTTCCCTGGGAGTGAAGGAGTTAAGTGTGTTCCCTGGGAGTGTTTACTAACTGTATGGGGAATGAACTGACTGGGACAACACAGAGATCTGTCTTCCTGCATAGTAGGCTCCCCTGATCAATCAGCATGAGTGCACCCACACAGGCTTGTGCACGAAACGTTGTACAGGTACATCATTTCGTGCAGCTGAGCCACCTTGCCACAGTACAACTGCAGTGGGTGGTTGGCAAGTGGTTAAAGTGCTATTAAACCCCAAACCAAAACTGTACATATATTGCAGCTTACCAATCATTAAATGTTGAGGCTGCATTCATTTTCTTTTTAGGCTATTTTCCCTCTTCACTTGAGTGATCTGGCCAGTAACACACCTCCTATATTGCAGCGCCCCCACTCAGGATGAAGGAACAACAGAGACACATTTGGACAGCAGCATTGTCAGTCCAAGGAGAGGGTCGTGTTAGATGTACTAGCAGATTTAGATGCAGTAACAAATTGAAGCTAAACCCTAGATAGCACTTTTTAAGTATAGATTTGAAATTTATATAAATAAAAAAAGGTTGATCATTGTAAGCACTCCTATCAGTGGTAAATGGGTTGTCTCAACAATCTAACTGTTACATCTGCAGGACAGATTGTTCTGTTGAAAAAAAGCAGACTCATTGTCCACATTTTTCACCTGGTAAAAATAAAGGAAAGAAAGCCTAAAAAAGAGAACTAATGCAGCCATCGCATTTAATAATTGGTAAGCTGCAGTATAATAAATGTTAGCTTTTGGATTTAATGCAGCTTTAAAATATACTTAAAATATACTTTGCACATTGACTAACTGACTTCAGGACTTTTGTATGTAATTCTTGTGTAGGTAGATATTGTTGTTACTATTTTAAAATAACAATTTGGGGTTGTATTATGCGTTCAGCTTATTGGTAAGAATACTGCAATACTTAACTACTTTATTCATTTATTAGTAGTGCAATGGTAAAGTAGAGTGTGGTATCAGAGATTTGAGAGGGGCAAATCTTTTTTAACTTGATGCTGAAGGACTGATGAGTTTAGTAGGGAGCTGGCACTTACATTTATGTCACTATGTAAAAACTAGCCTTCAGGCTTAATATTCCAAGCTGGCATATTTAAGTCAAGGGGCAAATATTTCCTTTGGTGTAACCGCTTGCCGACCAGCCGTCGCAGTTGTACTGCGGCAGGTTGGCACAGCTGCGCAAATCGCCGTCATTGTACGTTGGCCGCTTTAAGAGCTATGGGGGGCACGCACACCCGTGGCGCGACACTGGAGCTAATGTGCATTGCCAGCGGCCACGATGTCCCCCGGCTACATGCAATCTCTCCACAGAGAGGCAGAATGGGAATCTCCATTCTGTCAGGAGAGTAGAGAGATATCTGCTGTTCCAAGTAATCCGGAACAGCGATCTATCTCTACTACAATGACATTTATACTGTAATCAGTGGCTATTTTTAACTCTGATCGCTGTATAAATGTCATTGGTCCCAAAAAAGTGTCAAAAGTGTCCGATCTGTCCGCCAGAATATCACAGTCTTGCTAAAAATTGCTGCCATTACTAGTAAAAAAAAATTAATAATAAAAATGCCATAAATCTATCCCCTATTCTGTAGACACGATAACTTTTGCGCAAACCAATCAATATACACTTATTGCAATTGTTTTTACCAAAAATATGTAGAAGAATACAAATTGGTCTAAACTGAGGGAAGACATTTTGGATATTTATTATAGCAAAATTGTTGCTCTTTTTTTGTTTATAGCACAAAAAATAAAAACCGCACCACCAAAAGAAATCTCTATATGTGGGAAAAAAGGACATCAATTTAGTTTGGGTACAGCGTCACACGACCACGCAATTGTCAGTTAAAACGATGCAGTGCTGAATCCCAAAAAGTGCTGTGGTAAGGAAGGGGGTAAATCCTTCCGGGGCTGAAGTGGTTATTAAGTATATGATGCCCCAGTCCAAAATCCATCTCTGTCGACCATTAATACTTGCATAAAGGTGTTTTTATATAAGAAGGAGCAGTGCACAGTGTGCAGTAGCTTATAGCAACCAGTTAGTAATCATATTTCTCTCTCTGATGGGTTAGTCAGCACTGACTGTATGCAGTTTTTTATACTACCTACAGATTATAGTTCCCGTTAAAAGGAAATTCTCTGTGTGTACATATTATCAATACATAGGCACCCTCTGGTATTTATTTATATAAAATTAGGCTTTTGTTAGTAAATGCATGGCTAATCCAATTGACATCTACAGTAATGTTACTTACTGTACAAAGTTAGAATCCTGTGTATATCTTTATATTTAAAGTATATCATTTGATAGGTTTGATTTACCAAGTCAAAATGATGTGTTGAAAAATGACTTTGTTATATGAGAACGGTTGCTTGGTTCTCTTGGCTTTGGCATGTACTGTGAGATACAATTCTATACCATACCTAGAATTTTCAGACTTGTTTTATGCAGAAATGTGGGGTTTATCTAAATTATTTTTGATGTACCTATGAAATATTTCATAGATGTTTTAATGAATAAATTATTTCACCCTACAATCAAATATGTGTTATTTAAAGAACCTCCATGCTGCAGCATTGGTCTGATGCTGCAGCTCTCCCCCGCCAACTCTAAGCTCAAGAACTTAATCATATGACTGCTAGGATCACTCAGTTCTTGGTCCACTCACAACTCATGGTCTGCATTCTGCTCTGCCCCTCCAGTGCTAACTGGAGAGCCAGGCTGGGGAAGGGGTGAGCACAGCTGGTTCTCGCTCTCGGCCATGCATTGAAAGGATGAGCCAGCTGATGATCAAGCATCTGAGTGGATCCTTCTAGAACCTGAAGTGGCACTGTGATGTCAGCCAACAGTGGGCTTTAGCCTGCTGTCGGCTGATTCTGGGCCACAGGAGAGTAAAAGTTAGTGCAGTCCTGTGAGCAAGAGGAGGAGTACTGCATGACCAAAAAAGCTTTGGTCATACTTATCTTTTAAGATGCTGTATAATGTTTTTTAACCAGTACCCACCAGGCCAATTCTGACATTTCTCTCCTACATGTTTTGCTAGAAAATTACTCAGAACCCCCAAACATTATATATATTTTTAGCAGAGACCCTAGAGAATAAAAAGGTGTTTATTTGTAATTTTACATATTACACTGTTTTTGTTAATTTTTTAAAATACACTTTAATGAATTTTAATGCAAAAAAACACAATATATAACCCAACTTTTTGGTAAACTATAAAAGATGTTACGCCGAGTAAATAGATACGTAACATATCACGCTTTTAAATTGCACACACTCGTGGAATGATGCCAAATTACGGTACTTAAAAATCTCGATAGGCAACACTTTGAAAAAATTTAAAGGTTACCTGTTTAGAGTTACAGAGGAGGTCTAGTGCTAGAATTACTGCTATATCGCTAAGATTAGAGGAACTGAATTTATTCTCTCTTGAGAAGAGGAGATAAAGGGGGGATATTATCAACATGTATAAATATATAAATGGTCCATATAGTGAACTTGGTGTAGACTTCAAGGTCATCACAGAGGACAAGGGGGCACTCTTTACATCTGGAGGAAAAGGGATTTCATCTCCAAATACGGAAAGGTTTTGTCACAGTAAGAGCAATGTACAGCAATGTAAATGTACATAATATAACTGGATACTAACATTTATAGGTAAAGTTGATCCAGGGAATATCTGATTGCCTCTTGAGGGATCGGGAAGGATTTTTTTTTCCCCTGTTAGAGCAAATGGGATCTTGCTTTGCTGAGTTTTTTGCCTTCCTGCCTTCCTCTGGATCAACTATGCGTATAGGATTGTGTATTTAGGATTGTATACATTTCCCCCCTTATATTGGTTGAACTAGATAGACTTGTGTCTTTTTTTCAACCAGACTAACTATGTATGTAACTATGTATATGTAACTATGTAAGTACTGTATGACCAAAAAAGCATTGGCCATACTTATCTTTTAAGATGCTGTATAATATTAATTTTAAGTTGTTTTTTTTTTCCTGTGCATTTACTATAACCACTTGCTGCCAAATCACATACCTAATACATCATTTGACTTCAAGTAGTTGTACCAGGGTGATGCCTGCAGCTACACCAGGAATTGTTTTTTAGATCCAACAGTCAGCTTTCCTGACATTTGCAAATGTGCGTAACCAAAGTGGCTAACTACAGTATAATAAAGAGCTGGGTTGGTGCTGCCCTGGATAAAAAGACCATATAATTGTTGTGGCTGTCAGCAGTGTATAAGGTAAGGGATCTGACAGCCACAACAATTATATGGTCTTTTTATCCAGGGCAGCGCCAACCCAGCTCTTTATTATACTGTAGCCACAAACTTCCTTTGTTAGGAAGGTAACACTGGGGGCAGCAAACCCAACAAGAGTAAGCCAAAAAAATCCTGAGCGCAATACCTCCATCTATTAGTTCAAAGTGGCTAACTAGTCACTCAATTACCATTACAAGCAGTGGGAGGGGCTGCCCCCACATTCTTCCACAGCATGCTTGGGCTCTCCTGTTCCACTGGGAGACCCGAGCTACAAGCCAGCATGTACAAAGCCAAGATTGGCTTTGATCAGGTCACTATGTGGTAACCCAGAAGCAATAACATGACATCACTTCCGGTTTACCCAGATGTCAACGGTGCCATTTTTTGAAAATCAAAAGTATTCATAAACACCAATCTTGGTGTTTTGAATGCTTTCAATGGCAGAGGAGGGATTTGGTCTTATAGACCCCAGATTCCACCATAAGGAGTACCTGTCACGGGCCTATTGCTGTCACAAAGGATGTTTACATTCCTTGTGACTGCAATAAAAGTGATTGAAAAAAAAATTAAAGCAACAGTGTAAAAATAAAATAATACAATAAATGAATAATTGAAAAAAAAATTAAAGTGCCCCCCCAAAAAGTTAGTGAAAATAACGTCAGTGTTCCTTACATTTGTAGGAAACACTGTCGTTATCCGGGCACTGTCCATGAGGAATACCACCTTAGACCCCAGATATTCTGGTTTAGGGAGGAGACGGTAACTTTCGTAAGTTTTGTGGTTCTAACCACAAATACTTATGAAAACTAAAAGTTTTTTACCGTGGCAACTGTAGACCCATTTGGCCTTCACTACAGTACAATAACGAAGACCCAATGGTGTATCACTGGACTAGTTTCGGTTAGAACCGAAACATGTACGACCGAACATCGAGCCCAGAGGGTCACCTTGTCCTCTCGGGTTCGTACGACACCTTCTTACACCCCCGTCGGGGAGGGTGACGAACATTACCATTAACTCACTGATCAATCGGTGAAACTT
>BLSH010459478.1:721516-734755 GCA_018402905.1 Glandirana rugosa | reverse complement strand
GGTTTACCCAGATGTCAACGGTGCCATTTTTTGAAAATCAAAAGTATTCATAAACACCAATCTTGGTGTTTTGAATGCTTTCAATGGCAGAGGAGGGATTTGGTCTTATAGACCCCAGATTCCACCATAAGGAGTACCTGTCACGGGCCTATTGCTGTCACAAAGGATGTTTACATTCCTTGTGACTGCAATAAAAGTGATTGAAAAAAAAATTAAAGCAACAGTGTAAAAATAAAATAATACAATAAATGAATAATTGAAAAAAAAATGTAAGTGCCCCCCCCACCTCCTGTGCTAGCCCGTCAGTTCCGCACACACGCAAACAGCAATCGTCCCACACATGTGAGGTATCGCCGCAAACATCAGATCATGGGCACTATTTCTAGTACAATATGTCCTCTGTAAATTTAAAGTGGCAACCTGCAAAGGCTTTTAAAACGTCGCCTATGGATAGTAAAATGTATGTCGTTTGTTGCCGTTAAACTCGCCGTAACATCATCTTTTATATTATACAAAAAAATTGGGTTATATATTGTGTATTTTTGCATTACAATTCAAAAAAGTGAATTTTTTCCCCACAAATTGCATTTGAAAATCTGTTGCGCAAAAAAAAACATGTGCCATAAAAGATTGCAAAACCCACCAATTTATTCTCTAGGGCCTCTGCTTTAATATAAATATACAGTGTTTGGAAGTTCTAAGTAATTTTCTAGCAAAAAAAAATTATTGCCACGTGTAAACAAAAAGTGCCAGAAAAGACCAGGTCTTCGAGTGGATAATACACCTCTAGGGATAGAACTATTGACTGACTTAGCTACAGAAGATTCGCATGCAGAAATCATCAGAGGGTACACATGCAAAGATCATGTTGTTCAGATGTAAAGATACTGTGATGTTATGCAAGGCAAAAAGGGGATCAATGGACGATATGTGTCGCCTTGCATGTGTTCATTTAGAGTGGATTAAGGTGAAATCTGGTCCTGGTTTTACCGGTCACCTTGGCAGGGTTGGTTCCGGAGCAGATTTTGTGGTCCACTGGAGTCCACCATCAGGTGGTATAAATAACCAGGAAGAGAGGAAAGTTTTGCTCTGGCCTGGGACTCAGGAGCCATCAGACTGAGAAAGCTGACATATAAAAGTTTGCTTATGGACTGAGACAAAAAGGTTTGCACTGTCTGTTTGTGGGTGTCTGGGAGAAACCCTACACTGCATAGTTAGGAAAACTGAAATGTTTAGTTAGTGCCTGGATGGCGAGGATTTATTTTCTGCTTTGTTTATTTGATTTCTACATGCAACCTTTTAAATAAACCTGGCTAAAAGTCAGATTTTAAGGAAACATGCCATTTGGACTGCCTTTTTACAGGGAAGGTGATCCACATTGACCTAACCTCCCACACGTGGTGGACTTGGCGGGCATCTTACTGAACAAGTTGAAATATGGAGGATGTATTAAAAGCCCTGTTGCAGGCCAATGCAACCCAACAGGAAGCAAACTGTCAACAACCTGAAACCAATCCCCAGATCGTACAGGCCACTGCAGCGCAGCAGGAGGCAAATCACCAGCAGCACGAGGTGAGTTGCCAAGCCATTGCAGTGCAGCAGGAAGAAAATCGCCAGCAGCATGAGGCAAGGCGCCAAGCCATTGCAGCCCAGCAAGAGATAAATCGCCAGTTTGCAGAGGCCCTGATGGAATTAAAGAAGGGGTCTGCAAGTCCTTTAGCAGTGGAACAGAAAATGGTACATGGCAGCTATTTCCTACAGAAGATAACACCTGCAGATTATATGGAAGCGTACCTAGCAACTTTTGAAAGAGTCGCTGTTTGAGAAGGATGGTAAAAAGAGCAACGGACAGGACTGCTAGCGCCTTTTCTGACAGGAGAACCCCAAAAGGCCTATTATGACCTGGAATCAGAGGCTGCCCAGGATTATGAGACACTGAAAGCCAAGATGCTTGCATGCATGGGCATCACCATTGCAGTCCAGGTTCAATGGGGGATCGCTGGTCATACAGTACTGACAAGCCACCCCACTCCCAAATGTTTGATTTGATACACCTCACCAAGAAATGACTGCAGTCAGTGACTTTGCCCTAAGATTGTGGAGCGTGTGGTCATGGACTGTTATTTACATGAGCTCCCTGCCACTTTGAGAAAGTGGGTCAGCCATGGGGACCCTAAGACTGCAAACCAGCTGGTTATCCTGGTGGAGAAATATACGGCAGCTGAGGTCTTGTTGAACCCATCCGTGCCCCACTCCAATGTCTCTAGGGGTGAAAAACTGCCCGGAGGATCCGGTAAGACTGTTCCAGGGTTCAAGGGTGTGGGGAAAATTACAAGTCTGTGCCCACAGATAATGAAACTATGGGCTCAGGACCTGGAGACTGACCAAATAGGTCAGGAAGGTCTCTGAGGCCCATTTAGAGGACTGGGTACAGAACATATAAAATGTTATTGCTACCATGCATTGGGTCATATTGCTGCTAACTGTTCCCTAAACGATGAACCAATGCAATGTGATAATGCTTACTTGAAAAAACGCATGTCTCTTTTTGCACAGGTAGCACTGCAACATGTCAGGAATGCATGGAAAAGCAATGTGTGTAATTTCAGTTGATGGAAAGCCATTCACAGCTCTGCTAGATTCGTGTAGTGTCTTAGTCAAAGGTGATTGTGTAAATCCCGCAAAGTTACACCCTAGCACTATTGGGGTTATTTGCATACATGGTGACACACGTGATTACCAGACTGCTGTGGTTGAGATTGATACCCCTTGGGGCATGGTGACACAGTCAGTGGGGGTAGTACCCTCACTACTTCATGAGGTCCTAGTGGGGAGAGATTTTCCGCAATTTTGGAGTTTATGGGAAAATAAAAGGAGTGGGGAGGACAGAGCTCCCCCTGCTGGGGAAACACTGGAACTCACTCTGGATCCTCTTGATTGCAAAATTGAAAAGGAAACTGTGGGTGTGTCCAACGTAGCCATAGGTCCTTTTCCTTTTTCTGTAATGGATGGCTTGGGACCATGAGGAGCTGGAATCCGGCCCCCAGCTGGAGGTTAATGAACAAGAAAGAATCTCTGACTCTATTAGTGAGAGTGGACAGAATGTGGTGCCTGACTTAGAAGTCAGAAAAGATGATTTTTGTACGGAACAAATAAAAGATGCCACACTCAATAGAGCCAGAGAAAACATTAAAATGGTAGATGGGGAACCTGTTGAACCTAATATAGGGGTGTCTTTTCCCTACATGGCTCTTAAAAATAACTTGCTGTATCAGGTGGTAAAGCAAGGGGAGGAGGTAGAGCAGCTGGTGGTTCCCAAACCCTATCGCTGGATGGTATTAGATTTGGCCCATGGTCATATGATAGGGGGACAACTGAGTATTGAGAAGACCAGGGAAAGATTAACCAAGAGATTATTTTGGCCCGGGTTATATGCAGATGTCAAAGAATATTGTAAGTCACGCCCAGAGTGTCAGTATTCTGCACCATCGCCCCATTGTCGCAATCCACTGGTACCATTACTATTGAAGTGCCTTTTGAAAGGATTGGCATGGATCTGGTGGGACCAGTAGTAAAGTTTGCCAGAGGCCATCATCACAGACTGGTAATAGTGGACTAGTCAAGGCATCCCATTTATGTTCCGAGTCACTAAAGAATCGTGTAAGTTGTTCAAAATCTCCTATCTTCGTACCTCTGTCTACCACCCGCAAACTGATGGACTTGTGGAGAGATTTAACAAAATGTTCAAAAGCATGTTAAAAAAGGTGATGGACAAAGATGGGAGGAATTGGGATTTTTTTGCTACCATACCTGATGTTTGCCATACGGGAGGCACCTCAGGCATCTACAGGTTACTCCCCTTTTGAACTACTGTATGGGAGACAGCCCAGGGTATTGCTAGATGTTGCAAAAGAAACATGGGAGGAAGCGACCATGCCTTATAGAAACGTCACTGAGCATATCTCACTGTTGCAAGATAGAATCGCTGCTGTCATGCCACTTGTACTTGAATATATGGAGCAAGCCCAGGAGGCCCAGAGAAGGGTTTATAATCGGGGTGCCAAGACCCTGGTTTTCAGCCCTGGTGATAGAGTGCTGGTACTAGTCCCCACTGTTGAGAGTAAATTCCTAACAAAGTGGCAAGGTCCCTTTAAAATTATGGAAAGAGTAGGGGAGGTCAACTACAAAGTTTACCAGCCAGGGAAAAGAAAAAACAAGCACATATATCACGTTAATCTCTTGAAACTTTGGAAGGACAGAGAGACATTACTGGCAATGCCAATCCCCCAAAAGGACATGGCCCCCGTGACTCTTGAAGTACCCATAACTGAAACCTTGTCAGTGGCCCAACAGAAGGACATTAAAGAATTTGTGAATAAGAATAGAGACTTTTTCTCTCATCTGCCTGGACTGACCACAATTATACAGCATGACCTAATTACAGAACCAGGTGTCCGCGTAAATGTAAAGCCCTATAGAATAACCGAGGCCAGGCACGAAGCAGTTACAAATGATGTAAAGAACATGTTAGAGCTGGATGTGATAGAGGAGTCCCACAGTGACTGGTCCAGTCCCATAGTATTGGCCCCAAAACCGGATGGAACGATAAGGTTTTGTAATGATTTCAGAAAGTTAAACAGCATGTCCAAATTCAATGCGTAGCCAATGCCTCGGGTCGACAAGCTTTTTGACAGATTGGGTAGTACCCAGTACATAACTACGTTAGACCTGACTAAAGGTTATTGGTAGATACCCCTAACAGAGTCTGCAAAAGAGGAAACTGTGTTTTCTACCCTCAAGGGGTCCTTCCAGTATAGACGGATGCCTTTTGGCTTGCATGGTGCTCTTGCCTCATTCCAGAGAATGATGGATAAGTCCTTAAGACCACATCACCAATACACAGCCGCTAATTTGGACGATGTAGTCATCCACAGCCCAGATTGGGAATCCCATTTGACCCAGTAACAGACAGTAGTAGATTCCCTTAGGAAAGCAAGATTCGTGGCCAACCCCAGAAAGCGTGCCATAGGCTTGGAGGAGGCCAAATACCTTGGCTACATTATTGGTTGGGGGCTGATCAAACCTCAGATCAATAAAATAGAGGCAGTTCAAAAGTGGCCCCAACCTATAAATAAAAAGCAAGATCATGCATTTCTTGGGATCACAGGATACTACAGGTGCTCTATTCCCAATTTTGCCACGATTGCAGCCCCACTGACAGATCTGACGAAGGGTAGAGGGTCTGTCATGATCAAGTGGAATTCGAAGGCAGAGAAGGCATTTCAAATGTTGAATCAAGCCTTTTGTGCACAAACTGTGCTCGTGACCCCAGATTTCACAAAGGAATTTGTGGTACAGACGGACGGCTCTGATGTGGGACTGGGTGCTGTACTGTCACAGGTCAGAGACGGGGAGGAGCACCCAGTGGTCTACCTTAGCAAAAAACTCAACAGTCATGAGAAAAACTATGCCATTCTTGAGAAAGAATGTTTAGCCATTAAATGGGCCTTAGATGCCCTGAAATATTACCTATTGGGGAGGTCATTCAAATTGGTAACTAACCATGCCCCTCTTAAGTGGATGCGTGATAACATGGAGAAAAACAGTTGGATGACAAGGTGGTTCCTCACTCTGCAAGAATTCAAGTTCACAGTGGAGTATAGAGCGGGGAAACTCCAGAATAATGCAGATGCCCTTTCCCGGGTCCACTGTCTGGTTGGGACAGTTGCACAGCCACAGGGGCTTGAGCAGGGGGGGGATATGTGATGTTATGTAAGGCGAGGTGGACGATGTGTCGCCTTGCATGCGTTCATTTGGAGTGGACTAAGGTGGAATCTGGTCTGGGTTTAACCAGCCACCTTGGCAGGGTTGGTTCCGGACCAGATTTTGTGGCCCACTGGAGTCCACCATCAGGTAGTTTAAATAACCAGGAAGAGAGCAACGTTTTGCTCTGGCCTGGGACTCAGGAGCCATCAGCCTGAGAGAGCTTATGTATGAAAGTTTACTTATGGACTGAGACAAAAAGGTTTGCACTGTCTATGTTTGTGGTTGTCTGGGAGAAGCCCTATAATGCTCAGTTAGGAAAACTGAAATGTTTAGTTTGTGCCTGGATGGCAAGGATTTATTTTCTGTTTTGTTTATTTGATTTCTACATGCAACCTTTTAAATAAACCTGGCTACAAGTCAGATTTTAAGGAGACCTGTCGTTTGGACTGCCTTTTTTCCAGTGAAGGTGATTCCCATTGAGCTAACCCCCCACAATACCTTTAGCAGAAAGTTTTGTTACGGACTCCAGTGGCATCGGCTGTCTGCTCAGACTCATAGTGGGCTACATGTAGGAGAATTAGGCACTGCTCCCTTTTGCCAAGAACATTGTAAATGAACCTTAGAAATTATATAGAGGATGGGATAAATAGCACAATCTCAGTGTTTGCTGATGACACAAAAATATGTAGGGCAATAACAACACAGCAGGATATAGAAACTTTACAAGAGGACCTGAATAAATTAATGGAGTGGGCGAATGCAGGGCAAATGAAGTTTAACATTGAAAAATGTAAGGTAATGCACTTGGGGGGGTAAAAATATAAACGCAAGTTACTCATTATGGGGAGAACCCCTAAGGGATTCCAGGAGGGAGAAGGTTCTAGGGGTCCTAGATGCAGACAGACTGAGCAATAGCATGCAGTGTCAAGCTGTCCAGCAGAATTTTGGCATGCATTAAAAAGGAAATTTACTCCAGAGATAAAATGATTATTCTGTCACTTTATAAGACTCTGGTTTGGCTGCATCTGGAGTATTCCATCCAGTTCTAGTCACCAATCCTCAGAAGAGATGTGCTGGAGCTTGAGAGAGTCCAGAGAAGGGCAATTGTATTAATATGGGGACTGGAGGACCTTAATTATGAGGAACGACTACAAGTGCTAAATTTACTCTCCTTGGAGAAGAGACTCTTGTGAAGAGATATGATAGCGCTATACAAATATCTCAATAGTGATCCCGGCGTAAGTATGAAACTTTTCAGTCCCAGGCAGTGTAAGAGGACATGGGACCACACAATGAGACTGGAAGAGAAGCGGTTTAACCTTAAGCTGCGTTGGGGGGGTTTCACTGCCAGGGTAGTAAGGGTGTGGAACTCCCTTCCACAATTGGTGGTGTTGGCAGGAAGTATGGATAGTTTTAAAAGACTTGTGGATGGGCATCTTAGCAAAAACAATATACGTGGATATGGGAAATTATTTTTACACACACACACACACACCTACACAGGTTGAATTGGGTGGACTGTTGTCTTTATTCAACCTTACCAACTATGTAACTTGTAGTGACAAAGTTAGCAGCTGCTATAGCTTAGTACTACCAGAATACACCACAGGGAAGAGACATATAGGTTTTATAGATATACTTTTTCAAATAATATAATGCAAACCTAAAAGCTATATTTTTACAAGGTATTTATGATATTAGCAAAGAACAGTAGGCAGGGCTGCATTTGTATTTCATACTGATTTACTGTTATATTCATGCATGCATGAGCTGCACAGAAGCAAAAATATAAGCAGCATAGAAAATAGAGTATTTAAAGAGGACCTGTATTGTGGAAGCTATGCCCAAAAAAGGCAAACAGTGTACAAATGACTAGTCACCAGTATTGACTGTGGGCTCCCTGCAGCTGATCTTTTTGCCATAAGTAATTTACCATGCCTTGTCCCTTGCTGCGGTGTGAAGGTGGTCCATCTTGGTAAAGAAGCTGGATTCTTTGTCTCATGTAGGAGTTGCCCCCTTTTACCCGGTGATCTGATGACTGGTGGGGTAATGATCAAGAAGCAGTGTATCCTCAAGTGGTACTAAACTCAAAATGTTTTTTTACTTTAATGTAACATCTGCATTAAGATAAAAAAACTCCACATTACCTAATCTACCCACTCATTCCAAAACACTTACCTGACCATGTCGCCAATCCAGCGGTGTCCCTTCTGCATTACTGCTCCTCTCATTTGCTGGTTCCACAGGAAACTCTGAGAGCTGGGGGAATCATAGTCTCCTGCTGCTGTCGGGAGGGAGTGGGGGCGTGGCGTACTGATGCTGTGCATGTCTATGGATACACACAGCCTGGTTCAGGAGCACACCCACACGGGTGCCCCCATAGCACCCAGCTTGCTGAGGCGACAAGTGTACAACCCCAGCCACTTCCTCTGCAGCTAAAAGGGCTTCTGGTGGGGGGACGTAAAAGTGTAGTTCTATCACAGTGTTTAATTTCCCTTCAACTGCTAGCGTGAATGAGCCTTTACTTCTAAACATTACTCTCTTCATGTATTACACCTTGTTCAACCATTCTAAACCCTCTTTGTCTATTCTGTCCAATACATACAGTTTTTAACCACTGGATTGAGCTGTTGGCATACTACTTAAAGACTCTGTAAAGAGTGGGTAAAATGTCTTGCTTTTTCTCCTGTGACTTTATTCCAAAACTCTGGAGAACAACTGAACCTCTGATTTTGTGGGAAAATTATAATTCAACTATACTGACAAAGCAAATTATATCACTTACTTTTTTTCTTTAGTCTGTTTTTTCAACTGTTTGGCCAAATGGTGTTATACTACTGAGCTTTATATGCTAATTTGTAAACAAAAAAAGTTTTGCATTGCTGTGGCTTATATCCTGATTGTGTCTGATTCATTCAGCATGGTCCTGAATTTCCGACTCCAAAAGCAGACATTTTAGCTAAAAAAAGTAATTTTTGTGGAAAGGTGTAGATAAATCATATTTAGGGAAAGGTGTAGAAAGGTGTCGATAGATCAGTGGTGTACTAAAATACCCCAGTTTTGTTCTCTTAAATATCTATTAGTATGGGCTTGTGCTTTTGCAGGATTTTTAGACTCAGATTACGGATTGGTAGTATACTATATATAATAAACTAACAGTCAATATAAATACTATTAACTGATACTATTTGTGGGTGGGGTCAATTGGTTGATACTCAAGGTGAAGAAAAGGCACAAGGAGACCAAGTAGAGTGGCACAGTTATTATTTGGTTAAGTGGAAGTAACAAATAATAGGTGGAGAACAGCAGCAAGGTATGTAATTAACAGTTTCAAGCAAGTTGGTAATAGCATCTGACTGACACAGGCATCACAAGTACAGAAACACTCAGCAATGTTATTGGCACAGCAAAATACTCCCAACACTTACAGTGTCACCTTGATGAGGGTTGAATTACCAGAACGCCATCTGGTTAAAGCGGGGAGGTGGTAAACAGCACTGTGCAGAACAATGGCCAAGCCTTATCACCTCCAAAGTCCAGAATCTCCTATTCTGTTCCTCTTCCTTAAGAACCATTCTCTGGGACTAGATGCTCTGTCCCTAGCCAGCATGGATCCTGTCCTTTGCCTACTCACTTCACTAATGCGCACCAGCTGCAGTGGGGCAGTGCTCTTTGTTAGATAGTTACATAGTTGGTGAGGTTGAAAAAAGACACAAGTCCATCAAGTGCATTCAATGTGTGTGCTTTTATGTCAATATTACATTGTATATCCCTGTATGGTGTGGTCATTTAGGTGCCTATCTAAGTTTCTTGAAATGATCTTTGCTCCCTGCTGAAACCACTGCTTGTGGAAGAGAATTCCACATCCTCACTGCTCTTACCGTAAAGAACCCTCTATGCAGTTTAAGGTTAAACAGCTTTTCTTCTAATTTTAGTGAATGGCCATATGTATATTTGTATTCCCTTGTACGGAAAAGTTATTTCCATATTGTGGGGTCACCCATACAGTATTTGTACATTGAAATCATATCCTCTCTCAAGCGTCTCTTCTCCAGTAATGTTTCCTCATAACTAAGGTCCTCCTGTCCCTTAATTAGCTTTGTTGCCCTTCTGTGTGGGAGTGGGAGAATTACCATTTTATCTATGGAATTAATCCCCTTTTTAATGCATGCCAATATCCTGTTGGTTTTGCTTGCAGCAGCTTGCCATTGCATGTCATCTACTAAGACCCCAAGGTCCTTTTCCATCCTAGATTCCTCTAGAGGCTCTCCCCCTAGTGAGTAGATTGCATTCATATTTTTGGCACCCAAATTAAATTTTTCTACATTAAACCTCATTTGCCATGTAGTTGCCCACCCCATTCATTTGTTCAGCTCTTCTTGCAAGGTTTCCACATCCTGTGGATAAATGATTCCCCTGCATAGCTTAGTATTGTCCGCAAATACCAAGATTGAGCTGCTTATCCCATTCTCCAGATTGTTTATGAATAAATTAAATAGGATTGGCCCCAGGACAGAACCCACTCTTCACACGCGTCCATTCCGAGCACTCCCCATTTATCATCACCCTCTGAACCTGTAGCCAGTTTTCAATCCATGTACTCAGCCTTTGGTCCATGCTGACAGACCTTAGTTTGTACAATAAACGTTTATGGAGAACTGTATCAAATGCATTTGCAAAATCCAGATACACCACATCTACATTCCTTCCTTTATCTAGATGGCAGCTCACCTCCACATAGAAGGTTAATAGATTGGTTTGGCAAGAACGATTCTTCATGAATCCATGCTTATTACTGCTAATGATGCTGGTTTCATTACTAAAATCTTGTACATAATCCCTTATTATCCCCCTCCAAAAGCTTGCATACTATTTATGTTAGGCTAACTGGTCTGTAGTTCCCAGGGATACATCTTGTTCCTTTTTAAATATTGGTGCTATATTGGCTTTTCTTCAATCAGCTGGTACCAGTGGTGTCTCTATTAGAGTTGAGCGAACCCGAACTGTAAAGGATTTTTAGACTCAGAGAGCTGGGGGATTGCTATCACACACTGATAGCAACACCGCAGGAGAAATGCTAGCACAGGCTTCCAGTATCCGTAGTTTCAGGTGCTGCACATCGTATCTTCACAGCATATGTTTTTTTTATGGTTTTTATGGTCAGTAAAAACCAATACCGGGTGAGCTGCTCCTTCCAGGAGGTACCGCCATTCCTCCAAAGTCGACTTGATGGCCAGCAATTCCCTATCACTGACATCATAGTTCCAGCAAGATGGTGCACCACCACATTATGGGTGTCAGTTCCGAGCATTCATAGATGAACAGTTTCCTGGAAAGTGGATTGGTCGCCGTGGGCCAGTTGAATGGCCAAGGTCTCCCGATCTGACCCCCTTAGACTTTTATCTTTGGGGTCATCTGAAGGCAATTGTCTATGCTGTGAAGATACGAGATGTGCAGCACCTGAAACTACGGATACTGGAAGCCTGTGCTAGCATTTCTCCTGCGGTGTTGCTATCAGTGTGTGAAGAGTGGGAGAAGAGGGTTGCATTGACAATCCAACACAATGGGCAGCACATTGAACACATTTTATAAGTGGTCAGAAACGGTTAAATAACTCATGAAAGAATAAAGTTACTTTAAAACCAAGCACATCATTGTTTTTCTTGTGAAATTCCCAATAAGTTTGATGTGTCACATGACCCTCTTCCTATTGAAAAAACAAAAGTTGGATTCAAAATGGCCGACTTCAAAATGGCCACCATGGTCACCACCCATCTTGAAAAGTTGAAAAGTTTCCCCCCTCACATATACTAATGTGCCACAAACAGGAAGTTAATATCACCAACCATTCCCATTTTATTAAGGTGTATCCATATAAATGGCCCACCCTGTAGATCAATGCAGCCTCGCCAGTGCCCATTAATGCAGCCTCACTGGTGCATGGTGGAAGGCGAGCGCCGCCAGATTACACAGAGCGGGGATCTCCCACGTACCCGGCAGCCACTGTCATATCAAGTTCCGCCTCCTGGACAGGCTCCTATGATGGACTGCACACAGCAGGCGTCAGGGGCATTGCTAGGTGGGAAAAAGCCTGAGGGCTTAAGTAAGAGATGCAGCGCGCTTTGCACTCCGTGGCAAAAAATGGGTGTGGTTTAAACTAAAGAGTGGGCATGGCTTAAATGGGTGTGGCTCAAAGGGATGTGGTTGAAGTCTGAGATGAATGAGGGATGGAGGGAGAAGGAAAGGAAGAAATAGGGAAGGAGAGAGAAGGAAAGAAAGAGGGATAGAGGGAAAGCAGGCCCAGATCCTACACCACAATAGCAATATGTGTATTCTACAAAAGTTTAACAATCAGCAGAGCATATAAAGGTACCCCAAACACCTGGTGTTAGCGCTTCAATCATCCCAGCACCATGTTTGTTATGGTGTCAGGATGATTGAAGCACATTATTTACAATATTACATTGTAATATAAAATGAAGTCATTCAACTCACCATAATGCAGAACCAGTGGGAGCCGCGAGTGCGTCACTTGCCATGTTGCCTGCAACCAGATGTCCCCAGCAGAGTGCCTCCTTACATCAGGTGTCCCCAGAAGCGTGTCTCCTTCCATCAGGTATCCCCAGCAGCATGCCTCCTTCCATCAGGTGTCCCCGGCAGTGTGCCTCCTTACATCAGGGCGTCCCCAGGCCCATCAGCATGCCTCCTTACATCAGGGTGTCCCCAGGCCCAGCAGCATGCCTCCTTACATCAGGGTGTCCCCAGGCCCAGCAGCATGCCTCTTTACATCAGGGTGTCCCCAGGCCCAGCTCCTTGCCTTTTTACATCAGGGTGTCTGCTCTACTGGACGGCCATCATAGGAAGCTGTGTGCGTTCCAAGTGTGCAGAGGATATAGGAGGGAAACAGTACTGGGCAGCAGACTCATGTGTTGGATGACTTATGGTCACCCTATGCTAGTGGCCAGCAGGACCCACAGGTCAGTGGTCAGCAGGACCCACAGGTCCACGTCCAGCTCTCAGCAGGACCACAGTCTGTGGGTCCAGCTGGTAGCTGGCTGTGGACCTGCGTGTCCTGCTGGGAGTGGGACAATAGCCTATGGGTCCTTCTGGCCTGTGGGTCCATCTGGGAGCTGGCTGTGGACCTGTGGGTCCTGCTGGGAGTGGGACAATAGCCTATGGTTCCTGCTGGGAGCTGGCTGTGGATCTGTGGGTCCTGCTGGGAGTGGGACAATAGCCTATGGTTCCTGCTGGGAGCTGGCTGTGGATCTGTGTGTCCTGCTGGGAGTGGGACAATAGCCTATGGGTCCTTCTGGCCTGTGGGTCCATCTGGGAGCTGGCTGTGGACCTGTGGGTCCTGCTGGGAGTGGGACAATAGCCTATGCGATAACAGGGTGAGGGTCGTCCTGGGTGTCTAGGTGTCGGTCGAGGGTCGTCCTTGGTATCCGATAACAGGGTGAGGGTCGTCCTGGGTGT
>BLSH010459478.1:695212-716089 GCA_018402905.1 Glandirana rugosa | reverse complement strand
TCCCTATCCCCATTTATTTGTAGGGCACTTGCCCTAGTTTGAAGATGATTTTAGAACAGTTATATGGCTTCTACCATTAATTAATACTTTTCAGACACAGTTTGAAGATGATCCACATTCACCTCCATTTTTGCTTTTTTTATGTTTTTATTTTTAAAAAAATATTTACAGTTATTTCCCTGTCCCCATTTTTTTGTAGGGCACTTGCCCTACCCTTACCCCCATTTTACTTCCTTTTGCAGCCCTCTGGGGCTTTCCAGGACTTTGTTACAGCCATTTTTGTGCATAAAAGTTCGGGTCCCCATTGATTTCAATGGGGTTCGTTGTCCGTGCGATCGTTCGGGTTCCGTCCGGACCCGGACCCGGACTTTGTCCCGAAGTTCGGACGGACCAGCAGAACCCGAACTTCCAGAGGTTCGCTCAACTCTACTCGGGAGCAGAGCAGGGAGCTGAGGCTGAACACATGGCAAATAGCTGCCGCTGGTCCTCCGCAGACTACAACTCCCATAAACAAAAGCATGAGTGTTGTGACATTACCTAGCCTGCCCCCGAATTCCTTGCAATTCTCCCATGCACTGGCAGTGAAATTAGAGACAGTCAGTCAGTCGGCTGACGACCGTTATACGGTCTATATTTGGGGGGGCAAATGGGAGGCATGCAATAAAATTGGGGGGGTCATGGTCCTATGAGGCTCCACCTTAGTGACGCCCCTGGCTGGTACCAAACCAGTCAGTAGTAAAGTGGTGGTGCAGAGCTTAGATCAGAGTCCAAAGAGAAAATACTCTCTCATCAGGTGAGAGTGAATGGGGAACTCCTCAGGAAATCGTGCTTAGGTTTAGTGGAAAGACCGTCACCAACACCCTCACACACTGCCTCTTACTGGCTTGATGTGACCCCCACAACAGAGGTCTAATGAGTCTTTCAAACCACATAAATACTCCTGGAACCAGACAAGGCAGGTAGATCTTCAGAATAGAAGTATTATACTGATGCCACGTTCCACTCACTGCCCAGCACCGAGGTCACTACATCACCATGTAAGGCAAAACAACACTCTCATGGTGCAGTAAACCCAGAAAATTGTATTAAGAATATTGCACTTACTTCATAACAGTAAAAACAAGCATCTGACAAATAGATGGGAACTTCCAGCGTTCCTCTCCACCAAGATGGCTACCGCGTCTCCATGCCAGTGCCTGCATCGCGTCCTAGGCTCCTCCCAATGTGTTTCATCATAGATTGATGTCGTCAGGGGCGTGGCCTAGGGCGGACATACAGAAAATAGCTTATATAGGCACGGGCGCGAAAAAACAATGCGTTTCACGGATCGAAAGTGGGGATCACCCACACAAACCGAAAACTCCACTGGCTATAGGCCAGAAGTGGGGCTTGTCAACAAGAGACTGGAGGCTCTCCTAGTGACCACCAGTGGCCAGAATAATATACACAGAAAGCCAAATCAGGGGTTGTACTCTTAAAAAATAAGAGCCCCGGTCTGCAAACATTTACAATCAAATGTATACTCATAAGATAAACGATAAAAACACTAAATTGTAAATAGCATAAAACAAATAATTCAGACTAGTAGGTGCCTGACATGGAAACGTTGCCATCTTGTGGTTAAACAGTAAAATCACACATTATAATTCATTAAAAAATTCCCATATTCTGATTGACATTAATATGTGCACTGGGTGCTAGTTTAACCATGCATACACATATGCCCCTCAGTCACTATATAACCTACTGAGAGATAATCCCAATAAATGACCAAATAAACCTGGACTAAAGGCACAATAATTCTACTGATTCACAGGTGCCTAAATATGAACCGATGATAGATGTCCTATGCATTATTCAAAAAGGCGTTGATGTCCCATTCATACCCAATGGACCATAGGTTTTAGCCCTATAGATCCACTGGGTCTCAAGCCTAGAAACTTTGTGGGTCATATTACTCCCCCTCCAGTTTCCAACATATTGATCAATCCCCAGAAATACAGTCCCTCTGGGGTCTCGCCCATGATGTAAGGCGTAATGCTGGAAAAGACTATGTTCTGTATAGCCCTTCTTTATATTCATAATATGTTCCCTGAGTCTTACGTGAAGCATATTGGTGGTACGCCCAATATATTCGAGCCCACATGGACACCTCACAAGATAAACAACATACCTTGAGGAGCATGTAATGAAGGGCTTAATAGGGAACAATTCCTGTGTAGACTGGGATTGAAAAGATTCAACCTTTCTATCTTTCACCATATTTATTTTACAGGCTGGACACTTCCTACAGGAATAATATCCCTTCATGTTTTGAAAGAAATTTGGGTGCTATATGGAGCCTTAAAGGTGGGGCCCCTCTATACACCACCAATGGCTGTTTGGGAAGTGTAGGGCCCAAGACTCTAACATTCCTAAGAATTCCCCAGTGTTTTCTCAAAATCTTTTTGACCGAGACGTGTTAAGTTGAATATGTGGTAAAAAAGGCATATTTATAACCATCGGTTTTCTCCACCTGCCTTGGAACCAAAAGATCCTCCCTATTCTTCTCAGCAGCTCAAGTCGGAGCTTGATCTAGTTTTTCCAGAATATATCCCTTTTCCAAGAACCTCTGCTTTTAATACAGAGGCCTCTTGCATAAAATCCTGAAGATCCGTACAATTCCTTCTTAACCTAAGAAATTGGCTCATTGGGACAGACTTCAACCAGGAAGGATGATGGCAACTGTCTCTACCGATGAAGCCATTCCTGTCGGTCTCTTTAAAAAATGTAGAGGTGACAATTCTCCCATCCACTATTTTAATCCTTAAATCCAAGAAATGGATCTCAGTGCTGCTGGACTCATGCTGGAACTAGATCCCACGATCATTCTCATTAAGCTCCCCCACAAAGTCATCAAGTGAGCACTGATCGCCATTCCATATGAGGAGGACGTCATCTGTGTACCTTTTCCAGAGTTCCAACTCTGGTCCAGGTCTTACATAGATGACGTCCTCCTCCCACTTAGCCATGAATAAATTGGCCATACTGGGTGCGAATTTCGTGCCCATGGCCACACTCCTATTCTGCAGGTAATAGGTCACATTGAACCAGAAATAATTGTGGTTCATAGCATAGTTCAAAAGAGAGAGGATGAACCTAAATGGGTTGGTGATCAGGTATCCTTTGATGTTCATCTTCCGCACAAATTTGTGCACATCGATAAATGTCTCAAATTTGTTCAAGGCACGTGGGGGAACAAACTTGAGGCCATGGTTCAACACGAATTTCTGCTCATTCGTGATTGCCCTGGTACTCAAGTTAAAGAGGCAAGAGTCATTCAGACCCGCCTTCTTTTTAGAGCGGACTCGCCGCCCTCCTCTGGAGCCTCTCTTGCCTCTATAGACCTTTTGGGATTTTGCAGTCCCTGGGAAAAAAACTATTTGAATGATTGTAGGGCCCGTCATTACCAAAACCCCTATGGGCATTGTCATAACCACCAGGGCGGTCATACTGCTTCCAGTAGGGCCGGTCGTTATGATAACCTGGAGGACACCCTTCCTCTTGTCCCCAAGGGAAAGACCAGTCGGAGGGGTACTCAGTGATATACCTGTTACCACCCTCTTGATTATTAGACAGGGGACCAAATCTATTAGATGTTCTAATAGCACCTGAGTATGAGACCTGGCCACCTTTGCCTCTCCCCTTGTTTCCACCTCTTCTGGGGGAATGGTTAAACTGAGAACCAGTAACATTCATTATTGGATGTGGATGGACAGGAGTTGAAGGCACACGGCTTGGGGGCGCAGATTGAGAAACACCATGCTCTTCATTATTTTCACTCCCCCCACCCCACTAGATTGCCATTGAAATACTTTATTGTCTCTATAATCTGCCACATCCCTCAAATATTTTTTCCTTTTCTTGTTTTTTTTGGCCATTATCTTCCTTTTCTAGATGTTTTTTAAGACTATCTGAGCGTCTGGTATACTCCTCCTTTCAAATGAAATGAGTTTCTCTTTAAGGGTATCAATCTCAGTGTCCAATCTAATTCGTTTCTGTCTTTTGACACTGAGCATATGCTCTAATAAAGCTAAACCCGCCTTGTTGAATATTTGGGGGGCCACTTCCCACCTTAAACTCCTTGGGACGATCTTAGCAGAGATGTCGTTTTTAAAAAACACGATGTCCCAATTAATGTGGAGTTCAAAGGTGAGCAGGTTCTTAAGCCTAAGTAATAACCCATCCAAGTCATCACCCGTATTAGTACTGGGGTTAAAAATACAATCACTGTTAATCGAATGAGCAGCACGGAAATCAAAAATGTCCATATTGGTAGTCCAAGCTGCAGCACTAATTGGTCCAAAAGCATACAAATAATAAATGGTGATTGCTGTGCTAGGTATGAATGTAAAATAGTACAAGCCGCTAGCAAAATATTGCTGAACAAACAATAAATGAATAGTAAAGTGGCGGTGCAGC
This sequence comes from Glandirana rugosa, assembly GCA_018402905.1. NCBI lineage: Eukaryota > Metazoa > Chordata > Amphibia > Anura > Ranidae > Glandirana > Glandirana rugosa. The sequence continues at coordinate 711,628 of BLSH010459478.1, read as the reverse complement.
GCTTAGATCAGAATCCAAACAGAAAATAGTTCATCAGGAGAGAGTGAATGGGGAAATCGTGCTTAGGTTTAGTGAAAGGACCGTCACCAACACCCTCACACACTGCCTCTTCCAGGCTTGATGCGAACCCCACAACAGAGGTCTAATGAGCCTTTCCAATCACATAAATATTCCTGCAACCAGACAAGGCAGGTAGATCTTCACAATAGAAGTATTATACTGATGCAACGTTCCACTCACTGCCCAGCACCGAGGTCACTCCATTCAGATTGCTATCACCATGTAAGGCAAAACAACACTCTCATGGTGCAGTAAACCCAGATAATTTTATTAAGAATTAAGTATTGCACTTACTTCATAACAGTAAAAACACACATCTGACAAGTAGATGGGAACTTCCAGTGTCCCCACCAGTGCGTCTCCGTGCCAGTGCCCATGGAAATAGCTTATATAGGCACGGGTGGTGGAAAAACAATGCGTTTCACGGATCGAAAGTGGGGATCACTCACACAAACCGGAAACTCCACTGGCTATAGGCCGGAAGTGGGACTTGTCAACAAGAGACTGGAGGCTCTCCTAGCGACCACCAGTGGCCAGAATAATATACACTGAAAGCCAAATCAGGGGTTGTACGCCCAATCAAAAAATAAGAGCCCGGGTCTGCAAATATTTACAATCAAATGTATACTCATAAGATAAACAATAAAAACACTAAATTCCAAAAAATTCCTAAATTCCAAAAAGCATAAAAACTAATAATTCAGACTAGCAGGAGCCTGACACAAAAACAGCACCATCTTGTGGTTAAACAGTAAAATCACACATTATAATTAATTTAAAAATTCCCATATTCTGAGGCATTAATATGTGCACTGGGTTCTAGTTTAACCATGCATCCACACACATACACATATGCCAATCAGTCCCTATATAACCTACTGAGAGATAATCCCAATAAATGACCAAATAAACCTGGACCAAATGGACAATAATTCTACGGATTCACAGGTGCCTAAATATGAACCGATGATAGATGTCCTATGCATTATTCAAAATAATGTCAGTAGACTGTTAGTAAAAATTAGGAACAATGGTCTGGCAATTACTTAACTTAAAGACCCTCAGGTGCAAGCCATTTTGTCCAGGTAACTTATTAATGTTAAGTTCTTTAAGTCTTATCCTAATTATATCCTCTGTTAGCCATGATGGTGCCTGCTGTGATGCGTCATGAGGATAAACATTACAGTTTTGATTGATGAAGTCCCCCGTTTCCCTCATGAAGACTGTGGAGAAAAATATATTCAAAACCTTTGGCATCTCCCCATCCTTTGTAAGCCGATTCCCTTCATCATTCTTTATGGGACCAACATGATCTGACCTCCCTCTCTACTATTTATATACTTAAAGAACTTATTAGGATTTTTCTTACTCTCCACTGCTATGGGCCTTTTGTTTTCTATCTTGGCTGCCCTGATTGCAACCTTACATTTCTTATTGCATTCTTTGTATAGTTGGAATGCTGATGATAACCCCTCAGCCTTGTATTTTTTGAAGGCCTTCTCCTTTATTTTTTTATGCATTTTTACATTGGAGTTAAGCCACCCAGGACTTTTATTATCTCTTTTAAATGTACTTCCCATTGAGATGCACTGGCTAATACTCTTATTTAACCACTTCAGCCCCAGAAGGATTTCACACTTTAAGACCAGAGCCCTTTTTGCGATTCGGCACTGCGACACTTTAACTGACAATTGCGCGGTCGTGCAACGTTGCACCCAAACGAAATTTGCGTCCTTTTTTTCCCACAAATAGAGCTTTCTTTTGGTGGTATTTGATCACCTCTGTGTCATTTCTGATCGCCGCTATAAACAAAAGAAGAGCGACAATTTTGCAAAAAAAAAACTAATTTCTTACTTTTTGCTAAAATACAAATAAAAAAAACATTTTTTTCATCGGTTTTGGCCGATTTATATTCTTCCTCATATTTGTGATAAAAAAAATCGCAATCTGCGTTTATTGATTAGTTTCTGCAAAAGTGGCCGTGTTTACGGAAGATGAGAATTCATTTCTGGGGTTTTTATTTTTTATTTTTTTTTTTACTAGTAATGGCGGTGATCTGCGATTTTTAGTGGTACTGCGATATTGCACGGACATATCGGACCATTTTGACACTTTTTTGGGACCATTGGCATTTATACAGTGATCAGTGCTATAAAAATGCACTGATTACTGTGTAAATGCCATTGGCAGTGAAAGGGTTAACCTGCAGGGGGAGCTCTAAGGGTTAACTGTGTTCCCTGGGCGTGTTCTAACTGTGTGTGGGCTGCCCTAGCAGGGAAAGGGGAGCGATCACAGCTTCCATACAGCCCTTCCCCCTCTCACAGAACGGAGATCCGTGTTTACTTACACGGACTTCAGTTCTTTCACTGCGGGGGGGCATTGCGGGCAGCCGGCGGAGATCGAGTCCTCCGCACCCGCTCCCTGGCCCTCCCGAACACAGTGAGCGCGCGAGCGAGCCTCCGGCGGCGCGCGCGCGCTCACAGTGCATGATATCGCAGCCGCCGCTGTATGACGCGGTTTGCGATATCGAGCCATCTTGTCGCTGTCAACCTGCGGTTGAAGGTCGGCAAGTGGTTAATATGCTCTTAAAGCACAACCATTTTTCCTCCATGTTCATAGTTCCTAGTTTTTTATCCCATTTAATATCTTCTAGCAAGGAGCATAGTTTATGGAAGTTGGCTCTTTTGAAATTCAGTGTCTTTGTATTCCCCTTATGTTTCCTATTTGTGTGATTTATACTGAAACAAATTTACCTGTGATCACTGTTTCCTAAATTGCCCCTTATTTCCGCATCTGTGATCAGGTCTGTATTGTTAGTAATCAATAGGTCTAGTAACACTTTGTTTCTTGTTGGTGCATTTACCATCTGACCCAGGAAATTCTCCTGCAAGACATTTAGGAAATGGCGAGCCTTAGACGAATGTATGATTATCATTGCCCTCACTAAAGATGACCATTGAGGTCATCCAGTGTTGCATTGTCCATTTGGACTGCTGCTCCCCTGATGATACCTGCGAAGGCTTCAGAGAAACAACGTTCCTCTCATTCTCCATTCCCTCTGTACAGCGGCCAGAAATACAGCACCACCTACAGAGGGAACGGTAAACCACACCTACCTGCATACTATTACTAACATTCTTACTACTAGCTATGGTTACTACTAGTGCTTCTCAATACTGTGACTTTTTCCACAATAAAAAATTTATTAAAAAGTGTGCGTTACAATGTCAATTACAGAAATATATTAGTTAAGGGGTTTCTGAAGTTTTGTGATCTACACAGTTATTTAGATCAATGGTAAATATTGTAGCAAGTAGATGCATTTATTTTTCCCACCGGTTTTCTTTTCCTTTTGGGTAAATATAGTAACACTAATTGAATTATTACCTAGCAAAAAATAAAGATGAATTCTTGTTTGCTGAGCATGTTTTCTATCAGTTTTGTAACTTCAAGACTTTGATGAATAGCTGCTATAATCACCCTTCCTGGGTACACAGTGTGTGCTTTTTCAAAGCTTGATGAGGAAGGAGAACTGATGATCTAAAACTCATGTGCGGCTATGCAATGCAATTCAATGACTAAAATTTCATATATCATTTCTAGGGAAGAAACGGAAATGATGGATTACCAGGTTCACCGGTGAGTCATGTTTAATTTCATTGCTTGTAATAACTTCAGCGAACAAACAATAACATTTCTGTTGCAATCTTCGATTTTTATATTTTTCCAAAATCCTTTCAATAAATTATTCTTTCTACTTTTCAGGGAGCCCCAGGACGACCAGGTGACAGGGGTCCAAAAGGCGAACGTGTAAGTTTTTAAAAATTGCTTTTTTTATTAATATTACTTTTAAGTCTGCTGTCAGAGCGGCTGGTGACTGCTCCATTGTCATTCTAGTTACTATTCTCTCTGCGAAACAATATTCTAAATGCCAAATGCATTTGGATAGAGTGAAGTCATAAGATTTTCCCACGGACTTGAACTGAAGAATTTCTGAGACGCACCTTGGTGGTGTCCTTGTGCTTAGGATCATCCTGGCCAACCATAAGTTCAGCCCAGTCACTACAGTCCTCCTTAGTTACAGGTGTCTACACACATGCTGCTGTGCTTTAATTGACATTCAGTAACCTTAAGCTATGGGTGGCTTCTAATTCACACATCTTGGGTTGATATAATAAAGCATATAGATTGTTCACTTCGGGAATTTTTACATCTTATTGTATGATGTGAATCTATGCTGACTTCCCTCATCCAATCATGGGCAAACAAAATGACTGTTTTTTTTTTCACTTGTATGTGATTTGGTATTCCTTGCAAAGTAAATTTTTATTGCATTCCCTAAGCTAAGACAAAATTATGTTGCAAAATGAACAGCCTATTTGCCTTTGGTAAATTAACTGCATTACATCTTCAGGAACCCATGGGAGAGAGGGTATGTTTCTACCTGTAATTACTCTGCGTCTTCTGTTTGGAGAATGCAGAAAGAGCATCAGTGTTAAGCATAACGTTTAACCATCTTCTCCCCTTAGTTCTCTAGTCTGTTCTAGAGAGAGACACGTAAAGGCAGAAATTGATTGGCTGCTTTAAGAAGCAAAGATGGTTTTACTTACAAAACAATGTATTTACTTACAAAATGCTGCATTTATTTATTTAGTTATTAAGTTCAGGGAAACTAAGCATATTATTTTCTCTAGACGGTTTTCATGTGGGAGCACAATAGAACAGTTTTAACAAAACTACACATGCTAATTATTATTCACTTCACCAAGGAGTATGTGACATACCCACTATCCGAGTACATTATAAGGAGAGATCATTCACTATATACAAAACAGATAAAGCAATAAGAAAAGCAAAAAAAATGCTTGAATGTAGTGTTGATATAGATACATACACAAAAGAACAAAGAAAGTCATATAAAATACTAACCACACAATTTTAGACATTATGTGTAATCCCCCTTTTAAAGTTTTTCTAAATATAGTGTGCTAAGCAAACAGAATGCAGCAGAACACATGTAATTTCCAACTGAAAATATGTATGAGCCTGTTGATTCAAAATAAATTCATGCAAAATTCATGCCACGGTAAATTTCAGCATACAGAAAAACATCATGCTGTTGATGAGTGAGCCTGCTGTGAATAATTTCTATGTTCAATTCTGGGAGAAGTGGTCTCATTAGATGACCATTTGTCTGTAGCTCCTATTTCAAATTAATATGAAACTGCTTTCTTTAATTAGTGTAATTTTAAAGTGGCCTTTCAAGTTTTATTTCTGTTGTGCTATTTTTTCTATAGAAGTGTTGTTTGAGTTGTCTGATTTCTTTCATTATTGACAATGAAGCTGGTAGAGATGAATGCTCCAAATTAGAAAGCTTAGTGACTCCCTGGGCTCCAATTCATGACTCATTAATTCATGACATTGAGCATGCTGATGCATGTGTAATTAGCAGTGTTTGTATATCCCTAGTGATAGTGGTTCTGCTAGCCTTTGTACACATTGCTATTCTCAGTAAATACCCCTTGCCTCATCTTAGATATCAAGCTCACATATCTCTCCATGGCATTACAGTAACCATATGTGATATTGCTGACACTTTAAAGCCTTTAAGTATTTTTTTAAACTATTTTTCTAAATTTGCAGTTATCATTAATATACTAAATTTGAAATAACAACACTGCATGCATTCTCATGTAGTTCTTCCTAATAGTTAGTTACATTTAGTTTGTAATGTACAGTAAATGTAGAACACAAGTGTGAAGCATTTGGATCTACACTCCAAACTGGGCCCCACAATCAATTGTTGGGGAAACTCAGTTAAGATAGGGCATTTGGTAATTTTTGTGGTGTGCTGGGAATTGCATATTTTTGCTGGTTTTAGAAAAAAAAAAAACTGACTTTTGAAGTACAGTTTGAATCAAAGCTGAGGTCCTGTGGTCTATAAAATCAAAGATATAATTTAAAATCTGCTGCTTTCAGAAACAAAATCTAATTTTCTACACAGTTGTTGTAACTATCTGTTTTTAGCAATGCTATAATATTAATATTCAGGTAAATAAACACAATTTCGGGAGTAGGTACACTGTACATTCTATTATCATATGACATTATGCGTTTGCAGATGGGCCTTCTGGGACTTAGGAGTCTCCAGATGGTTGTCATGACCTCCTCCATTTTCCATAATATACCTTGATTTTTTTATACCATTTAGACTTGGAGCTTCAGTTAAGGAATTGTAGATATGTATTCATTTATTTACATATCTTTTTATCTTGGCCAGAAGTTGAAGAGAGGGAGCTAAAAATGTTTTTGTCGCACAAGGGTCCTTTGATGACCAGCACTATATTTTAGCTATGTCATTTATTTGCTACTTCCTCTTCATCTGGACATTAATAGTAGATTTTTTCAATGGCTTTGAACCTCTACTGGAGGAATTGCCACTCTTTTGGAACTACCCCCATTCATTTCCTTTTCACCCTCAGTTGCCCAGCTTTTAGTTCCCACATACAAATTGGAGTGAATAAATGTACTACCTGAATTTGTTATTTTACATACCATTATCAACCTTTATGTTACCTTACCGCAAACTGATTATGATAAAAAGGAAAATGCCATGAAAAAATATTGGGGGGTTGACCATATTTTATTGCAGAGTTGCTTGTGATCTGTGTAACCTGACGCATGGCAAGAGTATGCCTTTGAGGGCTCATTAGCAGTATATTAATGGATTGCCCTAGCCCAATGCATGTTAAAACGGTGATCGCATATAGGTAGCCACTGCGCTGTGGAGTATAATAATTGTATAGAAAGAGCCGCTATGCACAAAAATGCTGGAACAACATCAATACAGAAAAAGAAAGAAAGGTGCAATGCTCAAAACAGTATCCACTCATAGACACAATCCATCTAAAAACATTTGTCATAAAAAGCATGTAATCCTTGTAAAGGCAAAAGTCATATGGAAACCATATAGAAAGAGCGTATAATCCGTGTAGGGACAAAAATCAACTAAGTGTCATAGCACATAGAGTCCAAATAGTCAGGCAGGTGGATGGAGATATTAGAAAGGAGATCCGTGCAGAGAGAGAGCCTTCACCAACACCCGTACACACTGACCATTACCAGAACGCTCAGACCCCCATAACAGAGGTCTAAGCAAGTCTGCAATGGAACGGCAGCTATGATGTGCTAAAGAGATCCCTCCTGTGCGTCAGATATTCCACCAATAAATTCTTGCCAGAGTCTACCCATGTTATTCTGATAAGTGGAAACAAAATGCTCAAATAGTGCAGTACGTTCTTAAAAGAAGTTTTATTAGAAAGAGACTATTGCACTCACATGTATGGATATAGGTTCAGGCATTGGAACACATTGCGGTCTGTTTCCAACCGAAAAGATGGCCGCCGCGTCCCAATACGTGATGACATGACATGTCCTGGCTCCTCCCAGCATGTTTCGTCATCCAATGATGTCGCCAGGGGCGTGGCCAGCGTTGGACATCACGCACCTTATCTAGTAAATGGTCCGGGCGGCTATTGGTTAGTAAACGGCTGTAATCAGGAAGGGGAGGGCACCTTTGGTTCCACAGGCACAACATCCTGTCTATCCTGCATTCCAATGCCAGGAAGTGAACCTAAGAAACTCCACTCGTTCCCTGCAACTGATAAAAACAAGAGTTGTTCCTGAAACTTGAAAATTAAGCCTAAAATAAAGCAAGAAAAACACCTCCTTGATAAACAATAGGTGTGCAGCCTGTTAAAATTAAAAATTAATTAAAAGTATGTCCATTTAGTGGGAAGTCAAGAGTTTATTAATAATACATAAAAAATACACACCTCGACCACCGCCATCTTGTGGTGAGAGAAATGCATTACATTTTAAAAACCTACTACTTAAACTGCTATTTTATATAATTCTCATGTCTTCCCGCACAGGGTGTATTGGTCATAAACCTTGCGACGGCATAATATCACTACAATCCTATAAATTAATATACTATACATACACAATGTACTTCGTAGAAGGAAAAAGGGAATACATATCCAAGAAATGTAAATACATCAATAATTGTTGGTGAGCACAGGGGGTGTAAATATAAACCCTAAAATTGCGCCAAGCAGCAAAAAGTAATTAATTACCAAAAAATTAAAAAATGCATACATAATAGGTGCACAGTAATCTTTGTTATGAAAGGACTATGTATATTTCTGTATCCAGAGGACTAATATACATCAATTGTTGTTAATGAACGCATTGATGTCCCATTCAACATTCATGCCATAGGGGGGTATGTTTTGGCCTGGTAGATCCACTTGGTCTCGAGACATGAAATCTCTCTTACTATGTGGCTACCTCTCCAATTGGCTGTGAATTTATCTATCCCTACAAAGACAGTTCCTTTCAAATCTCTATTGTGTAAGCACTACGCCCTTTACCACAATAGAGATTTGAAAGGAACTGTCTTTGGTCTCCACTACTGCTGGCCGTTTACTATCACAGCAGGAAGCAGCGGGACCTGCAGTGCCACACAGGAGCAGAGGAGCAGAGTTGTTTCCACCGACAGTATCTCCCAGGGACCCCTCACCACTGATGTGCCTATTAATTTTTGTAAACATGTGAGTTGCCATCTGGATGTTCCCATTAAATGTATTTTAATTCTACACTTAGAGGCGCCGCTCTCTTTGTTTTTTTTCCTTTTTTTAATCCAAACACTACATTCCTGGGTAAGGCAAATACTATGTATTTTCTCTGTTAACAACTCTCAACCTCTTTGTTTTGTATTCCAAACATCTAACCTGAATAAATATATTTAAAACTAGTTTTAAAAAAAACAAAGGTCTTACTCTAGATGTCCTTCATCCTGCCTTATTAGTAACATTTAGAGCTACATTTCACATTAAATGAAGGGAAGCTTTAAGTGTATGTCATACTTTCTCTAATACATTGTTCTGATTTTAATTTTCACCTATCATAAAAGACTAATACCTAACTTGTGAAATAGAAAAAATCTTTTCTATTTAATTACGTACTCTTTTCCAATGTCACACAGATCATTCAGTTATTCTTGGGTTTAATCCCTCAGTAGCCACAGAAATGTAAATGTTCTTGATCCCCAAGGACATATTAAAGTGTTAACAGGCTGCAAGCAAAGATCTAATTATTAGGCTCCAGTACCAGCTGAGCAGTTAGTTGTAGGCCTAGGGTTACTGTAGGTTTAGAATGCTGGTCAATCTTATGTAGATATTAAAGTGAGGTTAGTTATTAGCAAGCAGTTGGACTGCTAAAGGATTTTTTTTATAATTTGCATAAATGGACAATACATAAATGAGACATGTGAACAAAACGGTGAATCATTCATGTGGTAATGTGCACAAATAATGCAATATATTTATGCAGAGATTATATATATTTCAATGTGATTTTTTTGCACTCTATGCACTTTATCGTTTATGCAATCTTCATGCACCTTTACGTAGTTTGCTAGTGCACTTTATTATTAGTTGCACCATCACCTTCACATACCACACTTCATCATTTGTGCTACCAGCACCTTAAAGGGGCAGCAACCTATTAGATTTTCAAACCATTTTTAGAGATAAAGGAGGCGCAATGTCCACATTATCTTTTCACTTGACAAAGGCAAGTGTGTCTTGCCTACAGTCAAGCATAGTGGTGGGAGTGTCATAGTCTGGGGCTCCATGAGTGCTGCCGGCACTGGGGAGCTACAGTTCATTGAGGGAACCATGAATGCCAACATGTACTGTGACATACTGAAGCAGTGCATGATCCCCTCCCTTTGGAGACTGGGCCACAGAGCAGTATTCTAACATAATAATGACCCCAAACGCACCTCCAAGATGACCACTGCCTTGCTAAAGAAGCTGAGGGTAAAGATGATGGACTGGCCGAGCATGTCTCCAGACCAAAACCCTATTGAGCATCTGTGGGGCACCCTCAAATGGAAAGTGGAGGAGCGCAAGGTCTCTAACATTCACCAGCTCCATGATGTCGTCATGGAGGAGTGGAAGAGGACTCCAGTGGCAACCTGTGAAGCTCTGGTGAACTCAAGAGGGTGAAGGCAGTGCTGGAAAATAATGGTGGCCACACAAAATATTGACACTTTGGGCCCAATTTGGACATTCTCACTTAGGGATGTACTCACTTTTGTTGCCAGCGGTTTAAACATTAATGGCTGTGTGTTGAGTTATTTTGAGTGGACAGCAAATTTACACTGTTATACAAGCTGTACACTCACTACTTTACTTTGTATAAAGTGTAATTTTTTCAGTGTTGTCAGATGAAAATATACAATAAAATATTTACAAAAATGTGAGGGGTGTACACACTTTTGTGAGATACTGTAATTTTAAAGTCATTGAAGAACCACAGGGTGCTTTTGTGCTTCAGTACCAATACAATTGCTTGACCATTCACTCAGAAATTTCTCAATGACACAGAGCTCTAGCATTTTCCTCAAAAATTACTTTTCTATGAGCTTTCAGGATGCAATACAGTTTTACGTAGACATTCACCTTGGGATTTGTGACGGTGCCCTGTTCAGTCACATTCATGAGACCAGGCATTTCTGAAAAGGTGTCCTAGTTTCTCTCTCTTTGTTTGGTTACAGCCTTCACACAGTTGATATCCACCAGGAACTTTAAGTTCGAATTAACCTTAGTAGACACACCTCCTCCCAGTTTCTCCAGGGTCTCAATAAGTTTATTTGGTAGACCTGTAAGGTTTTCTCTTTCTGGGTTGATGTAAACTGTGCTTACTTCTCATGCCTTTTCCACAACCTCAAACAGTACTTAGTATGACCACCTTAAATGGCCTGTCTTTAGTTGACTTGTTCACTCTTCTTTGTGCATCTTAAGCCTTCAGGAGATTTTTCATCAACAATGGCATCACATTAGCAATCCTCTCTTGCATCTGAGAGATATGTTTAATTATCGTTTTGTGGGGAGATGTCTCACTTTTCCATGTCTCTTTCAACAAAATAAGCAAATCCACCATACATTAAGTAAAAAGGTACAAATTCTGTGAATGCTTGGGAAACCTCTTGTATGGAAAATAACAGCACAGGAAGTAAGCAGCCCTAATCCTATACATTTCTGTGTACTACCCATGTAGGCATAGACTTTGCAGTTTTGTTAAACCTCTCAGCCATGCCATCTCTGTCTGTAGGTAATAAACAGAGGTCCGTGACTGCTTAATTTGGAACACTTTGCCCAAGTTTGCTATCACCTTTAACATAAAAGAATGATTTGGTCAGTTAAAAAAAATTCTGTTCTCAAAAACATATGAAAACATTTTCAGTGCAATTGTCTTAAAGGAAGTATATTTTAGAGAAACAGTCTCAGGATATCAAGTTGCATAATTATGAACTATATACAGTGTATATTGGTGCCCTCTGGCCGATTTCACCTGAGGACCAATCAGTTCCATTGCAATAAGCTCAAATGATACTTTGGTTGGGTAGAGTTAACAGGGGGTTTCAGAATTTTACACAGAAGCAGTTAAGTGCTAAGTGTGGCAGGAAGTACAATATCTCTTAGCCCTGGCCTGTAAAATACAGGGTGGGCCATTTATATGGATACACCTTAATAAAATGGAAATGGTTGGTGATATTAACTTCCTGTTTGTGGCACGTTAGTATATGTGAGGGGGGAAACTTTTCAAGATGGGTGGTGACCATGGCGGCCATTTTGAAGTCAGCCATTTTGAATCCAACTTTTGTTTTTTCAATAGGAAGAGGGTCATGTGACACATCAAACTTATTGGGAATTTCACAAGAAAAACAATGATGTGCTTGGTTTTAATGTAACTTTATTCTTTCATGAGTTATTTACAAGTTTCTGACCACTTATAAAATGTGTTCAATGTGCTGCCCATTGTGTTGGATTGTCAATGCAACCCTCTTCTCCCACTCTTCACACACTGATAGCAACACCACAGGAGAAATGCTAGCACAGGCTTCCAGTATCCGTAGTTTCAGGTGCTGCACATCTCGTATCTTCACAGCATAGACAATTGCCTTCAGATGACCCCAAAGATAAAAGTCTAAGGGGGTCAGATCGGAAGACCTTGGGGGCCATTCAAGTGGCCCACAAGGACCAATCCACTTTCCAGGAAACTGTTCATCTAGGAATGCTCGGACCTGACACCCATAATGTGGTGGTGCACCATCTTGCTGGAACTATGATGTTGGTGATAGGGAATTGCTGGCCATCAAGTCAGCTTTGGAGGAATGGCGGTACCTCCTGGAAGGAGCAGCTCACCCGGTATTGGTTTTTACTGACCATAAAAACCATAAAAAAAATATGCTGTGAAGATACGAGATGTGCAGCACACCCCCCTGTTAACTCTACCCAACCAAAGTATCATTTGAGCTTATTGCAATGGAACTGATTGGTCCTCAGGTGAAATCGGCCAGAGGGCACCAATATACACTGTATATAGTTCATAATTATGCAACTTGATATCCTGAGACTGTTTCTCTAAAAAATACTTCCTTTAAGACAATTGCACTGAAAATGTTTTCATATGTTCTTGAGAACAGAATTTTTTAACTGACCAAATCATTCTTTTATGTTAAAGGTGATAGCAAACTTGGGCAAAGTGTTCCAAATTAAGCAGTCACGGACCATCTTCCTATTGAAAAAACAAAAGTTGGATTCCAAATGGCCGACTTCAAAATGGCCACCATGGTCACCACCCATCTTGAAAAGTTTCCCCCCTCACATATACTAATGTGCCACAAACAGGAAGTTAATATCACCAACCATTCCCATTTTATTAAGGTGTATCCATATAAATGGCCCACCCTGTAGATCATCTATCCAAGCCTCAGTTGTGTCAGCCCCCAAGTGCCCTCCAAGTGTGTCATTGTGAGCTTAATTGAGCACAATCCACCTATGGTACAGAGGAACCAACAACAGCTCTACAACCTTACTGCAGACTTCAGAAACTCAACATAGCAAATTGCAACTAAATGCAAAATGAGGAAATCTCTTTTCACATCAGGCATTTGTGGTAATCCATTGACAACATTAACCTGCTCTCTAGCATTCACCAACATATAATCTCACAATTGGATGATGCCAAATTCTCCCCTTGATTCATCCAAGTCAGGATGCATTGAACTGGAGGAAGTCTACTCATCATCTTTACCAATCATAACCTGTAATGGGGAAGTCCTCACCCCCACCGTAAAGGTCAACTCATCATCATTGATTCATTTTTGTGTCTGCGGAGTAGGTCCTCCACTATGTCCACTGGGAGATTAGCTTGTGGGGATCATCTTTCCTGAGGAAAATAGTCAGCGTGCAGGCAACTTTCTTTCAAATCTGGTGGCTTGCTAGGTTTATTTAGAAGATAAGTTTGAGGGTTAAAACAAACAAAACAAAAAATAAGTCCTTGTCATACGTTGCTATAGTTTCCTCACTATACGGTGTGGGGCTGGCCCCTGACACCCATAAAACATAAGTCAAAATGCAAAACTTGTCTTTTTAAAGCCCAAACAGACACAGAGCTTCCTCATATTTCCCCTCTGAGTTCCAGGTCAGAGCTCAAGTGAGATCTCTTCCTGATTATTAAAGCCACCTGCTGGTGGATGCCAGTGGACCCCAAACTCCAGACTGGAACCAGCCCTACCACAGTGGCTGGTAAAATCCGGACCAGACTCCATTTAATCCAGTCCAAATGAATGCATAAGAGGCGACAGGTAGCGTCCGTCTACCACTTCCCCTCGTATACCATCACACCACATACTGATATGAAGATTTGGGGTCTCTATGGCTGCTCATATATGGGTCTAGCACAATTGGTTCCAGGTGGGCCAGGCAGAGCCTTCAGTCAATTCATAACAAGCTGTACCAGATTGTGCAATTGAGGCCCCAGTGACAGATCTGGTTGATATTTTAGTTATGTATTCTTTGAGTCCAAACAGCAGTAGTCATGAAAAGATGGACCAGAACCCCTGCTTTTAGTAAATTATAATTATTAGCTTCACCAGGTGGGAGTTTATAATAGACCTTGTGTGGATTTCCAGGTAGAAAAAACCAATGAGGACAGTTCATTGTTCTTCAGTCACTCGTCTCTCTCTGCTCTCCTCTAAAATGTGGAGAGAAATGCCTCCATATCATAATTTGGTTATCTTTTGCAGTTGGTGGCTGGCCCTCTGCCCACAAGGGGTAACAACTGTTTGCTCACAACCCTGAGAGCTGCTACACTAGCTCCTGTACGTGTTAGAAATTCTGTATATAGCCCTACAGACAGCGCACGGTCTACATGGGCTTTGCTGCTTAACTGCAGACAGGAAACAAGAACTTTATTCAGAGAAAAGACATACAATATGCATAGATGCAGCTACAAACTTATAAACACTGCCATCTACTGGTTGAAAAAGATATCTCTACTAAATACTGATGTAGTTGTTGCATAAAATACACTTCTGTATTCCAAAAGTAAGTCTTTTAACTGTGCATGCATGGATTCTCTCTGAACAACAATCTGGGCTGCCAACAGGTGGGTAGTCTCGTATTGGTCCTCATGCCTTTGTGCCGCATCTGGTTAGCCTGTACCAGCTGAAGTAGCTGGTCCTTGCAATTTTAGGCTTGTCATTGTTTAGACTATATTTGAAGCCAATTCGCCTGCACCTACTGAATGTGTGGCTTCTCCTTTGCACATTTTTCAGTTTCAGCAATTTAAATAGCTTTTCAGCAAGGGTGCAGCAAGGGTGCCAGCATCCTTATACCAGAAGTAATGTTTAGGGGTCAGGGATCACCAGCGCAACTGTATGTCTTCTTTTTAGAACAATAATATAAAACAAATCCACTCATCTTGGGCATAACAACATATGCAGTGTATCACCAACTCAAAGCTTCACCTGAAGGAGGGGGGTTTCTGAGTCCCACATATTTCAGAGGTTTACCAACAAAGCAACAATCCTCAGCCATTGTCAGTAATTTGGCAGCTCTAACAGCATATTGCAGGCACCTCTCTCCCTTTCAAAACTCAGACATTTCCAACATAAGCTCTGTTGAGTTTCCTTAATGTAAACCCCTTTCTGCAGGTGCATTAACCCCCTACTGCTGCCTATGTCGTGGCATTTCATAAGATGAACTGCAGGCAGTGATAGATCTCTCTAGTGGTATGCAGAAGGTTAAACACTGGCCACACCTTTCCCCCCACCTGGAGCATACTTTCTTTTCCTGGGAGGAACTGTGTGTTTTAGAAAAAGGTAGCATGCAGGACATATCTTCAGGTCTGAGCAGACCCAGTGTAGAATGCATTAATGGAGTGCCCGAGGCACTAAGGCATATTAAGGCAAAGGAGTTGGAACTGGCAGTGCCATGCTGCTGCCTATCAAGGATAGATGTTCAAAGAGACATATTACCAGTAAGGAAGTCCAGAGGCTGGTAGAGGTGAGGGATGGGGACAGAAAATAGTGTAATCCAGAGTCAGGCAGAGGTCAGGACAGGCAGCAGACAGTTGGGAAACCCAAGACAAGCTAGCAAGGTTCAGAACCAAGAGTCAACGTAAAAGAGAGTAGTGCCAGTGTAGTTATTCGTATCAAAAACCCAAAGCCATGGAATTGTGATGTTCAAATAGAGCGACCAAGACACTGCAGGCAATCAGAGCAGAGGAGGTGGAACAAGCAGCATCAAGCTGTTGTCAAACAAATAGACATCCTCGATCACCACCACTGGCCAATGGGAGAAGAGGGGGTATTGTCACCAGAGCATGGTCAGTTTCCTGCCAAAAGACAAGCTGGCTGGAAGAAAGGAGTGGCTGAATGGTGGGCTTAGTAGTAGAAGCATGGCACATGCCCCTAACACCTTTACATTGTACTAGTCTTTAGCTGTGTTTGATCATATGACCAATCAATGTATTACTTTCTTATGGGTAGTTTCATGATGCAACACATCAGCATCAAACATGCTAACAATTTATCATATATCTAAATGATAAATGTTAATATGAGGTTTAATATGAGGTTCTTCAATGTAATATTAAAACAAACGTTCACAGTTTTTAATGCCACATTTAGCATGAATAAAAGTCAAATTAAAATATAAAGTTATTTTGACACTTATAAGCATGCATACACAATGAGTGTGTGTGTATATATATATATATATATATATATATATATATATATATATATATACACACACACTATATACGTTTCCCACCTGGTTGTGTTATAACTTTGGATGTCTGATTCTGGTCCTACGGTAATTTCAAGTACACACACACTTCCGTCCACAGGGTTATGAAAACCATTATATCACACACACATATATATATATATATATATATATATATATATATATATATATATATGTGTGTGTG
>BLSH010459478.1:680698-695202 GCA_018402905.1 Glandirana rugosa | reverse complement strand
GCATACAAAATGATTGTGTGTGTGTGTATATATATATATATATATATATATATATATATATATATATATATATACATACACACACACACACACACACACACTATATTACCAAAAGTATTGGGACGCCTGCCTTCACACACACATGAACTTTAATGGCATCCTGGTCTTAGTCTGTATGGTTCAATATTGTGTTGGTCCACCCTTTCCAGCTATAACAGCTTCAACTCTTCTGGTAGGGCTGTCCACAAGGTTTAGAAGTGTGTCTATGGGAATGTTTTACCATTCTTCCAGAAGTGCATTTGTGATGTCAGGCACTGATGTTGGACGAGAAAGCCAGGCTCACAGTCTCCGCTCTAATTCATCCCAAAGGTGTTCTGGTTGAGGTCAGGACAGTTAAGTTCCTCCACCTGAAACTCACTCATCCACGTTTTTATTGACTCATCCACATCTTTATTAATCTTGCTTTGTGCATTGGTGCGCTGTCATGTTGGAACATGAATGGGGCCATCCTCAAACTGTTCCCACAAAGTTGGGAGCATGAAATCATCCAAAATGTCTTGGTATGCTGATGCCTTAAGAGTTCCCTTTACTGGAACTAAGGGGTCAAGCCCAACCTCTGAGAAACAACCCCACACCATAACCCCCTCCACCAAATGTTTTGGAGGGGTAGCCCATGCTTTTGGCAATATAGTGTGGATGATCAAGTTTGGGGTGGAGGAACTTGACAGGCCTTTACAGAGTTCTGACCTCAACACAATAGAACACCTTTGGGATGAATTAAAATAAGGTCAAACATTCCCATAGACACACTCCTAAACCTTGTGGACAGCCCTCTCAAAAGAGTACAAGCTGTTATAGCTGCAAAGGGTGGGCCAACTCAATATTAAACGCTACGGACCAAGACTGGGATGCCACTAAAGCTCATGTGCATGTAAAGGCAGGTGTCCCAATACTTTTGACAATATAGTGTATCTCTCTACCTGTAAGTGGAGACTTCAATAGTTACTTTGCAACTATACTGTACATGAGCAATCTTTGCTGAACATTTGTATTGGTAAATTAGAGGTGAAACTGGCGCTGCTCAATTGAAAAAACTAAAAACGTAAAATAAATGTCCTGGGTATAAAATTTCCAGCACGCTGGTATACAATGTATATTAATTAATAGATACAAAGATTGGGCATAAATCCTTTACTTTTACTATCCTGTGGTAGTATATGAATGCATGGGGGTAACTAGCAAAATATAATAAAGAAATAAAGTGCATCAAATCTTAATAGTGTGAATGAATATATAAATAAATATAAATGGCGAGTATACTTCTAAAAATGGTGGGTATACTTATAAAAAACACTTATACTGTATGAATAAAATCATATGTTGAAAGCTGCATACATAAAAATAGTATTGTGCAAAGCTAAAATGATACAAAACCATAAAGTGCCTATAAAGCAATCAATTGTGCAAAAATGCTTCTAAGAGCATGAAGATGTGCCAAACGAAAGAACGCAAAAAACACAAAAAACTTAAAACACTAAAGCAGTCTTTTGAATGAAAATAACAATCTCCTGGTGATGTGATAAAGGTGCTGTTAGAAGAGATGTCAGAAATATCCTCAAACTATGAAGTGCCAAAAACCAAATTCTCCACTGTGAATTATGTGCTTGGTGTTCCACCTCCTGCACTGCAATAGTGGGAGCACTCACCGGAAAGCGCTCCCCACTGAAGGGGTACGCGCTTGGTTGTATTTCCTAGGTGTGTGTATTCCTTTCCTTGGATTATTGTATGTGTATACAGGTAAAGGTAAGATCATCCGACTATTCACCTCCTTCCTTATATTCTCCGTGGGTATACCATGCAAGTAAGAAACAGTATCTTGCGCAATATCATTTAGGTATTTTTATTTGTAACGGTATAATAAACACTCACGTGTCAGCAAGTAAAAAGAAGCAGTCACTTTTTCAAAAGCAAAATGGACATCCGCCGTGTTCACAGCGGTCCACTGCATACACGACCGGAAGTGATGTGTGACGTTTCTGGCCACGCCCTACGCGTTTCGTCATTGGACGTCTACTGGAGCGTGCCCGTATGTCACACCCCTGGTCTATAAATACTGAGTTCAATTAGAGGAAAACTTCCAAAAAAATGTCAGAAATATGGTGCCTTTAAGGAGGCTGAACATTTGATGGACTTTTTCTTCTTAGTTTACTGATATTTAAGTTTCATGCTATTTTATGTGTTTCAGAATTTATTTTAGGAAGGTGTATTTTGGGTTGCACATATTGTGCTTTTTAATGTATAGTTAAATTATTTGTACATCCATCACTTTATCATCATTTTACTTTTAGACGCTGTGTTTACCCTACATCTTCTAGATTTGTTGGCGAGTCCAATGCAACACCAGGCCTCTTTTTTTGGTATTAGTTTGTAATAAATCCTGGACACAGACATGAACCAATAGCATCAGCTAAAATGATTCTTACATGCAAAAATGATTTGATATTTGCATTCATTCAAATGTTTCAATACGCCTAAGCAACTTACACAAAAATCCTCCCATGTATTCTGTGAATACTTTGATTGTCTTTGTACATATTAGTATGTCTTGATTTTATTAAACTCCATCCATATGTAAACCTAAATTATTTGCAGCTAGATAGAAGTTCAAAACTATTAACAAGAAATATCTGGCAACAAGGCAATAACAAAATAGTTGAATAAATGTAACATTTCATAAAGCCAGTATAAACTATAGATCACCAAGGTATGAAGACAATTCTCTGTAAGGGACATAAAATTGTTGAAAGTCTCAAACCAAAGCTTATTGCTGTTAAAAGTTGAAAAAAATAAGGGACACCCTTGGAAAGCATGTGATATCTGAAAAATCAAGAAACAATACTTTTTTTTTTATCAGAAATATGAATGTTCATTGTGCATGTTGGGAACCTCCCCAGAAGGCTTTAAAAACATGGTGATGGAAACCACAGGGGAATAATTGTAATATTATAGTTAAAGAAAAAGGCCTGCAATTTAACTGTCATGGAAGAATGGATATGATAGTTTGTCCTCCATTGAACTTTAAAACAGACCTGTGGTGAGGGTATGGACAGCTATCTAATTACATCTGCAGGCTAAGTATTATATTACATTTATAGCAGCTCTCTCTGACATCAAACAATGCAGGAACTGTGAAGCAATTCAGGCCAGAGTGACTCCAACCCGCTCTCTTATGCTGCCCTGCTAAACCCACTTGCTTCTCCTGCCATCTGGGTCTCTACAGTCTTTTTCTCTTTTTCATCTTAGATTCTTTTTTTATATAGTCTTATATTTTAATTTTAGAACATTTTCACATTCCAGGTGGGTACATCAAGAAAGAAAAAAGGATGCAATCAGTAGTTAGTATGCAGTTCACAAGTGTGTCAATGTAATGCAGATCCCTTTTTATCTGTATAGCAAGTATTGAAAGCAGTTTTAAATCTAAAATCATAGTGCTTTCAACTTCTACCTCTTTTCATATAGAAATACCTTAGACACCCTCAAGGCATTAACACTAGAACTAGAGTATCCAAAACTGAAAAGAGCGCAAAGAAAGGGGGATAGGTGGGGAGGTAGGGGATCAGGGGTAAGGGGCTAAAGAGGTTGTAAACCTAAAAACCTGCAAGACAAAGGCATAATCAGTGAGTATGCATTGCATACTAGCTCATTAAGAAATACTTATCTGAGATCAAAGCTGTTGCATCCTGGGTTTCGGGATGACGTCACTCCCGCACATGTGTGAGGGAGACACTGGTCACGGCACGGGCCCTGAAGAAATGGCACCAGCAGGCCATTTCTTCAGTGCGTATACACCAATGTTGGCAAAAGCATGTATAGTAAATATCTCCTAAACTGTGCAAACGGTACCTACAGGTAAGCCTTATTATAGGCTTACCTGTAGGTATAAGTGGTGTAACAGAGTTTACAGCCACTTTAAATAGATAAGCACTGTTTTAAGAAGCAGGTTGTAAACACTGGGATCATTAATCACATCTCCAAACATTCTAATCACAGATGCAATTGGAACATTGCCTAGTTGGCAATATGAACAACATATCCAGAGTCATCTTGCAGCTGACCAATGGTATTAACTCCAATCAGCTTCCAGATCTCAGTCCAGAACTGTCTAATTTTGGGACATTCCTGCATTTTACAGCAGATGGTTGAGGTGTGTGTAAGTTGACAGTGGTTCTCTAGGGGCATTCCAGCTCCCTTTCTCATTCCTGAAAATACCAGGGACATGTAGGAGGCTGATTTTGGCCAAATATTTTATATGCAATTAGTAATAAACCTCCGGTAGCTGACAAGCCCATATGGACTCAAATGGGGTAGGGGAGTCTGCAAGTGTTATGTGCTTCAAATTAACGGATACAAAGGAGTTGATTTACTAAAATGGAAGAGTGCAAAATCTGGTGCAAGCTGTGCATAGTAGCCCATTAACTTCCTTTTAAACTCCTGTGATCTTCCTCAAACCCAGTGTAATGTAAACAGAAGCAGTCACAGTAGCATGCAAAAGGGTGTATTTATAAACTAAATGTGCATAGTAATTTGTCCAGTGAAACTACATTCGTTCAGTGCAAATGTGGAAAAAAATAAGTGGCATTAAGCTACAGTATTCCCTGAGCTGGTTGAATATTTTTCATTAATTTTATCCCCGGAGCTCCAGAAGGTTTTACCCCCTTCATGACCAGAGTATTTCTACTATTCAGCACTGTTCTACCTTAACTGACAGTTGCATGGTCATGCAACACTGTACACAATTAAAATTTATATAATTATTTTCACACAAATTGAACTTTCTTTTGGTAGTATTTGATCTCCACTGGGTTTGTTTTTCTTTTTATATGAATGAAAAAAAAAATTATACTTTCCTTTATAAAACATATCCAATAAAATCTAATTTCCTCATAAATTTAGGGTAAAATGTATTCTGCTATTCAAATGGAAACATTCCAAAGAACTCATGTATGCTATTAACCCACTGCACACAAGTTATATTTTATGATAAAAAAAATTCAATGTATCTCATAGAAGCAACTATTTATATTTTAACTATACTTACCTTGGCTCCAGTGATGTGATGTCCTGGAGCTCCCTGCTGGCTGCTGACATCTTCAAGTAGCCAGCTACCAGGTATTGAACACCAGCTGCTTTCATTGGCTGGAAGGGGATAACACGCACGGGAGTTCCGCTTGGTTCGGCATTGCTGAATTTCTACAGTGAGCTATGCATGTGCAGCTCACTGTACATGAGTGGACAGGAGATCTGCCTGTTCGCCCATTTATTATTTATGACTTAAAGATCCACTTTAAAACGAATTAGACTCAATTCACAAAGCTAAAACATCATGATAAGGATCTTCATCACAAAACATGTGACTGTTATTTTTATATCTCTTTGGACGCAATCAAAATAGTTGCCAGAGGGGGGGCGTGGTTTGCGCGCGCCGTGAATGGAAGCCGCCTGAGAGAGCTCCGACCAAACGAAGAGAACCAAGCGACAATAGCCCGAATGAGACACCGCCAAACACTGCCACAACAAAGCGACATCTCCCTCAACACCGGAGGCATGTCGCGGAAGAGGAAAGACGAAAGGAGACCTCACAGATTGACAGAATTCTTCGCTCCCTCTGCACGAGGGAGAAGGCAAGATGGCGCCAACGACGGAGATGCGGCACGAGCCAGCAAGGCCCGAGATCACTACACTGATCTCCCGGACGCTGAAACTCAACTACATAGGACGGACACATCCCCGCAGCATACTTCACCTCCATCCAGCCCCTCGTGCAACAGTCCTGCCAAAGCGAGGATGCGAATGAACGATCGCACGGACGAACGGGTGAGTGAGAGAGAATTACCCCCACCCATAATATGACATTGAACACCTCTATTGCGGCCTTTCCAACAAACAATCAACCTGTCATGGACACTCTCCTGAAAGACATGCTAGTGTCACTACAACAATCGATCCATGCAGATTTTACTAATTTAACCAAAAATATAACCTCTGAAATAGCATCTTTGGGGGACAGAATTCACACTGTAGAAAATGCTGTCAGTGATATCACCCACTCGGTCAATGAGCTCATTGATGCTAATGAAGATACAATTGAGGAAAATCAATGGATCCGCGCGAAAATAGTGGACTTAGAGGACCGGGCTAGATGGGACAATTTAAAACTGAGGGGAGTCCCCGAAACAGTGCAGCCCCAAGACCTAAACAAATTCACTAAAGATATGTTCAGAGCCCTCCTTCCAGACCTACAACCCATAGAGCTGACAATCGACCGCATACACCGCCTGCCCAAGCCGTCTTTTCTACCAGATACAACGCCTAGAAATGTGCTCATGAAAGTACATTTCTATGAGACCAAAGAACAGATACTCAAAAAAGCTAGAGCCCTGGGGAAACTACCAGAACCATACGACGGTATCCAGATATATGCAGATCTATCAAAATACACCATGGAACTCAGACTACAACTCAATACGATCACGAAAGCGTTACGCAATCACAATATAGGGTACAAATGGGGCCACCCGACCAAAATTGTCCTAGACAGTAATGGCAGAACCTACAATATCACCTCACTGCCATCAGGCCTAGCTCTGCTTAAAGAATGGGAGATTATTCCTGAACCTGACACCCCGCAGCACATCAGGAAACCCCAACATACTGGGCCGCCTCTGTGGTATAAGTCACAAAAACAATTCAAGCCTAAATTCTGAAAGGGCAAGATGCTGACTATCCTAAACAACATCATCTCCTCCCCGGAATATCTTCCATTACACGACCCAAAACCAATATGAACTTGTTCCCCCTGACACCAGCAATGCAGCTTGAGAGACGTACTCCCCGCCGCAAGTTTCTTTGTTTTTTGTTCATGAATTCTCTTTTCTTCTACTTGTTTTTCTTCCTTCTCTCCCCACACACCAATCCAATCCTGAGGACTCCCGACGCATCACTGAAGCCGGAAACCACCCACCACAAGCAATCAAGCAACCCAGGGCATTCCAAGAGCTGGTCTTCCAACTGTGAGTACTCCAATAAGCACCACATACAAAAGATAAAATGGGCACAAAAATAATATCTATAAACGCCAAAGGCCTCAATCACCCAGCTAAGAGAGCAACTATTTGGCAAACAGCTCTGAAGCTCAGAGGAGATATTGTATGTATACAAGAAACACACTTTAAGCAAGACGCAACCCCAAGATTCCAACATGCTAAATTCCCCAAAGTTTACCTAGCAAGCAGCCCCGAGAAGAAAAGAGGAGTCGCGATTGCCATTAGAGATTCTGCAGACTTTAAACCGCTCCAAACGATTGCCGACACAGAGGGAAGGTATCTAATCTTAATAGGAGACCTAAACTCCAGCAAAATAACGCTGGTATGCGTCTATACACCTAACTCGAGGCAAGTGTCTTTCCTCAACAAATTAAAAAAGAAAGCGAACAAGGTACAGCAGGGAGTGTTGATAATGTGCGGAGACTTCAATCTTATCCCAGACCCTCAATGGGACACCACCAACCTTACGCCCAGGAAATCCACACAACTATCCCACTTCCTCCAAGCCAACGATCTGTTCGACGTATGGAGATGTCACCACCCAACAGAAAAAGAATTCACATTTCACTCACTAGCACACAATTCCTATTCGAGAATCAACCTTTTTATAGTGGACAAATGGATACTACAGAAGATCTCAAATTCCCACATTGACTCAATTACATGGTCTGACCACGCACCGCTATCCATCACAATAGACCCTGCATCCCAGAAAACACCACCTACTGTATGGAAAGCCAACACCTACCTATCCAAATCACCTATCTATGCAGACAAAATTCAAGAAGAACTGGAACACTATTTTATACACAATGCGGGCTCGGTTGAGAAAGTGTCCACCTTGTAGATGGCCCACAAAGCATTCATAAGGGGGATACTCATAAAATATGGTTCAATTGCAAGGAAGAGGAGGACGCAGCAGATAGACGAGATTTCGACCAAAATTAAGGCCCTAGATGACCAAAATAAATTCTCCCCGTCAACTACCCTACAACAAAAACGAAGAGACCTAAGACAAGAATTTAGAACCCTCCTACTAGATAAATATGAGCACAATTTCCGTAAATTAAAAGCCACCCAATACTCTGTGGGCAACAAAGCAGGGAAATGAATGGCTTCACAAAGTCCAAAATCCCATTCCTACAATATCCCACCCCTAAGGATAAGATTATCAACCCTCAAGACATGGCCGATGCTTTTAGCCACTATTATGAACAATTATATAACCTTAAAGAAGATCCCAATACTCCCCAACCTTCCCCACAGGCCATTCAAGCATTCTTAGCACAAATTAAACCACTTACCAAAACTCACACCTGCACAATTAGAATCCCTGAACCTACCCTTCACAAACCAAGAAATAATACAAGCAATTCAAAAAACACCACCTGGCAAATCCCCAGGACCTGATGGTCTTCCGAGAGAATACTATAGCCAGTTCCAGCAAATACTAGCTCTCTACCTAAGAGATCTCTTCGGAGAAGCTGCATCCTCCTCCTCCTTCCCCAAAGAAATGTTGACTGCTATGATAGTAACTATTCCTAAACCAGGCAAACCACCCAACGCGCCCCAGAATTTCAGGCCGATCTCGCTGTTGAACGTCGATGTTAAGCTCTACGCTAAAATCCTCGCAACACGATTAATGGAATTTATACCCACGCTGATTCACCAAGATCAGACGGGATTTACTAATGGAAGACAATCCTCGGACGCAACGAGGCGATTGATTAATATAACCCATTAGGTACGAAACACAGGAACGCCTTCTCTGCGAGTTCGGCCTAGCAAACCAAATTATATCAGCAATCAGTGCTTTATATTCTACACCATCAGCCTATGTACTGGGAGCAGGCATGATCTCCAAACCCTTTAACATCACGAATGGCACACGACAAGGTTGCCCCCTGTCGCCAATTATTTTCAACATGGCAATGGAACCTTTAGCAGAATATACAGTATAAGAATGACATCAACAATACAAAGAGTTAAAATTGGCGACAGGGAGCATAAAATCAGCCTCTTTGCTGATGATGTTATCCTTATGATCACAAGTCCACACATATCACTAAAAAAGATTCAAGACACCCTCAATACTTTTAGCTCCATATCTTACTACAAGGTAAACCCAACCAAGTCCCACATCCTAAACTTAGGGGTAGATAGCGTTTCCAAAAACGTACTAATGCAGCAATTTACTTATCAATGGTCAGACTCACAAATAACATATCTAGGAATATCACTAACAAATCACCCCAACAATCTATACAAGGCAAATTTCATAACTTTTAAAACAAAATACATAGATTTCCTCACAAACCTATCTAGATATGAACTTTCCTGGGCTGGGAGACTAGCAGCCTACAAAATGTTAGTACTCCCTCAACTATTATATCTATTCCGCTCCCTACCTATACCAGTACCACAAGCCTATCTAAACAATCTTCAAACACTTCTAGGTAACTATGTATGGAACAACAAGAAACCGCGCGTCAATAGGAATTGGCTATACAAACACCACACAGCAGGCGGATCAGGCTTAGTTAATATTCATGACTATTATTATGCCTCCATATTAACTCAGCTGAAAGCATGGTTCCAAGAGGAAAACGCCCCCTTGTGGTACCAAATAGAAACCCATAATGTCCCTAACCACAACCTTAAAGCATGGATACTTAGCCTCCACTCTCAAACACCCCTCCCAAAATATCTCCCACCATCGGTATCAGCGACTGCAAAAGTATGGAGGAAATTTAGAAACCTGACATGGCATTATACAACAACAAACCCACCTACGATTCCAATTAATCTCATCCATGAGCTAATCCCAAACTTCCCATCTTCTCCTTGGACATGTAGCAACATAACCACACTCAACCAACTACTCGTTAATAGTAAACTGAAGCCATTCCAACAACTCCAAGACGAGCTCCACCTTACAGAGACAAATAACTTTCAATATCTCCAATTACAACATTGCATCTCCAAAAGCCCCAATTACTGAAGCCAATCCCAACTAAGGCAACACAATATTACTCCCCCCAAAGCAAAGTGACGAAAGGAATTTCCCTATTTTACAAACTGATACAGGAAAAATCACACTTCCTACACAACAAAACGATCACTTTATGGGAGAAAGATTTAGGACAACACTTCACGGGAGATCAATGGGAACAAGCCATCAGCTCCATATACAAAGCCACTACATGTACAGCACTACGAGAACTAACTCAAAATCTAGTCCAACATCGGTACCTCACACCTCACAAACTGGCTTCCTTTGACAAATCCACACCCCCGACTTGTTGGAGACTTTGCGGAGGCATTGGCACATTGTTCCACATAATGTGGGAATGTCCTAAAATAACCAAGATGTGGGCGAATATATTCAAAATCATATCCGAGCTAATAGGCTCCCCCATTGAACCAGCTCCATCACTTGGCTTATTCAATCTCAATATAGGAAATTTCCCCCACGATTTACATAAAACAATCACACATGTACTCCTCGCAACTGGACACACCATAACAAAACACTGGAAATCCACATCTGAACCACAAATAATGCAGATATTGTCACAAGTTAATGAACACCACACGTACGAACTAATACTCTCGAAAGACCTGAACAACTATAACAAGCTAAACTGGCTATGGTTGCCATGGGTACAATGGTATAAAGATAAAACTTAACATCTTCCTCAGGATACCACAAGGTGATGCCCACTCATACTACACACCCACACGACTTCCTGCTCTTCCTTTACCTTCCCCTCTTCTCTCCCATCTGTCTCCCTTCTCCTTTATCTATCCTTTCTCTCTCTCACAAGCCACCATATCTTCTACCAGTTTGATAATCTTAAGGTTTATACCACCAAGGAAGCCGTATGTATGTATGCAGTTGAAAAAAGTTCTAGCATTGCTCGGGCTCGACACTGCCACCCCAGGGCCCCTAAAAACAAAAACAACATGAATATTATGTATGCCAGATGCAAATGGCTCAACCTGCCACCCCTCCGGACACAGTATGCTCCCGATAGGGGTGTCTGGAGGGAGAAGCTAACTGAGCTAACTAGGACCTATCACCACCTGGAACACAATCCTGGGAGGGGCACGTGTCGAACTAGAGAAGTTAAAATGCAATGTTCTATATGTACTTCTGGAATTGTTTAATATCTACTGTATTGGAAAAATGGCTTTCAAGTAATCAGATGTATAAATGCACACAAACCTATGCATGATTGTAAGATTAATGTCTAAACAAACTGTTTCAATAAAAACTAATGAAAACAAAATAGTTGCCAGAAAGATTGTTATCCAGCTGTTTTAGGTTTGTGAATTGAACCTACTGTGACTAATAAATCATGCACCTCTTGATTACAATATGTTTTCCAATGCAATTCCTGCAAAAAAAATGTTTGCCCAATAATATCGATGATGTTGGTCAATAAGATCCTACAGTATCAATGCTATTGAACTGCCCTGTTAGAATACTACAGGTGTAATCCTTGAAAATCCAACAAGAACACTGCACCTGTAAACATCCTGCAAACCAGCTGTTCTCTTAGCTAATTATATGAATGTGTTGCTCAAGATGATTCCCCATTTCAAACTCTGTCACAAGAATAAATAGCATTTGCAGGATTGCAGCTTTAAGCCATGAATTGTACACAACAATATTTAAAAGCTATATATGTTTCCATTGTTTTGTTTTAGCTGTCTATTGAATTACTATAAGACACATATACAGTGATTAATCTTTTATCACAGAACGTGCAGAAGAGGTTCCACAGTTCAGTTTACAATAGTATCATTTTAGCAGCATATATTTCAAGAATACATTGCTCCTTTTAATCTTTATAGCTCAAGGGTCGATATAATTTCATTTTGTAACATGTTTATTTATCTTGGTTTTCCTTAGTATAGTGTATTATCTTTGGCATACTGTGTCATGTAGTAATAATCATTTTTTATCTTATCTACCATGCTTTTTAAGGGAGATCCTGGTATACCAGGAGATCAAGGTCCAAGAGGAAAAACAGGTCCACATGGAGAGAAAGGAGATATGGGACCCACTGGGCCACATGGACAACCTGGAGATCGGGGCTACCCTGGACAACCAGGAAATGATGGTCAGCCAGGACCACCTGGGCCTCCAGGAATATCGGTTAGTTTGGTTCTAAATCATGTTAAGGTTCTATTGTGCACTAGTATGGAGACATTTTTTATATTTGACAAAATTGCCCCAATTGCAGACAAGGTATGGGTTTATGGCAGTGGCGGCTGGTGGGTTTTTCTTTTGGGGGAGCAGCACTGAAAGCACTCCCCAGCAGACTGCAGCATAACACTGACACCACCACCTCCCCCCGGCAGACCGCGGCATGACACCGACACCACCACCTCCCACAGCAGACCGCGGCATGACACTGTCAACACCAACCCCCCATGCAGACCGCAGCATGACACTGACATCACCACTACACCCCCTTCGGGAGCACAGCACCATAGCACCTACCCGATCTAGGGCTGGCGTGCTGCGGTGCCATCTCCTCCACTCCCGGGATGTGGGCAGCGGCTCCGGTGTCTGCTCCTCCTGCAGCCGCGTGTCTTCTCCCTGTTCCTCCTAAGTGCTAGGCATCCAATAGGATTGCCTAACACTTAGGCCAATCGGGAAACAGGTCTCACAATTTTTTTTTTTAACAGAAGAGTTTATTAACAAATCAGCATTACAGAGTATCACATGCCAAGTAAACAGATGGTACAATTCAGAGTAACATGCTCTCTCTCTTTATAGCACAAATTGCATGAGGTGACAGAGTGCCATAAACCAACTACGAAAAGTGTGGGACATTTTCCCATCCCTCCCTCCTCCCACTGTTACCTAGACTATGGGACAAGGCCCCTGAAAGGGAGCGTAAATGGATGAGGAGGGGAGCCCGAACTTAAGCAGGAAAGGCACAGGGTTCATCGCCTGACCATACCACTCCTACTTGGCCTATTAACATCTGTGTTTCAAGTGCTAGTCCATCTAGCCCAAATTTTGTCATACTTTTTGGGGCACTGCCTGCTTTCGTATGTGAGTTTATATAATGGCAGAACCGACACAACCGACCTCCTCCAAGCCTCGCAGGTAGGGGCCTGCTCCGACTTCCATTTCAATAATATCTCTCTTCTGGCATAAAAGAGGGAAAAAGTGATACATAACTTAGAGTATCTGTCCCCCTCCACCTCCTCCAAATAGCTGAGTAGGAGAACCATGGGATCCACCGGTATCTGTGTGTCACAAATCTCTCCCAACTCCCTCGCCACCCCTTCCCAGAACGAATTCAATTTGGGGCAAGCCCAAACCATATGCCAGAACGAGCCCTGATCGGATCCACATCTGGGGCAAACACTCTCTCTGTCTGGGTAGATGCGGGAGAGTCTCTGGGGGGTATAATATGCTCTGTGAAGAAATTTTAATTGTATGAAACGGTCTTTAGCTGCTATCATAGTGGGGATATACGTCGCTACACAGTCTGACCATTCCTCCTCCCCCAGTCCTGGTATATCTGCCCTCCACCTAGCCAGTGAGTCCGCTGTCTTAGTATCATACGCCACGGAGAGGTACAGATAAAGGGTAGAGAGGGGCTTGCCCATCATTTCCGAAATAAGGAGGCGCTCAATTGGGTCAGACTCTAACGTCACCCCCCGAGGGAATTGAGCCCCCAGGGCATGTCGCAGCTGCCAGTATCGGAAAATAAAAAAGTTTGGAAGAGCGAACTTAATTCTGAGGTCCTTGAACGGAGTAATCTTCCCATCTGTCATGACCTGCCTAAGCGTCACTATGCCCTTGGATGCCCACATCGAGGGGTCTGGAATCGTCTGCAGATGAGGCAGTGCGGGGTTGCCCCACAACGGCACGTGCGGTGATATTTTACTAGGATTTCGGTAAATGGCCCTTGCGTCCCTCCACACCCTCACGGTAGTCCTCATTAAGTTGGTCAGGGGATAGTGAGCCCGCAGACCCCTAAAGACCAGGTTGCTCAGGGCAGCATACGATCCCACAACAGCCGCTTCCAACGTTACTGCCACAAGGCGTTGTGGGGCTGGGGTTAGGGCTTCCAAAAGAAAGCCTTTGACCTCTCACAGCACTAAAGGAAGCACACCCGCCCCCCCGGGGGGTCCCAACGCTCCGCCCAAGATATAGAGGGAGAGAGCCCACCACCGAACCGCAACGGTTTAAAAGTTTAAATAATGACCCGCCGCCAGGATCACTGCCATGCGACCACCAAAAGAGTCCGGGGGTTTTTACACCGTCATTGCAACCTTCGCCGACAACACCCTAGCATACGACGGGACTCGTTGGACCAGAAATCCCCAGACGCCCGAGTGATAGGGGACTGGTTGAATTACTCCTGATGT
>BLSH010459478.1:663751-678306 GCA_018402905.1 Glandirana rugosa | reverse complement strand
AACCTGATAACGCAGTCATTGTCTCCCGAGAGCAGCCAGCCCTCCCTGTCCAGGGTGGTTCCTTCCCAGTTAAAAGTAGGAGATGACCCCAAAAGGCCTTAGCAGCCACCCTTAGCCCCGGTTGACCGGCTGGCCCATAGAGGACCACTAGCGCTGGATCTAATATACAAACCCCCGCACTCAACGGTCACGTGGAAGGGATTCCAGCCAGGCCGAGGCCTCACCCGGGGTATTGAAGAATCGAGAAGTCTCTCCATCTTGAACCCTCAGCCTTGCCGGAAATAAAACACTGTATTTAATGTGACGAGCACGCATGGCAGCCTTAACCTGGTCAAACGATTTCCTGAGTCTCTGGGTTTCCACCGAGTAATCGGGGAAGATCATGATCTTGCCATTCTGGTATCTGAGTTCTCCCAGGGCCCTGGATGCCCTCAAGATCTCATCTCTGTCCCTGAAGTTGAGTAGACGAAGAATAAGTGTCCTCGGGGGGCTGCCCGGGGGACCCGGCTTGGGTGGGACCCGATGAGCCCTCTCAACCGCAAAGTAGGGTGACAGGTGGGCCTCAGGGAGAAGATTACGCATGAAGTCCTCCACAAAATTAGCAGGGTGGGCCCCCTCCGCTCCCTCCGCCAGGCCAATGATACGGAGGTTGTTTCTCCGGTTCCTGTTCTCGGCGTCCTCTGCTCTGTACTCCAAGGCCTTTACTTTGGTTTGTAGGGTCCTAACAGACGCCGTGCACTCAGCAATGGCGTCCTCCGCATGGCTGACTCTGTGCTCTGCCTCTGACACTCTGGAGGGGAGCTTATCCATATCTTGCCTCAGCAGGCCGACCTCCAGCTGCACCGCTTCTATTTTAGAAGTCAGGGCGGATTGGCAGTTAGCGATGGCCGACATTACCTCCGCAATCCACGGCGGGCGAGTGTCCTCGGCCTCCATGCTGAACTCCGGGGCCTGCTGCTGTCCGCGCGCTTTTCGCGCCGAGCGTGTCTCCACCCGAACGTTTGGCTGTAGCGGCGAGGTTTCCCCTATTTGCGGGAAACGGAGCCTCTTTCTCCTGCCTCGTCGAGCCCCGGCTGCTCCCCGCCTCATCCACGGTCTGTGTGTCACAGGATGTAGGAGAAAGGCCCGCTGGAACCGGATAAATAGCTGGGCACCCGGCGGAGCTCTGACAAACGCGGCCGCTCAGATCGCCATCTTGGACACGCCCCAGGTCTCACAATTTTAGTGTGAAAATAGCGAAAATTCATCCGTTACCGTCACACAATTGGGTGGAATCGGGGTGCAGGGCTCTACGCCCCGTGCCCACCCTTTCTTGAAGCCTATTAGAGCCTTTGGCTCTAATCAGGTGCTTCAAACCCCCCCATTGGAATCCATAGTCCGGTGCCCTGATATGTAGATGAGGGTGCCGGGCACATAGATGGGGGGGCAGCGCCCGTGCACCCTCTATGGGCCGCCACTTGTTTATGGAGATATTGCTGGTAATTCAAATCTTTTTTGTATGACTAGCTGATTCTGACATCAAAGTCAGGCTTTTCAAATATAAGTATATAACAGTGAAGTAAACAAAAATTATGCCATTTGCTATGTATGACAGAATGACTATGTATGTAACGTTTTATACAAATAAAGAGGTGTGCAGAAAAGGGATAAAACAAACAAACATAAATTGTGAATGTTGTACTTGAACTTTTCTAAAATGTCACTTTTGCTTGTAATATATCCTATAGCAAAAATGACAAAAAGATGATGCTCCCCATGGGAACCCCATGCAAAAAAACAAAAAAAATGCCCCTTCCCCCACTCCCCTAAAATGCACACCAAACCCACATCTAGCAAGCAACTTACCCCTTGGCAAAGCACATTGTCCCCAGGTTGATGTGGACAGGGGCCTCTTACCCACAAACATTGCCTTGTGGTTTCTTGGGTCTGCGGGCAGGGGGCTT
This sequence comes from Glandirana rugosa, assembly GCA_018402905.1. Taxonomy (NCBI): domain Eukaryota; kingdom Metazoa; phylum Chordata; class Amphibia; order Anura; family Ranidae; genus Glandirana; species Glandirana rugosa. The sequence continues at coordinate 676,363 of BLSH010459478.1, read as the reverse complement.
ATTAGAATCCGGAAGCTACTGTTAAAAATAGGGAAATCCAGATACCACTACCCCCACATAAACAAGTAAGAGATGCATAGTACCTCTGATCATTCATACAAAAATAAATGTAAACAGTAAATGAACACACCCCATGCTTCCACACATTCATTCAATCACATTATCCAGTGATGCAGACCCTTGTCAGTCATGATAAATGACATCTGCTGAAAGAAAAAAAATATGCCAACCCTTCTGCTTCTGAGTTCTGACTGCTAGTTTGTAATTATAGGAGGAAGGAGTGGCTGATGGCATTGACCAAATATGGCCATGGACATATTTGGTTAGTAATGGCAGCAATCATCCCCGCTAACAGCTGAAAGGGCCCAGAATGCCTCACTGGTTGCTAGGAAGCTGGAAACCATTGGCTGCCTAACAGTCTGCCAGAGTGAAAAGCTGTCACATTTAGCTGTAGCAATGCTGCTGCTAACTGTATCACTTTTCGCTGCAGATCCGTCTTACTTTGTTCTGAACCCAAAGCTGATCCCTACCTCTTATCTTCCTTAGGCAGATGGCCAAAAAATCCTAATAATGCCTATAAATAGTAAATATGAAGCCACATGCATGTCCTCTCTTAGATTGAGTGGGTTTGCTCTAAACACAATAGTTTCCTCCCACACTCCAAAGACACGCTGCTAGGTTATACAGTAGACACCTGTCTAAAATGGCCCTAGTGTATCTGTCGGTATGCATTTGAGACAGGGACCTTAGACTGTAAAGAGTTTGAGGGCAGAGCTGATTTACATTATATTAAAGCAGTTCTTCAGTCAGATTTAAAAGAAATAAAAGTCAGAAGCTTTAAATACTGTAGTTGTTGACTTTTAATAAAAGAACACTTACCTGTCAAGGGATCCAATGCCTTCACTCACCAGTGCCTTGCCTCACCTAGGATAGTTCTTCACCAGTCTTCAGGTCTCTGGTGCTGGCATGTTTAGAGGGGGAAACCGCCTGTGACTCTTTGCAGCTTCACATACCCAAACCACTGGTGTGTGAGCACTAGAGCACTTTATCTGTTACTAGTAGAGATGGGCTGAACATCCCACTGGTTCGGTTTGTGCCAGAACTCTCGAACATTGCAAAAGCAATGAACCCCATTGAACATAAAAAATCAAAAGTCCCCATTTTGAAGGCTTATATGCAAGTTATTGGCCATAAAAGAGGATTGGAGGCCTGGCTACTGCCCTGAGGGACATGTACCAATGTGAAAAAAAAACTTTTAGAAAAGATTGTTTTAAAGGAGGAGTGATTTTAATGATGCTTAAAGTGAAACAATAAAAATGAAAAAATCACACAAAAAATACAGTGCCTGGGGGATCCCATTAGGCTGCCTGTAAAGTGGAGCAGCTGTACCTTGTATAGAATCTGCTGCAGCAAAATTGACATTTATAAAGGAAAAAAATTACATTTAAATTGATTTTCTTTGCAAGTTTTCTTTATTTGGACAAGTTGGAATTGAAACGCATGGCATGTGGGTGGCAGGGAGCGTATTTTTTTTTTGATGCAGCAGCTGGGGCAGAGAAATTTGCCTGCTATACTCTACAGCTGGTGGTGTGCTGATGACAGACATGTTGCAAGGACCTGTGCAACCCTTTGCTATTCCATCATTCCTGTCAGTGGAGGCTGCTGAGAGTTCAAGAGATATAGTGGAGATAGACATGAAAGGTGAGAAGTGAGGAGGGGAAAAATTGCGTCCCTTTTGTGTGGCTTTCTGGTGTTCTTGCCAACAGGCTGATTGGTGGGAAGTTAAATTCCTTGTTAAGCATGTGGTACCAAAATGGCTGGTGTTTTTGCCATGCTTAATCTGCTTGCGGCAGAGATTGCAAATCGCAACAGTGCAGTTGGCTACACATGTGCTAAAAAGGGTCCACATAGCTGAGTTTTTGGAAGGGGGGCAGAAGATAACAGCTCCACAATCTGGTGAAATAGGGTGGTTGCTCTCTACTCTTCTTGATGGCTGCCTCTGGAGCTCATCCTGCCTCGTTTGGGTTGTTTCTCTCCCTTACTTTCCTCCTCTGCTCTATCCAGCACCCATGTCACGACAGTGACCTCATCATCATCATCCCCTCTATCCTCATCACTGGAGACAACTAGGCAATGCGATGTGGCTGGGGGAACATGACTACCAATTGGCTGTATATCAGTGTTCTCTCCTCTCTGTAGGATCATGTTACTCCGTTCCTTTACCTCAGAACCAACATCAGAGTTAAGTAATGTCTGTGCATCCTCAAGAAGCAGATGGCTGGCACTGTGTTAAAACAATTCAGCTGACTCCTCCATGCATGCTGCTGGGGCTATGGCAGGAGTAGCTGTGGACAAGGAGGCAGAATAAGCTGCTCTGGCAGCTGTGGTGGACTGTGCACTAGTGTCAGCTTGCGTCATAGAGGAGGATGGGGATGGTTTAGTAAGCCAGTCCATCGCCTCCTCTGCATGCTGTGGCTGGATAGCACAGGCAACATCACTAAACAGAGACAAATGTGCCCTGCCTGAGGATGGACCACATCCACCTTTGCCTGTGGACACAGATGCTGCTGGCCCCCTCATAGTGGCATGGGAACATCTGCTTCTCCTCGTTGGCCTCCCAGACATGACATGATGGGTGGGGGGGGGTTATTACCCAAATTTAAAAGAAACTGGGAAATGTGTGATTGGTTGCCCTTTTTTGAAGGAAAAGTGTTGTTTGGTGCACCTTAAACTGAGGACTGATGCTGATAGCAATGTGAAAACTATAAAAAATAAAATAAAAACATAAAAAAGGGGGAACATAGCTGCGGCTAACAATTTTTAAAAAGGGGGCAGGAAGGGGACAAAATAAAAACATGCAGCAACTAAAAAGAAAGAAAGAATATACAGCATTGTATACAGCACTAAATGTTATGTAATGCTGTGTTAAACACTACACTAGGGATGGGCGAACAGTTCGGCCCCAGCATAATTTCGGGCTGAACTTATGCTGTTCAGTTGTTCAGCAAACATCTGAACAAACGGGACATTCAACCATTTGTTCCGCCCCCCGGACCGACCAAAGTGCAATGCAGCACTGAACAATGCATTGCAAGCCCTGATTGGCTGAAGCAGTGAAAGCTTCAGCCAATCACGGCACAGAACACTGTCAGAGTCATGATTGAACACTGTCATCATGACTTTATCCAATCATGGCTCATTCCCGCCCCACAGTATAAAAGTATTCTTTGAATGGCAGCCATTTTCAGTGTAATTTCGGCTGGAGAGAGATAGAACAGGGCTCTGTTCAGTGCTAGTGTCAGTCTATGGGTTAGTGTGAGTGTAGTGAGGAGGACCATTCAGCTTTGCATAGTGTGCAGCTAGAGTAGGGACAGCTCAGATAGTTTCAGTGTAGTGTAGTGAGACCGTGTCATTCATACATACATTAGTGTATATGTAGAGTAGGGACAGCTTAGATAGTTTCAGTGTAGTGTAGTGAGACCATGTCACTAAACTTTAAATTAGTGTATAGCTAGAGTAGGGACAGTTCAGATAGCGTCAGTGTAGTGACAGTTGAACACTGTATATTTGATTGCGTTACTGCAGGTTTAACGTCATTTACTTCTATGTGCGTTACTTCCAGTTTAACGCCAGTTACTTCTGTGTGCGTTACTGCCAGTTTGGTGTGCCATATAGTTTATTGCATGTACTTCAGTTTAATGCCATATAGTTCTGTGTGCGTTAATGCCATTTTAATGCCATGTAGTTCTGTGTGCGTTACTGCCAGTTTACCGCCATTTATTTCTGTGTGCGTTACTGCCAGTTTAACGCCATTTACTTCTATGTGCATTACTGCCAGTTTAACACCATTTACTTCTGTGTGCGTTACTGGCAGTTTAACACCATATAGTTCTGTGTTCGTTACTGCCAGTTTAACGCCATATAGTTCTGTGTGTCACTGTATGTTTGACGCATTATATTGCAGTGTATCCCTGGAGTGTGTCTGTGTAGTGTACCAAATTAAAGTGCACCAAATACCACTTTACATTAAAGTGCATCTACGTACAGATTTCCACTTCTTCTTTACATTTGCTAATAAGCACTGCTCCCTCCCAATAATGTCTGGGAGGACAACAAGGAGAGGCAGACATTCCCTTGGCACTGTAAGGGGGCCAGCAACAAATGTGTCCATAGGCAAAGATGGACATGGTGGTCAGTCCTCAGGCAGGGCATCATTTCCTCTGTTTAGTGAGTCTGCCCGTGCTATCCAGCCACAGCTTGCAGAGGAGGTGGTGGACTGGCTTACTAAACCTTCCTCATCCTCCTCATCTTCTGTCACACAAGCAGAAACAAGTGTGCAGTCCTCTGCAGTTGCCAGAGTGGATAAACCTGCCTCCTTGCCCTCATCTATTCCTGCCATAGCCCCAACATCAGCCATGGAGGAGTCAGCTGAGTTATTGGACCACAGCGTCAGCCACTTGCACCTTGATAATGCCCAGCCATTACTGGATTCAGATGTTGGTTCTGAGGTTGAGGATGACAGAAACATGAGCCTAGAGAGAGGGGAGAACACTGGTAGATAAATTGGCATTCATGTTCACCCAGCCGCAGCATATTGCCAAGTTGTCTCCAGCAGTAATGATGATAATGAAGATGGAAGAGATGGAGATGATGATGATGATGACACCCTAACAGCCTGGAGAGCAGTCCATCTAGTAGGGGTGGTAGGGGTAATGCAGGTAGGCCTAGACAGTTGGTGGTAATTGGGGATTCTATAATTAGAAGGACTGATAGAATAATTTGTCACCAGGATTGCTTCAACCGAATGTTTTGCTGTCTCCCTGGTGCCAGGGTTCTGCATGTGGTGGACCGGGTTGATAAATTACTGGGAGGGGCTGGGCATGACCCAGCTGTTTTGGTCCATGTTGGAACCAATGACAGAATGTATGAAAGGTGGAGGCTCCTTAAGAACCAATTTAAAGAATTAGGTTGCACGTTGAAGGGAAGGACCTCCAAGGCAATATTCTCTGAAATATTGCCTGTGCCATGCGCAAGAGAGGAACAGCAGGGGGAGATTAGAGCCCTGAATGCATGGCTAAAGACCTGGTGTAAGGAGGAGGTCTTTGAATTTTTAGAGCACTGGGCTGACTTTTTATTGGGGTGCAACCTATATGCTAAAGATGGTTTGCACCTAAATGTAAGGGGGTCTGTTGTGCTGGAAGAGAGGTTTATGGGAAGGCTGGAGTAGTATGTAAACCAGGATTGAGGGGGGAGGGTGCATTCGATTATAATTGGGTAGACAGGTCAGACAGGGGTCAGCTCCTATTGGTGGGTGGAATGGGGAAAGATGGGGGGAGGGCTATGGAAGATGATAAGAAGGTTCCCATGTTACAATCAACCATTGGAAATTGTACAGATTGTACTAAAATTAAAAATATGCAACATACATGTGCAAAATGTGACAGTGAATTAAAGTGTTTGTTCACCAATGCCAGGAGTCTGCCAATCAGAATAGGTGAGTTGGAAGTTCTGCTGCATGAGGAGAACTATGATTGGTATTGCTGAATCTTGGCTTCATTCTTCACATGACTGGGCTATTAATATTCCTGGCTATGCTCTCTTTCAGAAAGACAGGGTAAAACAGAAGGCTGGTAGTGTCTGTCTCTATGTGAGAAGTGATCGCAAAGCGAGTGTGAATGAGTCTGAAGCATTATGGGTAGATCTGCATATGGGTGTGCACACTACAAAGGTTATCATTGGAGTGTGCAGAGACCTCCCAGTGTTAAAGAGGAGATGGAGAATCGGCTCCTTTCACAGATGGAAAGAGCTGCAAGGGCTGGGACAGTGATAATAATGGGGATTTTAACTACCCAGAAATTAACTGGAGTAATGGCATTGCTGGAACAGTTAAAGGGCAAAAATTTATAAACCTATTACAAGACAATTTTATGGTCCATTTTATTGAGGCCCCAACTAGGAATGACGCTTTGCTGGACCTGGTAATCTTAAACCATGCAGAGCTTATTACAATTAAATACTATATATTATAATTAAATATTCATATAAAAGAACATCTGGGTAACAGTGACCATAACATGATTTCATTTAATGTCAGCTGCAAGCGACAAACACATACGGGAAAGATAAAAAAACTTAATTTTAAGAGAGTAAATTTTACAAGGATGAGGGCTGCTCTCCAGTAGAGTTGAGCGACCCTGAACTGTAAAGTTCGGGTCCGTGCCGAACTTTGGGGTGTCCGTGACCCGGACCCAAACCCGGACATTTGAAAAAAGTTTGGGTTCGGGTTCTGGGTTTGGGTATTTGATCACGCATGTTGAATAGCTGCAGGGCAGCCAATCAACAAGCTTTCACTGGTTTGCCCTTAGAAGCCATCACAGCCATGCCTACTAATGGCATGGCTGTGATTTGCCAGTGCATCATGTGACCCAGCCCCTTTATAAGCTGGAGTCACTTAGTGCTGCATGTCACATGCTCTCTGGCTAGTGTAGGGAGAGGATGCTGCTGGCGCTGTGAGGGACAGATTGCAGATATAAATAACATCTCATCGATCTGATTGTGGACCAGGTAGAGATTACTACTACTACTGCTTTGAGGGACAGATTGCAGATCTCATCCTGCATTACAGAACAATCTGATTGTGGACTAGGTAGAGATTACTACTACTACTGCTTTTGGGTTATGGTGTGAAGGCACCACCGACACCCAAAGCCCAATTTTTCCCACACCCGTTACTTCTATCCAAAGTCAAAGTGACACCAGAATTTATCCAAAAAATCTCTAATCTTGTTCCCAGTGCACTACATTGTGGCCTCATCATACACACTGGCTCCCCACCTAGATATGGTACAGATCTGCCACTTTACAGGTAGACTAAGGGGACACCCCAGGCACTATATGGAAGTAATTTTTCATTTTTATGCTTTCACTTTAAAAATCAAAAAATCACTGCTCCTTTAAAAATGAAGTTTTTCACAAACTTTTTTTTCATTTGTTCATCTCTCCCAGAGCAGGACCTGGACCCCTATAACCATTGTATGCCCAATTACTTGCATATAAGCCTTCAACATGGGCACTTTTGATTTTTGAAGTTCTGGTCCCATTGACTTTAATGGGGTTTGTTATTTGGGTTCGAACTTTCGCGGTGTTCAAAAGCTCTGGTGTGAACCGAACAGGGATCCGTTTGGCCCATCCTTACAATGCACTACACTAACACACTACACTGACACCACAGCATACTGACACACTATACTCACACACTATACTAACACTACACTAACACACTACACTCACAATAAGCGAACGCACTAACTCGCTAGTAGCAATCTGAGCCCTGCCCTATCTATCTCCACTCAATACAAAAGCTTCCTATGGGAAGTTACCTTCTATAATGTGGGGTAGGACTATGAGCACTGAGCCGTGATTGGAGAAAGTCATCATCCCTTTGTCCAATCAGGGCTCTGACAGTGCTCTGTGCCCTAACTGGCAAAGCCTTGCACCTGACCAGCAAGGCTTCATCCAATTAGGGCCCTAGAATGCATTGTGAAGCATGCAGTGCACTATGGGACGCTTGGCGGGGCAAACATCCTGCCAAGGCTGGAACTGTTCACCCTAACTAGTTACTAGCTGAAGCCCTGTGGCACCTTGTGGAATAGCAATTCACAGAAGATAAAAGAAAAGGGCCCACATATTTTTTTTAAGAGCACTTTTATTCTTGGCACAATATTAAGGTTTCCAAGTACATTGATTGCTATAAAGAGGTGATTGGAATTATACACACAGTTCTTTTTAGCACATCGATTGACACAGAGATTTGATTGTTTTTTTATATTACACTATCAATAATTGTTGCCTTATGATACTATGATACATATTTTTGGTATAAGGTACACTTTACACATTGAGGATCCATGCACTGGCTTAAAAAAGCGCTGCTTCTATAGGAGTTTTGCATTTTCCCTGTAATGAAGCTCAGCATTTAACCCTTTCTCTGCCAGAGCCGTTTTTGCATTTTTTTTTTGCACACATGTTTAAAATTATAGGCCTGAAGATTACACAAAACCCCCAAAAAGTATACATTTTCTGAAAGCAGACATCCTAGAGAATAAAATAGTGATAGTTCCAATTTTTTTATGTCACATGAAAGATCTAGGAAAAACAAAATTTCAGTAAAAAAACACACTTACATGAATTTTAGGACAAAGAAACGCAATAAATTAACCACATTTTTGGTAAAATATAAAATATGAGGTTGCCCCAAGTAAATAGATTCCCAACATGCCAAGCCTGACATTTTTGTGTGCCCCGTGAAATGGCATCAAACTTCAGTACACTATATTTTCTATAGGCGGTGATTCAGAAGCCCCCTAAAGGTATCAGTTTAGCCTTATGGAGGAGGTCTTGTGTTAGAATTATTGCTCTCACTCCGGCATGTGCAGTGATATGTGACATGTGTATCGTAATCAACGTTTTCACGCATAGGCGCCCCCGACGCAAGCGTTTACATTCGTGCGTGTGTATATGTGGGGGTGGGGGGGCCTCAAACATTTTTTGGAGAAGGGCTGATTTTATGCGCTTGGCTGTAATTTTATTTTTTGCAAAAAAAAAAAGTTTTACTTATTTTTTTTTTCACCAGCAAAAAGTCTCATATGTGATAGTTTTTAGGTGACAGGTTCTCTTTATTGAAATATGCAGGATTAGACCCTGCATGTCTCCCCTATACTCCAGATCGCATTGCAAAACATTATTTCTTGGCTGAGCTAGCCGGGGACACAGAGAGCTTGTCAGAGACATCGCTTTCCGAGTCACACAAAGATGGGGAGGAGAGCAGATGTGTATCCGCTCTTCTCCTTCCCCTCCAGCCATCGCCACCCTCCATGACTGTCACAGGCTTGGAGATGAGCAAGCAGAGCCTGGTAAGCATGGCGGGGGTGCGCGAGGGGTGCCGGTACCGGGGGTCGCCCAAACACTCTCACCTGATAGGCAGGAGGCTGCCTGTCAGTTTCACACACAATCCTGGTGGTTGCAGCCACTGGATTGTGTGTAATACCCCCGCCATTAGGTCCCTACGGTGTATGGACCTGGCGGTGTAAGGATTAAAAGCCGGGAAAAAAAAAATCTGTTTTGTGGTTTTGAGAGCAGTTTTCTGGCAGAAAATATGTTGAATGCTCCTAAACTCTCCTAAAAGTTCCTAAGCTCTCCTAAACTCCTGTACAAAAAGCTCTATATATTTTTTTCTGCCAATGGAACCGGCATTTTTTTAAGCCCAGTGTGCATGGACCCTAAATTGGGTGTTGTTATTGCTCAAGCTGACACCAATGCTGAGTGTTATTATTGCTGTCACTAACAACGACAATGGGGCATTTTTGCTCTTGTAATCTCAGGTTCTATTTTATCAAAACAATTATAAAGCAAATAGTAAGGCCAGCACACTACAAGCCATATACAATAAAGCAAAACCCACTTTATTGATTATGCCCACTTTCTGGCAACACCTACAAGTCCATGATGGACAGTGCATGGATACATGTCACATGAGGTCAGTGTTGGCAGCTATGCACATTATTTTTACACTGACACCAAATATAGCACTGCTTTCTGTCCACTGCACTTCAATGTGCTTAAAAGGGCCACAGTCTGCTCTATACTGTATATCATTGCATCTTTCATATTTTGACTAAGCATTTCTCATTCTTTTATGATAGCATAGGATTCAGGGTCACCCTTACAGAGAAATGTTAACTTTACAATATACCATATGGAGTGGTATATCCATTTATCATACTAGGCTTTTTAAGATGCCTTTTGATGATTAAAAAAAAAAACATTTTTTTGTAAATAACTGTATAAATATTGTTGACAATTTTCACATAGACATATGGAATCTGATTTACTAAAGGAGTCCAGCATTTTCACAGAAAACAATACTCACTTCAATTATCCAAATGCAATCCAAAATTATTTTTACTTATTTTATTTGCATATGATTAGATAATTAAAGTGAATATTTAAACACTCTAGTGTGGGAAAATTCTGAACTCATGATAGTGAAAGAAATGTACGGTATAATTTTTTTCTCTATCTACGCCTCCTCCTTTTGTCAGTTGATAACCTGCCATGACTTCCAATACCATTCCTATGCTATCAACACCAAAATCTTTCTCTCTTCTTCTCAGTTCAACCTTTCAGTGTCCTTGTGCACAACCAACTTGCTAACGAAGATATCATTATGAAATTTACACCATTCCTACCAAGCCACAAATGATTTTCCCTGTTACTTTTCGTCTCAACTATTGCAACTCTCACTTTGTTGGCCCCCTTCAGTCTATTGTGAATTGTGCTGCTAGATTTATCCACCTTACCAATCCACAGCCCATCTCTGCTCATGCTTAGCCCCTCTCTGCCCAAGCTTTTGCCCAATAAATAAAGTTCAACTGAGCTATATCACCAACCTCATCTCAAAATACCACTCAAATCATTGTCTTCACTCCCCCCAAGACCCTCTGTTCTCTAGCTCCTTCACCCCTTCCTCCAGTTCACTTCCAAGACTTCCCCAAAGCCTCTCCCATCCACTTGTACTATCTAATCCAAACCATTCAGCTATCTCTTACTCTCTGCCTGCCTTTAGTCCATCCATGAAGACTAATTTCTTCAGAGAATTTTTTTATATTGTAAAGAACAGTACAACATATCTGTGCTCTGTAAATTATGTCAAATAGCATTAAGGGACTGCACAAATCTGATTGTGCAGATACCTGTTGCTGACTCTCAAACTCTGTACCAACAGCTTTATCTTTATCTGGCCTACTAAAAGAACTTAAATACCATGTGTGGAGTTACTACAATATTTTGATGGCTTTTTCTATCAAATAATACACTGGTTTTGATTTCTTTAGTAAAAGCTGCTTGTTGTAAATTAATTTTAAAAATCTGGCTTCTATAATGTTAAATTGCATGAATACTGTGCAAATACTTTGCATACTGTGAAATAAAACACGTATTCTTATTTCTTAATTAGAAACCTGTCTGTTATCTCACTGTGAAACTGCAACCTACTAAACCACCTCACATAGTGTGCATGGGCTGAACAAGTCTTCTGCCCCTTTTTAGTAAACAAATACACTCTAATTTAGATTTCTTGGTTAGAACCTGTCTGGTGACTCCCTCTTAAATTATGGCCTAATAAACCTGCTTACATGACGTGCATTGAGTTTGTACAATATTTCAGTTTTTTTCCTGTGAAATAATACACTTTAATTTTGATTGCCTAATTATAAACGCACCTGATTTCTCATTCTTAAATTGTGGCCAAATAAAAGTGCTTACATACTGTTGAGTAGAGTTGAGCGAACCTCTGGAAGTTCGGGTTCTCCTGGTTCGGCCGAACTTCGGGACAAAGTCCGGGTTCAGGTCCGGACAGAACCCGAACGTTCGCACGGACCCCGAACCCCATTGAAATCAATGGGGACCCGAACGTTTAGGCACAAAAATGGCTGTAACAATGTCCTGGCAAGTGCTAGAGGGCTGCAAAAGGAAGTAAAATGGGGGTAAGAGTAGGACAAGTGCCCTACCAAAAAATGGGGATAGGGAAAATAAATTAAAATCAAATAAAAAAATGGGAAGGGGGGTGAATGTGGAGTAGGAGCCTAGAGGTTGACTAGGCTATGACCATGGCAGTGTAGGTGGAAGTGGCGGTGGTCGAGGAGGAGAAGGAGGTAGCCTATTCAAAAAAACAAGTATATGAATGGCTGTGTGAGTTAGGTCTAAATGTTTATTCTGCACAAGGTACAGACAAGTCTTGTGGGATCCATGCCTGATTCATTTTAATAAAGGTTAGCTTGTCCACGTTGGATGTGGACAAACGGCTCCGCTTGTCTGTGATAACGCCCCCTGCCGTGCTAAACACACGTCTCGACAATACACTGGCTGCAGGGCAGGCCAGCACCTCCAAGGCATAAACGGCAAGCTCAGGCCATGTGGCCAATTTGGAGACCCAGAAGTTGAATGGGGCAGACCCATCAGTCAGTACGTGTAGGCGTGTGCACACATACTCTTGCACCATGTTGCTGAAATGCTGCCTCCTGCTAAGATGTTGTCTATCGGCTGGTGGTGCTGTTTGTTGTGGCGGGCTGCTGACAAAGCTTTGCCACATTTCGGCCATGCTAACCCTGCCTGAGGTGCTGGCGGTGGCACAGCTGCGTTGGTGGCCTCTGCCTTCGCCTTGTGCTTCCGCTGAGCCCCCGGTGTCATTTGGGAATGCCCTCAGCAGCACCTCTACCAGTGTGCGCTTGTAGTTGCGCATCTTCCTCTCACGCTCCCGTACCGGCTTTACACCGTTTCGAAACAGTCGTCGGGCGGTGTTGTTTGTCGTGGTGGTCGGCTATCTGTTGTAGAATCGTCCTCCGTCGTAAAGTCGTTGTACCACGTTCTCATACACACGTGTGCGGATGTGCATGACTGACTACCCAGACGGGGTAAGTTGAAGACCCAGAGGTTTAACCGGTGTACCGGACTCGAACGGCAAATACGGAACCTCCACGACCGGACGGGACGTCGGTCACATAACAGCTCTGCACACAAATCGTGCCGTCCCCCGCAATAGTGTCTGTTCGCCTC
>BLSH010459478.1:648591-661840 GCA_018402905.1 Glandirana rugosa | reverse complement strand
CCTTTAGAACTAGGAGATGATTTTTGAACAATAATGTGTCACTTACAGCAACAGCTGGCCCTATAGGAGTAGGCAATGGTTTTTGAACAAGAATCTGTCCCTCTAAGCAACAGCTGGAAACTCTCCCTTTAGAACTAGGAGATGATTTTTGAACAATAATGTGTCACTTACAGCAACAGCTGGCCCTATAGGAGTAGGCAATGGTTTTTGAACAAGAATCTGTCCCTCTAAGCAACAGCTGGAAACTCTCCCTTTAGAACTAGGAGATGATTTTTGAACAATAATGTGTCAAATACAGCAACAGCTGGCCCTATAGGAGTAGGCAATGGTTTTTGAACAAGAATCTGTCCCTCTAGGCAAAAGCCTCTACCTAGTACAGTCAGATCGCTCAAAGCAGCAGTATGTGAAATCTCAAATTACTCCCACAATCTGATCGTTGTGTACGATCCCACAATCTGATCATTGTGTACGATCGTAACGATCGTTGTGTTAGGCAGGGTTTGATCTGCAATGTGTCACTCAAAGCAGCAGTATGTGAAATCTCAAATTACTCCAACAATCTGATCGTTGTGTTCGATCGTAACGATCGTTGCGTTAGGCAGAGTTTGATCTGCAATCTGCAACTCAAAGCAGCAGTATTTGAAATCTCGAATTACTCCAACAATCTGATCGTTGTGCACGATCGTAGCGATCGTTGTTTTATGTAGAGTTTTATCTGCAATCTGCAACTCAAAGCAGCGGTATGTGAAATCTCAAATTTCTGCTATCTGTCCTCAGAGCAACAGCACAGCAGTAGTAATCTATCTCAAGATGCAGGATCAGATGTTAAATGTATGTAATCTCTCCCTCACGCCGGCATCTTCCTCTCCCTACACTAACCCAAGAGCATGTGACATGCAGCACTGTGACTCCAGCTTATAAAGAGGCTGGGTCACATGATGCACTGGCCAATCACAGCCATGCCATTAGTAGGCATGGCTGTGATGGCTTCTAAGGGCAAACCAGTGAAACGCTTGTTGATTGGCTGCCCTGCAGCTATTCAACATGCATGATCAACTACCAGAACCCGAACCCGAACGTTTTTTGAAATGTCCGTGTTCGGGTCCGGGTCCCGGACACCCGAAAGTTTGGTACGGACCCGAACGTTACAGTCCGTGTTCGCTCAACACTACTGTTGAGCAAATCTGTACAATATTTCTGGTCTCTGAAATAATGAATTCTAATAATTCTTTAGAATTTGTATGTATTTTTATATAATTTTAGGTATAATATTTATTTATAATTTAAATTGCAGATTTTAACTTTGTGCTAATTAGACCGCATCATAAAAGTGTGACAAAACATAAAAGTGTGTTTTAATGCAATGCACCTCAATGGTTAGTGAACTTAGCATTACTGTTCATTAGAAACACATGCAGCTTAAAGGCATTGCATCTTCCAATGTTGTCCTGAAGTCACACGAGGAATCTCTCCACACTGAATATCATTTTTAAACAATTGTTTTTTGCAATGGTACCCCGTGGCAGTACCCAGCTCCTCTTGCCCTTGTTTGATAATCCCTTGCCTATTAGATTTGAAAATATCTAGAATTGATTTTCAATATTGTCCCATATAGGCCTCCGTGAGGTTGGGATTAAAGATTGCAAATTTCTAACTTCATGATAGGCTTGACAAACATCCCGTGAACTGAACCTATGCATATTCATTCATCCCTGGCAGACAATAACAGCGCTATATATAACAGAACATTTGTAGGATATAAGCTATAAGAAATGTATGAGATTTTATATAGTAAACTAAATGTGAAAATGTATAAACTTTAAATTTACCTTATCAGTTGCAATCCTAAGTCCTTAACAAACAAGCAATTTCATAATATTTCTTTATTTCAGTATTGACTAACAAGATGCAGAAATACTTGGATCATTGATCTCTATACATGTCACTTTTTCTCATGAGATAATCGGAAAACTGAGTGCGGACAATCATACTTATATAGTGCACGTATTTTCTTTGCTGCTGGGCTGCAATAGCTGCAAAAAAAAATTCCATTCAGATCATACTGTAACACTGGAACTGTGTGAGTCAGAGATGAACGGGCTAATGTCCACATGGGACCTAGAAGCTGTTACGGTACGCTATGCAACTTTTCATGATTCATTCCTACTCATCAGAACAGAATCTCCTCCAGCACATGGCCAAATATTTTACTGAATAGAAACCTGACAAAGAAAATAACAATCTAGGAATCCACTTGATAGAGAAGTATTTTTAAAGACACCTCTGTGCCATCTCAAAAACAAAGATTTATTGTATTTTATGCTGTCTTTTGTTTCAATTATGCAAATAACCACAATAAATTTCTTTGCAGACACAAAATATTCAATTTGAAGAACTGAAAAAATATATTAAACAAGAAGTTTTGCGAATATTTGAAGGTAAGAGGGGCCAGGTAGAAAATATTAATGTGTCATCAGCTAGCTATCATTACATTCTGAATTCACAGGGTTTCCTCCATCTGCAGTTAAGAAGCCTTTTTGTCATTCTAGTTCTGAGTTATTATAAACCATGTAGAATATATTCTTCCATGTGTGTATGCGTATTTGCATTTTCTCCTTTTGGTGATAACTAGCACTTTGAACAAAGTGACACTGGTGATCCTACCTCTGGCAAAGGTCCAGGAGTGGCAATATGACAGAACTGTAACTACCGGCTACTTCACTGGTCAAAGTCCCACAAAATGCAGTGACATGGTGACACCTCACTAATTTAGGCATCAAGAGAGGGACAGCATGCCGAAAGTGAGTTGAGATGCAGCAAATCTGTTGCTGGTAAGTTGTTACCCGCAACAAAATACATTGTAGATAGTGTGGCATAAACCATATAGTTTCTAACCATGGGTTAAAAAAGCTAATTTGACAGCAGAATGGTCTGAGATATGGTCCATAACAAAATCTTCCTCACCGAATGTAACTTTGTATGAGACTGCATACAAAGTACTCACACGATGGTACTTAGTTCCAGCTAAAATCTCTAAATATGTTCTGGATCATTCAGGTTCCGGTTTTCGTGGCTGTTCAGAGCTGGGTTCACATTTACACATATGGTGGACATGTCCAATTTTGGAAATCTGACAAAATTAAGGTGGAACTGGCGCTGCTCGATTAAGATTCAAAGAAAAGGAAACATTCACACTTATTATACTGTAACTTTTTGGCACTGAATTCCCAGAGTGCTGGTAAATATTGGAAAAAATGGGAAAAATTGGGAAAAATTATATTGGCATTAAATTTTCAGAGTGCTGGTAAATGTTGGAAAAATAGGAAAAAATGGGAAAATTATATATCTCTGGTTTCCCTTTATCGTGAATCTTTATGCTTTTGTGTGTGAAATTATATTAAGAACCCGTATTGTAATGAAATAAATAAAAATAAATAAAAATAAAATTTAGCTGTGAAGGATTGCTCAGAAAATGCTAAGTGACAGTAGTAATAAATAATGTAAAATGTACAATATACCGTGTTTGTGTCAAAAAAAGCCTTACTTAAAACCAGTAAAATACCATAATAAAAAATACATGCAAAAACTTAAAAAATAGCAAATCTAGACGAATTATGTGCAAAAATACATAAATATAACTTATGTGCAAAAATGAATTGTGTGCAGACAGTATATTATCCAGAAAAATTGATGAAGTACAAATAAGCAAAATAAGTGATGTTATTTGTCCACAAAAAGTCTCTAATGTGCAAAAAAACAATCTCCGAGTGCTGTATTCAAGGTGCTATGTTCAATATCACTAAGAAATCTTCCAACTGAATCTGTGGTGAACTGACGTCCAAATAGTCAAACTTTGCTGTGATATTAATTCTCACTCCACACTGTGCATTAAGGTGCGTTAGGTGTTTCCCTCCTTGCACTGCAAACGTGAGGCCACTCACCAGAAAGCGTTCCCCACTGAAGGGGTACACGCTTGGTAGAATCACAGAGCTTGTTGTACTTCACCACCAAAATTGTATTTAGTGGGAACAGAGAAACCTCTTGAACTTCACCTCCTGTACGGTCCTATAGCGTCCGGAGCCTTGGCACTGACGATAGTCTATTTTCATGCTTAAAAACCAAGAAAATATCTGCGCTATAATAGAACTGATGATTGACTATAGAAATAATTTGAAAATATCAAGCAGCCTGCTACTGAGGATGTAGATAGATACCCCAATAAGAACTTAAAAACAGTAAGAGTAGAGGCGCTTAACATATGATAAATAACATGTACAAATTAATGTAAAAATATATAACCTCATAAGAAGATAATATGTATATAAAAGAATATTAATCAGTCCATATAACTGACACGCATGTATGAATGCATC
Organism: Glandirana rugosa; assembly: GCA_018402905.1. NCBI lineage: Eukaryota > Metazoa > Chordata > Amphibia > Anura > Ranidae > Glandirana > Glandirana rugosa. The sequence goes on along the minus strand of BLSH010459478.1, from coordinate 657,467 downwards.
AAGGAAAGTCAGTCCAATGATTGGTCTAAAGACACACTTGAAGGATGCAGCATGAGGAGACGTCTCTTCCAAAGAATGTAAACACCCAATGAAGAAAAATAGGAAAAACAATCCAAATAAAGTGTCCACCACCACTTAAGCAAAACTGCTTACCAGAGCAAATTGGCTTCCAAACTAATGGAAAAGCCAATCAGCGCTTGCAGGGACGTTAAACTCCCTTATGGGCTCAGCTGTTGTGTATACAAACTCCTCAGCACACTGGAATAGCCTCTCCACCACTCATCCAGGGATATAGTAAAAGATACAAATGACCATAGCATGATACTGCATAAGATTTATTAAAACGTAATAAAAAGTAAAATATTGCACTCACATTATCTCAAATAGGTAATTGCACATGACAAACAACCCGGGTAGATGTATATAACGGCCGTGGGAGCGCAGGATAGCACTTCTGAAGTCTCTCGCCGACCGGTTTCGTCATATAATTGACGTCGTCTGGGCGTGACCATCAGAAGTGCGCTGCACTCTTATCACTGGTTCACCAGTGAGGGCGGAAGTTGTGCGGATACCGGAAGGAGGGAAAAAGTGACTATACCAGCTGGCTCCTCAAAACTCAATAATCCAATATTAAGTGAATAGCCTCAATAGAAGCCATATCGCCAAATCAACAAAAACGTATAAATTGAATATCCAATTGAATTAAAAATTATTATTTGTATAGAACCGTTCTCATATGTAGCTTCACTGGAATAAAAAGCGGGACTCTTGCCATCTAGTGGGCAAAGTGTAATAAGTCCACTTAAAGAGAATTAATGAAAAAACCTCCAATTGGTATATAGCACAGTTCTAGGACAAATCTCCCACCCTTATAATCAAGTATCCATATTTATAAATGTATACCCAATATATATATATATATATATATATATATATATAAATAAGCAATACATAAATATAAATATAAATAAAAAATGGTACAAACCATATTCATCTAACTCATATAAAGACATGTACAAAAAAAACAAATTCCCCAAGAGGACACATGCAGGTATTCTAACTCAGCTATTGTTAATAAATCAATTAACATCCCATTCTATATTCAAACCGAATGGAAAATAGCTTTTTTAAATTGTAAATCCATCTCCCCTCCATGCGGGAGATAGTTCTCTTGTTGTTACACCCTCTCCAATGTGGGTTCAGCTTATCAATGGCCACAAAGAGTGTATCTTGTGGATTTCTCTGGTGACATCGATCATAGTGTTTAGAAACACTATGTCCTGGGAGACCTCTTTTGATGTTACCCACGTGTTCATTCAAACAAACTTGTAAGGCCCTAATAGTCCGACCTACGTATTGTTTGCCGCATTTGCATTGCAGCATATACACCACATTTTTAGTGGAGCAGGTAATAAAAGTATTAATACGGAATTCGCGACCAGTACTAGTGGACCAAAAGGTTTCTATTTTTCTTCCCTTGAATGAATTCAAAGTGCAGATACTACATCTGCGACAAGGAAAAAAAACCTTTTAGGTCTTGAAAAAACGTTGGTTTGATCGGCCGATCCACCACATTTTGTGCTATCCTGTTACGTAAAGATGGTAATCCCCTAAAAACAACCCTTGGACATGGAGGCAAAAGAGGACCCAGAACTGTATCATTTTTTAATACTGACCAATGTTTGGACAATATATTTTTGATGTGATAATGTTGCACAGAATAAGAAGTGATAAAAGACCTTTGAAAATAATTTCTCTGGTTCATCTTATTTTGTTTTTGCAATAAAAGTTTTCTGTCAAGGGCAGCAACCTCCCTAATGGAGGAGTCCAGAGCTGCCGGACTATAGCCCTTTTCCACAAATTGTTTCTTAAGAGCCTCTGCTTGTACCAGAAAATCACTTTCCTGAGTGCAGTTACGCCTTAGGCGCAAATATTGTCCCTTAGGTACGGCCTTCAGCCAAGTGGTGTGATGACAGCTATCTGTCGGGATAAAGCTATTACGATCAGTGGCTTTAAAATGTGTAGTGGTGATGATTTGATCATCACACACACAGTTAGACATAAATCCAAAAATGTGATTTGACTGGTACTGGCTGTGTAGTCTAACTTAATCCCCCTATTGTTAGTATTCAGTTCTCGCATAAACTTGTCTAGGGAGGGTAGGTCACCCTCCCAAAGGAGGAGGACATTGTCTATATACCTCCGCCACAGGATTAATTGCGGCGGCAGGTTATTAAAGACGATGTCCTCCTCCCACCGAGCCATAAAAAGATTAGCAAGGCTCGGCACGAATTTAGCGCCCATTGCAACTCCGCACCTTTGCAAATAATAACTATTGTTGAACCAAAAGAAATTATGTTGCATAGCAAATGATAAAAGTTCAAGGATAAATGACTTTTATTCACCCTGAAAGGAGTCCACTGAATCCAAATAGTATTCCACCGCTTCCATCCCCTGTTGATAGGATATAATGGTATAGAGGGACACCACATCAGCAGTGGCCATGATATACCCCTCCCTCCACGTCAAGTCTTGCAAAGATTGAGTGTATGTGTAGTATCCTTTAAATATGATGGCATTTTGGATACCAATGGTTGGAGAAATTTGTCTACATATTTCCCAATCCTTGACGTGGGGGAGTCGATACCACTGATGATGGGGCGTCCAGGTGGTTTTACAGGGTTTTTGTGTACCTTCAGTAGAAAGTGCATTACTGGAATTCGCGGAGCAGAAGGAATGAGATATGCTTTTTCTTTTTTATTTATTATACCTTCATCAAAGGCCTCATTAATCAAGCTTGTCAATTCGCGTTTAAATTTTGTGGATCTATTGTTAGGTAATTTAGCATATGTATGGGGATCTGATATTATTCTATCCATCTCTGCCACATAATCAACCTTATCTAAAATGACAATTCTGCCCCCTTTTATTGGCGGGGTGGATTACTATATCTTTCCTATTGCATAGGTCTAAAAGTCCTCTTTCAAAATTTTGAGTATTAGATTTTTTTCTTATATGTAATTCATCTAAATCTTTAAGAACCAAGTCTTTGAAGACTTGTACCGATGATGAGGGTTTCCCCAGAGGGTTGAATAGTGACGCATGAGCTAGTGTGGTATGCGTATATCTGTCATTTCTCATCTGATTTGGATTTATGGGGTTTATGAGAAAATGCCTTTTAATATTCAACTGTCTAATGAACTTCTGCACATCCATAAATGTGTCAAATTTATTGATGTTTTTAATAGGGGCAAATTTTAGGCCACGATTGAGTACTGATGTTTCCTCTTTTGAAAAAGTCACTTTAGACAGATTGAATATGCCTTTATCATTTAAACCCTTCTCCTTTTTTGACCTCGCAGTCCTCCCCCCTCTGGAGCCTCTCTTGGTTCCATACCTCTTTTTTTGTTGAAACCGTCCCTGGAAAAATCCCCCTGATAGGAATTCCCCTGACGATAGTTATAAACTTGTTCCTCAGATTGGGGTTGTCTATAGTCTGGTCTATTTCCTTGATAAGGTTCCCGATAAGAATCCTAATTTCTCCACCTATTTCTATCTGGAGATATCAATGGGTGCCTGGTAATCACTCTATTATAAGAAGGTGAAGGTGATTCTGTATTCAATGCTCTCAAAGGGGCAAATCTGTTAGACACAGGAATATCTCTAAACCTATTCGGTGTATGAATTGGGGATCTGCCCCGTCCATCGGAGTATATGACCTTTGTACCTTATGTGTTCCCTTCTCTCTCTCCAAGGATCTTGGTAATTGGATGGAAAATGTGATGGTTTTCTCATCCCATTGTTAAGGTGTAAACTGTATTGTGACTGTAAGTTAGATGGGGGAGCCGAGGTATCCATTTGTGCATTGTCATTCTCCCCATTTGATTGTTGGGAGATGGCAATCTGCTACTTAAACACCGCACTATTTTTGTAATCTAAAAGGTCCCTTTTATATTTACACTTTTTCTTAGACCTTTGTTCTCTCTCCTCCTTTTCTAGATGATTTTTAAGGGAATCTGAAAGTTTTTTGTATTCATCGTTATCTTTAGACCCTAAAACTAAATCTTTCAATCTCCCCATCTATCCTATTAATTTTGGCTTTTTTTCTGGCGATCAGAAATTCCAAGAATTTAACGCCAGCTGAATTAAAATAAGTGTACCACCCTTTAAGATCTACCTCATCTGATTATGGGCTGACCTCCCATCTGAGGCTGCGGGGTACCATGTTTTCTGCAACATAGTGTTCAAGGAATGCAACATCCCATCTGGTATGAACTTCTGCAGTCATGAGATTGCATAAAGCGTCCTGACAAATCATCTTGGGGTGACGGGTTACCATCAAACACCCCTGTGGTATCCAGAATGAAGTTATTACGAAAATCAAATACATCCATATTGTACGTGAACAGCTGCAGATAGACTATCTAAGAAACATATATAAAAACCAAGAAAATATCTGCGCTATAATAGAACTGATGATTGACTATAGAAATAATTTGAAAATATCAAGCAGCCTGCTACTGAGGATGTAGATAGATACCCCAATAAGAACTTAAAGTAAGAGTAGCGGCACTTAACATATGATATATAACATGTACAAATTAATGTAAAAATATATAACCTTATAAGAAGATAATATGTATATAAAAGAATATTAATCAGTCCATATAACTGACACGCATGTATGAATGCATCAAGGAAAGTCAGTCCAATGATTGGTCTAAAGACACACTTGAAGGATGCAGCATGAGGAGACGTCTCTTCCAAAGAATGTAAACACCCAATGAAGAAAAATAGGAAAAACAATCCAAACAAAGTGTCCACCACCACTTAAGCAAAACTGCTTACCAGAGCAAATTGGCTTCCAAACTAATGGAAAAGCCAATCAGCGCTTGCAGGGACGTTAAACTCCCTTATGGGCTCAGCTGTTGTGTATACAAACTCCTCAGCACACCGGAATAGCCTCTCCACCACTCTTCCAGGGATATAGTAAAAGATACAAATGACCATAGCGTGATACTGCATAAGATTTATTAAAACGTAATAAAAGGTAAAATATTGCACTCACATTATCTCAAATCGGTAATGGCACATGACAAACAACCTGGGTTGCCTCAATCTTCCTCAGCAGAATGGTCTGAGATATGGTCCATAACAAAATCTTCCTCACCGAATGTAACAGCAGTTGAGACTGCATACGAAGTACTCACACAATGGTACTTAGTTCCAGCTAAAATCTCTAAATATGTTCCGGATCATTCAGGTTCCGGTTTTTGCGGCTGTTCAGAGCTGGGTTCACATTTACACATATGATGGACATGTCCAATTTTGGAAATCTATTTTCATGCTTGCCTCAGCAATGTTCGAAAGCACTATTACACCTGACCCGGCATTGGTTTTTCGAAACTTAAGACCGTAATTTCTACAACAAAAACTGTTTAAATTATTAATACAGCTCTTAACCGCTGCTAAACAGACTATAGCTAAAGCTTGGAAAACACCTACTCTGAATTTAGCCGATACCAAACATAGAATGAACCAAACTCTGTTACATGCAAAGATGGAAGCTTTAGATAAAACACAGTCTAAAAAAGTTTAATATTCTATGGAAACCATGGATTAAATATTGCTTGCCACCAGACTTCGAAGACAAAGTACTTTTACCATGGTAGATGAGGATTTCATGTGTAGATATATCATTACCCTGTGGGAGTAACCTCTCTTTGGGGGCCTCCTATCCCTCCCTCTTCCTACTTGCTTTCTTTCCCCTCCTTGTTGTAAACCCCTTCCCCTCCTTATTTTTCATATTACCTATTTAATTCAGGAAAACTCCACTATAGCTGGTTGAAATACCATAATATTATGCTGATATTAGGCCCCAAATCAGCAGTAGATTAACCATAATGTTCCACTATTGAAAAGCGCACCAAATATACTAGCAACTCTATATACATTTATATATATAAGGTAAATTTTTGTTTAGATAGATAACTATTAATTTATTGCATTGGTCTGTCTTAATTTAATTCTTAACTAAACAATTATATAAGGGTCATATGTGACTAGAGATATACTTTCCTATAATAAGATTATTTTAATGTTACGATGTAAAATGTTTCTCTTTACTCATTACATTCAATGTTTTCTAATAATCTTTAATAAAATACTTGAACAAGAAAAAATCGAATTTGATATTTAGAAACTGGCTAGGATCTACCTCTCTTGCTTAAATGTAATTCCTGGTATTCACAGAATGGTGCTGCACTGGGGACTGTGCAACGCAATTATCCTAATCCTTCACAATTAATTACCTATCTATCAAGAAGAACCTGCAATATAATTTTAAAGTTTAACTGCTTCAATGAACAAGACATGACATATCAATAACAAATGAAATGCAAAAATATAATAGGTTTTCTAAAGAGGACGATGACGTAAATGATGGAGTTCGTTTACAGTTTAATTAAGTTCAACAGTTTAAAGCTTAACAGATGTTTATTTTTTTATTAATACACAAGGTCAGGGTACAGTTACAGCAGCCTATCTAGAAGTCTGTTATAAAAGTGGTGGGTTTAACACTTTGATTCTTCGGAAATCTAAGGACACAATTGAAGCAAATAATATAACGATAAAATAACAGTGTTTTAATAAACTAATAACACATATATTTATGATTAATTTTCTTAAACAGTATACAGTTGTGCTCATAAGTTTACATACCCTGGCAGAATTTATGATTTCTTGGCCATTTTTCAGAGAATATGAATGATAACACAAAAACGTTTCTTTCACTCATGGTTAGTGTTTGGCTGAAGCCATTTATTATTAATCAACTGCGTTTACTCCTTTTAAATCATAATAACAACAGAAACTACCCAAATCAGAAGTTTACATACCCTAGTTCTTAATACCGTGTATTGCCCCCTTTATCATCAATCAATGAATAAATCAATAATTCAATGACAGCTTGAAGTCTTTTGTGGTATTTGTGAATGAGGCTCTTTATCTTCTCAGATGGTAAAGCTGCCCATTCCTCTTGGCAAAAAGCCTCCAGTTCCTGGAAATTCTTGGGCTGTCTTGCATGAACTGCACGTTTGAGATCTCCCCAGAATGGCTCAATGATATTGAGGTCAGGAGACTGAGATGGCCACTCCAGAACCTTCACTTTATTCTGCTGTAGCCAATGGCAGGTCCACTTGGCCTGGTGTTTTGGATCATTGTCATGTTGGAATGGCCAAGTAGGTCCCATGCACAGCTTCCTGGCTGATGAATGCAAATCTTCCTCCAGTATTTTTTGATAGCATACTGCATTCCTCCATCAATTTTGACCGAATTTCCTGTGCCTTTGTAGCTCACACATCCCCAAAACATCAGCGATCTACCTCCATGTTTCACAGTAGGAATGGTGTACCTTTCATCATAGGCCCTGTTGACTCCTCTCCAAGTGTAATGTTTATGGTTGTGGTCAAAAAGCTCAATTTTGGTCTCATCACTCCAAATGACTTTGTGCCAGAATGTTTGAGGCTTGTCTCTGTGCTGTTTGGCGTATTGTAAGTGGGATACTTTGTGGCATTTGCCTAGTAATGGCTTTCTTCTGGCAACTCGACCATGCAGCCCATCTTTCTTCAAGTGCCTCCTTATTGTGCATATTAAAACAGCCACAGCACATGTGTTCAGAGAGTCCTGTATTTCATCTGAAGTTATTTGTGGGTTTTTTTGTGGGTTTTTCTTTGCATCCCGAACAATTTTCCTGGCAGCTGTGGCTGAAATTTTAGCTGATCTACTTGACCGTGGTTTGGTTTCAACAGAACCCCTCATTTTCCACTTCTTGATTAGAGTTTGAACACTGCTGATTAGCATTCTCAATTCCTTGCATATCTTTTTATATCCCTTTACTGTTTTGCACAGTTCAACTACCTTTTTCCACAGATCCTTTGACAATTCTTTTGCTTTCCCCATGACTCAGAATCACGAAACATAGTTAGTGAGGTTGAAAAAAGACAAAAGTCCATCAAGTCCAACCCATGTGTGTGCTTTTATGTCAGTATTACATTGTATATGCCTCAATGTTGTGGTCCCTTAGGTGCCCATCTAATAGTTTTTTTAAATTATCTATGTTCTCAGCTGAAACCACTGTTTGTGGAAGAGAATTCCACATCTTCACTGCTCTTACCGTAAAGAACCCTCTAAACAGTTGAAGGTTAAACTGCCTTTCTTCTAGTTTTAGCGAATGGACGCATGTCTTTGTGTGCTCACTTGCGTGGAATAGTTTTGTCCCTATTGTGGGGTCACCAGTACAGTATTTGAAATCATATCCCCTCTCAAGCATCTCCTCTCAAGAGAGAATAAGTTCAGTGCTTGTAATCTTTCCTCATAACTAAGGTCTTAATTAGCTTTGTTGCCCTTCTCTGAACCCTTTCCAGTTCCAGGACATGCTTTCTCAGGACCGGTGCCCAGAACTGGATGGCATACTCCAGTTGCGGCCTCACCAGAGACTTGTAGAGTGGGGGAATTATTGATTTATCCCTGGAGTTAATCCCTTTCTTGATGCATGCCAATATTTTGTTAGCGGCGTTGACCTCATACGGTAGGTCAAGACCCGTGGCCAGGACTCTTTCGTACAGGACCTTGACCTTTCCCAAGTCTCTTCCCGTTGTTTCGATTAATTCTGGAATCAATACTCCTTTCTAATGTTCGTGACTTGAATAAGAGAGAACTCTCCTCTACGAACTCTCCCCTATACTAAAGTTTATGACATGACCACTGGGGTGTTATCCCTGTTTTGATAAGGTGCGTTCACTCGTGTGTTTCTGTACGCAGGTAAGCGATTTTGATCTTCTTTCCGTCAAATTGGAAGTTGACAAATCTCCCAAGAA
>BLSH010459478.1:625742-648581 GCA_018402905.1 Glandirana rugosa | reverse complement strand
GGATCAGGTCTTAAAATGTCTCAAATCTGTCCCTCACGCAGTCAGCTACCTTTCCCTACACTAACCCAAGGAGCATGTGACTGCAGCACTGTGACTCCAGCTTATAAAGAGGCTGGGTCACATGATGCACTGGCCAATCACAGCCATGCCATTAGTAGGCATGGCTGTGATGGCTTCTAAGGGCAAACCAGTGAAACACTTGTTGATTGGCTGCCCTGCAGCTTCTCAACACGTGTAGTAAAATAGCAGAACCCCGGACCGAACCCGAACGATTTTTGAAATGTCCGGGTCCGGGTCCGTGCCACGGACACCCGAAAGTTCGGTACGGACCCGAACGTTACAGTCCGGGTTCGCTCAACACTACTTGTAATCTTTCCTCATAACTAAGGTCTTAATTAGCTTTGTTGCCCTTCTCTGAACCCTTTCCAGTTCCAGGACATCCTTTCTCAGGACTGGTGCACAGAACTGGATGGCATACTCCAGTTGCGGCCTCACCAGAGACTTGTAGAGTGGGGGAATTATTGATTTATCCCTGGAGTTAATCCCTTTCTTGATGCATGCCAATATTTTGTTAGCCTTGCTTGCATCAGATTGGCATTGCATGCCATTGCTGAGCCTGTCCTCTACTAGGACCCCAGGTCCTTTTCCATCCTACATTACCCCAGAGCCTCTCCCCCTAGTGAGTAGTTTGTGTTCATATTCTTGGTACCCAAATGCATTATTTTACATTTTTTTCTACATTAACCCTCACTTATCTGCCTACACTATTAATTTGTTCAGATCTTCTTGCAAGGCTTCCACATCCTTTGGAGAAATTATTGTCCTGCTTAGCTTGGTATCATCTGCAAATATTGAGATTGAGCTCTTAACCCCATCCTCCAGATCGTTTATGAATAAATTGAATAGGAATGGTCCCAGGACAGATCCCTGGGGAACCCCACTTTCCACACCAGACCATTCCGAGTACTCCCCATTTATCCCCACCCTCTGGACTCACCCCTGTAACCAGTTTTCAATCCATGTACTCACCCTTTGATCCATGCCGACAGACCTTAGTTTGTACATTAAGCGTTTATGGGGAACTGTATCAAATGCTTTTTGCTAAATCTAGATACACCATGTCTACAGGTTTTCCTCTATCTAGATGGCAGCTCACCTCCTTATAGAAGGTTAATAGATTGGTTTGGCAAGAATGATTCTTCATGAAACTGTGCTGATTACTGCTAATGATACCGTTTTCATTACAATAATCTTGTATATAATTCCTTATTATTCCCTCCAAGAGCTTGCATATTATTGATGTTAATCTAACTGGCCTGTAGTTCCCAGGGATATATCTTGGTCCTTTTTTATATATTGGTGCTACATTGGCTTTTCTCCAATCAGCTGGTATCATACCAGTCAGTAGACTGTTCTTAAAAATTAGGTACAATGGTCTGGCAATTTCTTGACTGAGTTCCTTATGGACCCTCGGGTGCAAGCCATCTGGTCCCAGTGACTTATTAACGTTAAGTTTTTCAAGTTTATTCCTAATTGTATCCTCAGTTAGCCATGAGGGTGCTTCCTGTGATGTTTTGTGAGGACCAACATTGTATACTTGAGCCCCCCATTTCCTTTGTGAATACTGAGGAGAAAAATACGTTTAACACCTTTGCCATTGTTTGTAACCAGATCCCCTTCATCATTCTTTATGGGGCCAAAATGATTTGACCTCCCTTTCTTACTATTTATATACTTAAAGTATTCTTGGGATTCTTTTTACCCTCCTCTGCTATGTGTCTTTCATGTTTTATCTTAGCCACCCTGATTACACCCTTACATTCCTTATTGCATACCTTATAAAGATGGAATGCTGACAGAGACCCCTCACCCTTGTATTTTTTGGGTCTTCTCCTTTGCTTTTATATGTGCTTTTTCATCCGAGTTAAGCCACCCTGGTCTTTTATTAGCTCTTACTCCTTTTGCTTACTCCCATTTTTCCACCACGTTCATTGTTCCTATAATTTTATCCCAATTAATATCTTCCAGCAAGGAGCGTAGTTTATGGAAGTTGGTTCTCTTAAAAGTCAGTGTCTTTGTATTCCCCTTATGTTTCCTATTTGTGTAGTTTATTCTGAAACTAATTGACCTGTGATCTCTATTACCTAGGTTGCCCCTTACTTCCACATCTGTGATCAGGTTTGTGTTGTTAGTAATCAGAAGGTCTAATAAAGCTTTTTTTCTTGTTGGTGCATTTAACATCTGACCCATCAAATTGTCCTGCAAGACATTTAGGAAATGGCGAGCCTTAGCTGAGTGCCAGTACCTTCCGCCTGGTCTATATCTGGATAATTAAAATCCCCCATTATAATGACACTTCCCATCTTTGCCAATATTTCAAATTGTGACAGGAGGTCTGTCTCCCCCTCTTCCCTCTGGTTAGGGGGCCTATAGTATATTCCCAGTATTACTTTCCCCTTGGTATCTTCCCTTTGTAGTTCTATCCATAAGGATTCAACCTCCTCCCTTGATCCACTAGTAATGTCATCCATCACGTTTACTTGTATGTTATTTTTTATATACAGGCATACCCCTCCCTCTTTTTTGCCTTCCCTATTCCTGCGATATAGGGAATACCCCTGAATGGTAGTCAGCCAATTATGAGAGCTGTTGAACCAAGTCTCTGAAATTTCCACAAAATTGAATTCCTCTTCATACAGTAGCAGCTCTAGTTCTCCCATTGTCTGCCAGACTCCTTGCATTAGTGAACAAGCCACGTAGTTTTGTCTGAATGTCTACTGTTTCCTTGTTGGGTATTCCTTGGTTGCATAAAGGACTTTTACATGACTTACCTCGGGTTTAGGTTCCTTATGCAGCCTAACACTGCTGCCCCTAATACTACCCTCTGAACTATGTTCCACTCTGGCTATTTCAAAGTCTGGACCCCCCCCCCCCCCCATTGCCTAGTTTAAAAGCCCCTCTAACTTGTTGGCCATCAGTGCAACATCAGTGCAGCACTGGATAAAAGATGCAAGGGTCTGTCAGGAGTCCAGAAACTCATTGACTTTTTATACACACACACTAATTACAAGCAAACAGATCACAGGTGAGGATGGCTACCTTTAATAGCCATTTAAATTTTGTGTCAACTTGTGTGCATGTTATCAGGCCAAACTCACCAGGGTATGTAAACTTTTGATTAGGGTCATTTGGGTAGTTTCTGCTGTTATTATGATTTTAAAAAAGTAAATTCAGTAGATTGATAATAAATGGCTTCAGCCAAACACTAACAATGAGTGAAAGAAATGTTTTTGTGTTATCATTCATATTCTCTGAAAAGTGGCCAAAAATCATAAATTCTGCCAGGGTATGAATGTACAGTAAACTTATGAGCACAACTGTATTTATTGACCTTAATTTAAATGTACCATTAACCTTCTAGGCTGAGCTGCAATATTATCCACTGCATTGTACTGATATACTGTTATCAGTGATTTGTGGCTGTTCTCCACATCTGGGATTATCTCTAACATATTGTATACATTATACGTTGAACTTTTTGATCTGTGCACCTGAAGCTTGCAATCATTTCACAATAATTGTGAGGAGTCACTGAAGTAAATCCTGTCAACATGTCACTGTGACAGAGAGTCAAAGTGAACAAAGTGAAATGTTCTTTGTAACTGCAATTTGTACACCTGTGTATTATCATCTTGCTATGCTAAAGAGGATTATTCCTTTGAGTAATTTTGGGGGTTTTGTGCATATTATAACTCATGATAGGAATGCACAAGAAACCAAGGGCCTACAGCAGTAGAGCAATGGGATTAACAAAAATCACATTCAGTGGGAGCAACCAGCAAAAGGTTCATCAGTATAGATACATTAATAATATTGCTTGATAACATGTGCATTCTCAGTTTTCCTTTTTACTAGTTTAATCAATTTAAAACAAGTGTCACCTGGCACTCGCATAGTGAAAGAAGCATGTTTATCTTATTACCAAGCAGAAATGTCTGATTTACTTAACACCTAATGAATTTTAAAATGTACTTTGTTGTGAAGTTCATACTGTATAGTAAACATAACCACAATTGCATGCCTCCATTGTGGCTTAGAGTTTTGTAATTGAACCCAAAAGCTGATTCCTATGTGATAATATAAAAAATTGAATCATTTTTTCTGACTCCACAAATTGGGTTCTTTCAAAGTCAACTCATTTACTTTTATGTATATTTAATTTACTTACCATATAAAGTATCAACCAATGTACATTTTAAAATAATATTAAAAGCTAAAATAGGTCTTAAGCAAAATGCCATTTGCACCATTGTACAGATAACCATTTAATACCAAATCTGGTATTCAGATGTTCAAAAAGTTCATTCCTGTCTGCCCTGCAGGATTTTACATTTCATATCTGAATGGAAATGAAGTGAAAATAATTTGCTTTTGTACAATATGTTGTAGTCATGCAATCAATTACCATGTGTGGTCAAAGCACTGTGCTACAAAGAGTTTTTAAAAGCTTACAATTGCTGCTCATTTGTGTAGTCTGTGAAACCCGTTGCTCAGTACAACTAATTGACAACTCTGGTAGCACATTAAAGAAATAACTCAATAATGCAGAGCCAAGTGCTAAACAGTTATCTCTAAAAGCATTTTAATAGCAGGTAATTACTGCTTCAGGCATTGATTTAATGAATGTTGCTCAAAACTGGTTTTGAGTAAATTAACAGAAATCAATTGCTTTCATACCTGACTGTAGTCAGCCAACAAACTAAATTTAAAAATGAGGGCTTTGTAATGTTATTCTTGTCATACAAGTGTGTTAAAGATTATGGTTTGCAAAGTTCAGTCAGCATGTTTGTAAGTAATTTAATGGTTTTGACGAGAACTGTGTGCATACTATAGCAATGTGAATGCAATGCAAAAGCAGACGCACAAATTAAATTTAATATGTTAAACAATAACCCAGGGTGTGGGGGCATACTACTGGGGCAAACCACTGTGCTTTATGTAAATGCTTATGTATTCTTTTAGTATGATATTGGAGCATGTTAGCAGGAAATTCCACTCATAAATAGTAACTTCCTTATGAATAAAGCTCCTTCTTCAGGTGTGCAGCACTGTTAGAATATCAGGAAGACATATACCTTTAGCCATATTGGAGAGCAATGTGAGTGATGTGAACTTATTTAATGGCAGTACTAAGAGCAATGCGGGTCGAAAAAATGCCAAATGTATTACATACATAATTTAGCCTGAACCCTGAAGGGATTTTGATTGTGTGCTGTTGGCTACTACACATCCTTTTTGTACTACATTATAAACCTGATTGATACTGGTATGAAAGCTGTTTTTAACATGATTTAGTAAGCTCCAACTAGAATAGAAAATGGAAACCCCTACCTGCTAGAGGTTTAACAATGCCCTCCATAGTGGTATTTCCTAGAGAAGAATGGCACACAGGATACATGGTGATAGAGTGTTTAAATGTGGTGGCTATAATTTTTGTTCATATATGATAGAGACCAACCCTTTGCCTGTGCACAGAAATGTTCCCAAGCTGCAGGGGACACATGGATTGTGGTATGGAGGCAGTAGTCTACATGTTGACCTGTGCCTGTGGAGCCTTCTATGTGGGGAAAGCCCATAGACCTAGTACAAGGCATTTATATGACCACACTTATGGCATTGCCAAATTTAATTTCAGATCTTCTGTAGCTAAAGATTTTGCCTTGGTAAACAACAAGGACACCAATATATTGAAATGCTGGGTGCTCGAACAGTTGTAAAGAAATCCAAGCAGGGGAAATTTTGATCACTTTACAGAAATTTTTACTTTCAATAAGTTTTTATTTATTTGGAAAACTGGTAGATTACAAGACAGTGTGGTACAAAGGTAGTGCTGATGACAAATATACCAGTGCAAGACAAAGGTTGTACAGTGCAGAAAAATGCAAACATTATGCCAGGGTCCTCGTCCCCAGAGTTCCACTCTCCCCAGGCAGAGGGTGAAGGAGACAGTTAGGAGAGCATCTGCAGGAGGGCCCCTGTTGACACCCTGATTGGGCTCAAACTGTGCTGAGTGGAGTATGCCCCTACCTAGGCCTCCCTCCCTGGGATTAGTGGGGGGGAGGAAGACTGAGTTTTGAACTTGAGAGAGGGAAATCCCTTATGGTAATCCATGCAGGCTAAGAGTGTGCCATAGTCCATAATAGGATTGTGTGAGGGGACTGGGACCCATTTCGCCCAACACTGGGTGTACGTTTATACATCAATACATTGTACTTGCAGAAAGGAGAGAAGGGAGATTAAAAGGAAAAGGAGAAAGGGTAGAAGAGAAGGTCAAAGCCAAGCACCAGAAAAGCAGAAAGATAGTTGTTAATTGCTAACTCCCAGGACCAGGGAGATTCCCACATGGTCAGCCCAGGGTTCCCAGATGGCATCAAATTTTGGGGTTGAGTTTAGGATACGACCGATTTTTTTTGCGTCATGATCCAAGAGATCTTGTTTTTCGCTGCATGGAAAGAGACTTTTGTCATGTTACAGCCAAAAAGGTAAATGTATTGTATTGGGATTTTATGTGATAGACCAATACAAAGTGGCACATAATTGTAAAGTGGAATGAAAATGATGAATGTTTTTCAAAAATGTTTTACAAATAAATATCTGAAAAGTGTGATGTGCATTTGTAATCAGCCTCCTTTAACCTGATACCCCTAACTAAAATCTAGTGGAGCCAATTGCGTTCAGAAGTCACCTAATTAGTAAATAGAGTCCACCTGTGTGATTTCATCTCAGTATAAATACAGCTGTTCTGTGAAGCCCTCCAAGGTTTGTTAGAGAACCTTAGAGAACAAACAGCATCATAAAGGCCAAGGAACACACCAGACAGGTCAGGGATAAAGTTGCGGAGAAGTTTAAAGCAGGGTTAGGTTATAAAAAAATATCCCAAGCTTTGAACATCTCATGAAGCCCTGTTCAATCCATCATCTGAAAATGGAAAGAGCATGGCACAACTGCAAACCTACCAAGACATGGCCGTCCACCTAACCTGACAGGCTGGGCAAGAACAGTATTAATCAGAGAAGCAGCAAAGAGGTCCATGGTAACTCTGGTGGAGCTGCAGAGATCCACAGATCAGGTGGGAGAATCTTTCCACAGGACAACTATTAGTCATGCACTCCACCAATCTGGCCTTTATGGAAGAGTGGCAAGAAGAAAGCCATTGTTGAAAGAAAGCCATAAGAAGCCCTTTTTTGCAGTTTGCAAAAGGCCATGTGGGGGACACAGCAAACATGTGGAAGAAGGTGCTCTGGTCAGATGAGACCAAAATTGAACGTTTTGGCCTAAAAGCAAAATCTGATGTGTGGCGGAAATCTAACACTGCACATCACCCTGAACACACCATCCCTACCGTGAAACATGGTGGCGGTTTCATCATGTTGTGGGGATGCTTTTTTCAGCAGGGACAGGGAAGCTGGTCAGAGTTAATGGGAAGATGGATGGAGCCAAATGTAGGGCAATCTTAGAAGAAAGTCTGCAAATTACTTGAGACTGGGGCAGAGGTTCACCTTCCAGCAGGACAATGACCCTAAACATACAGCCAGACCTACAATGGAATGATTTAGAACAACATGTATTCATGTATTAGAATGGTCCAGTCAAAGTCTTGACCTAAATCAAATTGGGAATCTGTGGCAAGACTTGAAAATTGCTGTTCACAGATGCTCTCCATCCAATCTGACAAAGCTTGAGCTATTTTGCATAGAAGAATGGACAAAAATGTCACTCTCTAGATGTGCAAAGCTGATAGAGACATCTCCAAAAAGACTTGCAGCTGTAATTGCAGTGGTTCTACAAAGTATTGACTCAGGGGGGCTGAATACAAATGCACGCCACACTTTTTCACATATTTATTTGTAAAAACATTTGAAAAACATTTATTATTTTCCTTACATTTCACGATTATGTGCCACTTTGTGTTGGTCTATCACATAAAATCCCAATACAATCTATTTATATTTTTGGTTGTAACATGACAAAATGTGGAAAATTTCAAGGGGTATGAATACTTATTCAAGGCACTGTAAATTTCTTTTTTTAAAAGCAAACAGTGTAAGTATCTGAATTTGACTTGATAGCAGCCTCTTGCAGTCACTGTACAGCAGATGTGCTTCTTTTTTCACTGTTCACTCACATGCTGAGGTAAGGCAACCTAGACTCAGTGGAATTGACTTGAATAATACTAGCGATTAGATTGAAAATATCTAGTGTCAGAAAATGAATACGGGGCGAATCTGCGGATTGAACATAAATATTGCAGCAGAACTGATTTTGTAATTTTTTCTTTCAATGGGATGTTCATTTTTTTTATCAAAACCAACAATGCCAACGAATATCCCAAATTTTGAGAATACTTTGAACCAACATACAGGAAGCATTCTGCCTGTTAGCACCTCAGTGGAGCAGCATAATATTTATAGAGATGGGCCAAACACCCCCTATTTCAGTTCGTGACAGAACTCTCAAACACTGAGGACCCCATTGAAGTTTATAGGACCCGAACTTGAAAAATCAAAAGCCCCCATTTTGAAGGGCTTATATGAAAATTATTGGCTATTAAATGGTATGGGGGCCCAGCTACTGCCCTGGGGGACATGCACCAATGCAAAAACACTTTTTAACAAGACTGTTTTTAAAGGAGCAGTGATTTTATTGATGCTTAAAGTGAAACAATAAAAATGAAAAATTCCTTTAACTATAGTGCCTGGGGGGTACCCTTAATTTGCCTGTAAAGTGGCACATCTGTACCATGTATAGAACCTGCTGAAGCAAACTGACATTCATAAAGAAAAACAAATGACATTTAAATTGATTTTCCCTGCAAGTTTTCTTTATTGTGTAAACAATGGCTTGGGGAGCCAGTCTGTATGATGAGGCCACAGAGATGTTTTGGATAAAAACTTGTGTCTCTTTCGCAGACTTTGGATGGAAAAAACAAATTTTAGCACCACAGTGAGCCTTATGTGAAGAAGCCAAATTATAGTACACTCAGGCCAAGATTAACATTTTTTAGAAGAAGGATAGTGTATTTTTCACAGACTTTGGATAGAAGTAACAGTTGCAGAAAAATTGGTCTTTGGGTGCTGGTGGTGCCTTCATCCAGTAACCCTCTAAAGGTATGCTTGATGAAAGCAAGAATTGGCCTTGCTGTAAAAAATTTAAATTTGACGCCCCTGTCACACAGTTGCGGAAAAATTGGGCTTTGGGTGTTGGTGGTGCCTTCACCCCATAACCTTCTAGACGTACTCTTGATGAAAGCAAGAATTGGCCTTGCTATAAAAAATTTAAATTTGACGCCCCTGTCAAACAGTTACACAAAAATTGTTCTTTGGGTGTTGGTGGTGCCTTCACCATGTAACTGTCAGGGATACCATATGCAGGTATCCAGCAGGGATGATCAGATCAGTTGGCTGCACTTAAAGGAATCAGGACCAGGTGTAAGGTGAAAATATGAATATTTATTAGACAAATAGCACACTTCAAACACCAAACACCAGCATATATAAATTAGCAAGTAAAAGATGAAAACACACCAAACCCCAAAATAGACACCTAACTATCTGACTAACTAAATACAAGAGAAGAAAACACACAAATACAATAAGCAAACAGGGATACCAGATAAGGGGAACAGGGAGCCAGGTACTGGGAGCAGGAGAGCAAGGAAGCAGGTTCAGGAATCAAGTCTCTGGGTCTGGATTGCAGATCGGGGATCAGAGCAGGTCAGGTTCAGGCATGGACACGGCTTGCAGGGAAAACACTGAAGCATTGGGACAGGGAACAAGGCGGGCTTATATAGATCCAGCAGTCCCATCAGGTGCAGCTTAATGACCTGTAAGCTCAATCTCCTGGGAGACACCAGCTGGTGGCCACCAGAACTACACCATTTGGTTTTCCAAACACTGCCACCAGCAGGTGACCCAAGCAAGGACACAGGTCCTGACAGTAACCTTCTAGAGGTACTCTTGATGAAAGCAAAAATTGGCCCTGCTGTAAAAAAAATTTAATTTGATGCACCAGGTGCAGAAAAATTGGTCCTTGGCTGTTAATTGTGTCCATGAAATCTATAACAAAAAATAACTTCAAGATAAAATCAACACCCACAAAGCTAGGCAGCCTAGACAGTCTTGCAGAGATTTGAGACCCCAATAACAATTAATCATCAGGGTCTTGATAGCTGCTGCTAATCCAGGACTGATTCATTTTGACAAATGTCAGTCTGTGCACAGACGCTCTCTTTTATATGTCACAAAACCTCCGGCAGCACTGAATGCCCATTCAGAAAGCACGCTGAGTGTAGGGCAGCCAAACAGCTCAATTGCATACTGGGCAAGTTCTGGCCAGTGGTCTATTCTCATGACCCAGAAACCCACTGGATCATCTACTGGAAAGCTCTCTATGTCTGTTTTTGCCCCTAGATAATCTCCCACCATATGATGCAGACACTGCCGATGGGATCTTGAAGCTGACAGCCCTGGGTGGCCGGGGACTAAAAAATTTTGAAATGCATCAATGAGGCAGTGCCCTTCTCCACAGCTCCTCTCTTAACCAACAGAAGCATCAAAACTAGCTTTTCCATGAGTAACCTACCAGAGTCTGGTACACTGCACTACATGAACACACTGCACTATACTCACACACTATACTCAGATACTATACTAACTCTACACTAACACTCTACACTCAGAGTCACAATAGGAGTACACACTAACTCGCTAATAGCAAACTGAGCCCTGCTCTATCTATCTCCACTCCAACACACTGCAAAAGCTTCCTATGGGAAGGAACCTTTTATAGTGTGGGGTGGGACTATTAGCACTGAGTCGTGATTGGAGAAAGTAATCATCACAGACTCTGACAGTGCTTGGTGCCCCAATTGGCAAAGCCTGGCACCTGACCAGCGGTCAGGTGCCAGGCTTCATCCAATTAGGGCCCTAGAATGCACTATGAAGTGCGCAATGCATTGTGAGGCTCTTGGCAGGCGAACATTCCGCTGAGCACCCCGCAAATTTGGGTGTTCGCTGAATGGGCAAACAGGCGATATTCGGCCCAAACTTTTGCTCGGCCTGAACCATTTGTCCAACATTAATTATTTACATCATCACTAAGTTCTGTGTGCTCATCCAGAAGAACACTACAGTATAATAAAGCATTGGCAGTCCAGTTTAGTGGCAGTGAAACAGATGATTTTGAGTTTGACCTGTAATTCTAATTTGCTTTGATGTTAAAAAAAAAAACACTTTTTCATGCACATTTTACAATTAGAAGAGATTATCAACTATTGCGCAATTGTGGATAGAGTGTTTTTTTTACAAAGAGTTATGTTAGTGTTACGGAACAGTACGATGTAGTCCTTTGAAAGTGGCTTAAGAAAAGCCACAGCAAAAGTTTCCCTTCACAATTCAAACCAGACCCTAATCCGTCACCCCCCACCTTGCAAGGCCACTTGACCCCATGTTGAGGGGACAAGGGACTTATTATCACATCCTGTACCTCAAAAGTGATGTGGCTCTTTGTAGAAGGGGGGACTTGTTAGAATCTGGAAGCCCCTTTATAATAAGGGAGTCCCCAAATAACTGCTTTTCCCTAGGTAGGTAACTGAGTAAGAGGTGCACTACCACTTATTGCACGTTTTGAGGAGTTAAAATGAAATAAGCACACAGTTCCCTTGACAAAGTCCTTTAATTGAAAGAAAACACACATTAAAAATATTTTTATTAATTTACCTCGTAGTAATCCAGCATCAATCAAGTCATCCAGTGGTTCACTGCAATCATGATGACTTGCTACCTTTACTTGATACAATCCTCCCCCCCAAGGAAAGATCCTCAGCCCTTTGGTAATGTAAACACAGCTTCGAGCATTATGGGTTATGTGATGTCATTGATCATAATTGGTTCAATAGACATCAATGGGGTTCAGTGTTAACTTCACGTCATGATTTAGCCTGCAGTTCCCTGCTTGTGAAATTCTTACCTCCTATTTGCAATGGTTTTTCTGGACCTGTGGTTCTGCTCACATGTGCTGCTGGCTTCTATGTTCATCTATGAGCTTCACCTGCTCTACGGTGGATATCCCTTTCCCTTCTATCACTTTCTGGTCCACCCCCAATCTTTTTCTCTATATACAGGTATACTCAATGCAGCTTGCATTGCCTAAGCAACTTCCTAGTTTCTCTGTGCTCCTGCTTTCTCACATATCACTTGTATTCTGTTTCTGACTTCCCCTGTACCAACCCTGGCTTTGTCTACTGTTTTGCTTGCCTGTCCACCACATGCCCTGACCTCAGGTTGTTTCTCAGATCCTCTTCTGCCTCCTGCCATCTGTACTCTGCACACACTTTTCATCTTCAGATGGGTGTGCCTGGGGGCTGCAAACTGGTTCCAGTCTGCTGTAATTCCATCCCTACCATCAGAGGCCCTGGTGAAGAAGCAGGCTGGAGCTTAGACCAAGGGGAACTCTGAGTTGGCCTTCTACAGGGGTTCACTACCATTGGGAACCTGACATATCAGGTTTGGCTGACATGGATGCATCAGAAAGATTTGATCACCCTTACTTAAAGTGGCTGCAAACCATTACCTATATCCAGTGAAGTGATTGGTCTCAGGTGATACACAAAGATCAAACAAAACCTCTTGCATACGTTGTACCTGTTTATTTAATGCCCTATCTCCTGTACATCCTTGTAAAACTCAAATGAGCTGCAGATATGCACTGTACAAGAGCTCTGAGAGCTGATTGGAGGGGAGGGGAGGGAAGGGAAGGGATCCCCCCCCCCCATCCCCACACAGCACACAGGAACAGAGTTGAGGCTGTTAATCACAGGCTGTGTGCTGGACAACCCCCTGTTATCTTTTTAGCTCTTGGTGTTAGGAAAATTTGTCAGAAGTGAATCATGCTGATAACAGAGAAACTAGACAACAGAAATTGCACTTAGTGCATTGGGAAGAGGCAAGTAAACACAGTAGAAATATCTGCTTTGTTCAGATTTCATATCTGAGGTTTACAACCTCTTTAAAGGAAAGCCCAGTCACATAACTGATTTATTTGACAAACTGGGGTGTGCCATATTCTTCCAGAAGGAGAGAAGTAATGGAGATGCATATGTCAAAACCAGTTCATTTGGGGGAAAAAATCATACACAAGATACATGTCTACTTACAAATATTCTGAATGACATTTCAGAGCAACCAGAGGTATTCCACACATATGCACACCACGGGTACTGGTAAAACATTTACAAAAGTATGGTCCATGCTATTAGCAGACAGGTGAAAATACAAAGGCTTCCACATTTACAGTTAGCTTGTTTCCTACCACCTACTGTACCGCATGCCTATGGGTTCTCAGGAGGTCAGCAGGATCACACACACCACAGGCCTCTTAAGCCAAACAGGCTTTATTCAGGTTAAATGGCTTGTCAGAAGCACAATGACAGTACCAAAAAGCAAATGAAGGTTACTCTTCAGGTTAACATAATTTCAAGAAAAACAGATATATGCTTTAATTGTGCTGCTGTAATTTCTCTCATGGTAGTTATCTGGGCCTCTATATTTCTTTGCTGTGCCTCTATCTTATCCTGTGGTGGCATAGTCATTTATTGTTGAGCAGTGTTAGCCACTAGCAATTGTTTTGATATATGCTCAATTTCTGACTTCAAAGAGGGGCGCTCTCCCTTTAAATATTAGTTTTATAAAAAGCCTTTGCCCTTTTCCGACTTAGCACAATGGGAATCAGCAGCAATGTACAACATTATTAAACCTAAATGGTTTGTCAGCAGCAAAACAACAGTCCCCAACAGCAAACAAACTCAAAGGCTCCACTTCAGATTAACATAACTTTAAGACAAATAGAAACATGCTTACTACATTGATTGAACTACATGTTTTCATACTTCACCATATTTTGTTATTTTAAAGACATAAACTTAGCCCCCCCCCCCCCTCATTCATTTTCTGTGTTTGATATATACTGTATATGTCCTAGCTAGGGACATACCTTCAGCAGTGCCATAACAGAAACAGTGGAATCAAGTGCATCATCAAAATGTACTTTTATTTACTTTGTACATTATATTTAAAATTCCATTAAAAGCAATTTACTGACTGGATAATTTGTTACTAGTGCTATGTATTTACACTTTAATGTGTTTTGGGCTTACATATACTGTGTATATTCAGGTGCATTTTCTAGCTGCATCTGCTCTGCACAGAAATCCTTATTTAATGGCCCTCATGGCTAACAGTCACTAAACTGCACAACTGTTTCTGAGCATGATGTCATATCTCATCACTATCCATGTAGATAATTCCATATAGAGATTTGTGTTTTTGAATGACTTATTAAAAAGGTAACTAAGTTTAAGGAAATGATCCTCAGAGACAGAATTTTTACTGGGCATCAATTATTTATGCAGTTGCTCCTGCTGAATATATAATCTTTAAGCATATTGAAAGCTTATGGAGCTAAGCAACACACCACATTTTCTATCATGCTTTTTTATCCTAGAGAGAAGACTATCCACTTAAACAGCATAGATCAGTTCCAAAATCTTGCTGGTAATTGCAGATGAAAGCCACTCTCATTTTTTGCATTTATCCCTAGTTGCTATGGAAAGCTTTAGCCTAACACAATTTTAAAAACTGGCTAATTCAGCTAAATCCTTCCATTAGCAAAGGCTCTGAACAGTTTTATTTTATGATATGATCTTTAGTTTAGAATCAAAAAAGCAGTAAAAAATGACAATGAACATTTTACGCCAAGCTTCTCAGTAAATAATGGATCTTGCATCTAGCAGCATTTATTTACACTGGCAAGAAAGCATCTGTGAGCCTTGTTAGCAATTTCCTGGATTTATGCATGAATAGCTCCTAAAATATGGTTTTAGGGTCAGTTCAACCACATGCGATTCAGTGTGTTTTTTATGCATCAAAAATGCATGGATAGTAGGTTATATGGTCTTCAATGGCATAGTTCACACCAGTGCGGTCAGTTTCAGTACATTCCAGTTCCAGAAAAAAAGTAGAACATGCTGCATTTTTTTGTGCGCTGAACTGTACTGGAACGTGGTAAAACGCACCAGAATGCACCTAAACTCACCAAAAATGCACTGGAACACACATGTCTTTATTTAAGTTGTATGAAAAAGAGGGGGAAAAATGAACTGGAACGCATCAAAAACACACCGGAAAGGATCAAAAACACACATGCAAAAAAGCATCCAGAACGCATTTGGACTGTGCTTCCATGGGGTGAACTGGCCCTTAGCTTAAATTAAGATGGAACAATAAATAAGGGCTCCGACATCCTTTTATATGATCATATCCTTAATAAACAAATGGTTTGATGAGGTACCTGGAACATAAGCCTTACTTTACTGGCAGGGCTCTGTAGACTGGACCTGTGCAAGTGTTAGGATTTATTTGACCCATCCCTATAAACAAAACAATTTCAAGGGAAACTGAAACTGTTTGAGGTCGAATTTATAGAAGATTTTTTAAGCTTGTTGTCATGTATAGGCCTTTACTGTATATATGTAGTTTATGACATAAGTTAGCTAAAGACACATCCAATAGGGCCTACTTTGCAGTTCCACTTTGTCTAATGAAAACATTGTACTGGTATGTCTAATGAGGGTCACTCATTCCACTCTGAGCATTCATTCCAGAGTGTGATTTAATTGATTTTTGCCCATACTTATTCATCTCTGCCATATCAAACATGCAATAAAGAGTTTTCCTTACAGGTTGTCTGTGTCAGCACAATATAGTACACATCCAATTATTCAGCCTCCCAGCTTATCATGAGCCATTTTAGGTCTTCTTAGGTCTCTAAAGACCATATCCTAATTCATCAAGAGGCCTAAAAAAGTAATTTTTTTGTTTTTTTCTGGAAAAATTGAAAAAAGTAAAGAAAAGAAATGAGGAATATGATATATAATATAAATAATATATCAATGACATTGTATTCAAACTATATAACACGAAGGCCTTAATATTTTAAGGCCTTTATGTAAAGTCTTAAATTATTGCATGTTCTCTCAGCTGAACACAAGCAAATCCTGGAATACAATTCAAGTAACACCGTACTTCTCAAAGCAGTTTTCCAACAAGAGAAATATGCATGTCTGCCACTAGAGGACACTGCAGGGGAAATGCTCCAGTTTAGTTTGTTGGGATACAGTAGATGCTAGTTTCTGTCCTCTCAGGCCTTAATTGACAAGTAAGGGGGTCAATTTGTCTGATAAATTAGTTTATCTTTTTTAACCTTTAATTGATTCCATATACAGTATATCACAAAAGTGAGTACACCCCTCACATTTTTGTAAATATTTTATTATATCTGTGACAACACTGAAGAAATTACAGTTTGCTACAATGTAAAGTAGTGAGTGTATAGCTTGTATAACAGTGTAAATTTGCTGTCTCCTCAAAATAACTCAACACACAGCCATTAATGTCTAAACTGCTGGCAACAAACCCCTAAGTGAAAATGTCCAAATTGGGCCCAAAGTGTCAATATTTTGTGTGGCCACCATTATCCTAGTTCCCAAAGACAACCTCTGGATATGACATTGACAATGTGCACTCAACTCATTTGATCAACCATGACGAGGCCTGTTCTCTATCTACCCAATATCGCACCATTGCACAGGAGTATTTGTTTGCTGCTGTTCTAAGTGGAACCTGTCCTATTAAACCGCTGCATGTTCTTGGCCACCATGCTACAGCTCAGGTTTAGGGTCTTAGCAATCTTCTTATATCCTAGGTCATCTTTGTTTAGAGGAACAATTCTTTTTTTAAGATCCTCAGAGAGTTCCTTGCCATGAGGTGCCATGTTGAACTTCCAGGCCTTAATTGACAAGTAAGGGGGTCAATTTGTCTGATAAATGAGTTTATTTTTAATTGATTCCATATACAGTATATCACAAAAGTGAGTACACCCCTCACATTTTTGTACAACACTGAAGAAATTACAGTTTGCTACAATGTAAAGTAGTGGGTGTACAGCTTGTATAACAGTGTAAATTTGCTGTCCCCTCAAAATAACTCAACACACAGCCCTTAATGTCTAAACCGCTGGCAACAAAAGTGAGTACACCTCTACGTGAAAATGTCCAAATTGGGCCCAAATTGTCAATATTTTGTGTGGCCACCCTTATTTTCCAGCACTGCCTTAACCCATTTGGGCATGGAGTTCACCAGAGCTTCCTAGGTTGCCACTAGTGTCCTCTTCCACTCCTCCATGATGACCCCATGGAGCTGGTGGATGTTAGAGACCTTGCGCTCCTCCACCTCCAATTTGAGAATGCCCCACAGATGCTCAATAGGGTTTAGGTCTGGAGACATGCTTGGCCAGTCCATCGCTTTTACCCTCAGCTTCTTTAGCAAGGCAGTGGTTGTCTTGGAGATGTGTTTGGGGTCGTTATTATATTGGAATATTGCCCTGCGGCCCAGTCTTCAAAGGGAGGGGATCATGCTCTGCTTCGGTATGTCACAGTACATGAGGTGCCATGTTGAACTTCCAATGACCAATATGAGAGAGTGAGAGTAATAACACCAAATTTAACACGCTTGCTCCCCATTCTAGCCTGAGACCTTGTAACACTAATGAGTCACATGACTCCGGGAAGGGAAAATGGCTAATTGGGCCCAATTCTGACATTTTCCCTTAGGGGTGTACTCACTTTTGTTGCTAGCGGTTTAGACATTAATGGCTGTGTGCTGAGTTATTTTGAGGGGACAGAAAATAGAAACTGTCATACAAGTTGTACACTCACTACTTTACATTGCAGCAAAGTGTCATTTCTTCAGTGTTGTCACATGAAAAGATATAATAATATATTTACCAAAATGTGAGGGGTCCACAATTATTTTTTTTTTAATTTTTCCATAATTTTTTTTTTCTGGAAAAAAACAGGGAAAATTATTTTTTTTCCCATGGCTTCAACAATTCCAGAAATTTTACACCTCTAAGCACAACCAGCCTTACTCACAAGTGAGCCTTCAAAGACATAGTTCTGGACTCCGAAACCGGCATAATTTGAAAAATCAAAGGAACTGGGCAGAAAATTGTTGATCGAACAGTGATTGCATCTAATCATATGCAGCCACTGTTTGGCTATTTTGAGAGCTGGCAGAGCCATGGGAGATTTATCCACCCACTCTGTGTAGAATGGGTGAAAGAAGATGTTACATTTTTATGCAAGCTGAACAGAAATATCTAGATGCATATAGCTAGCTTTAGAGGGTGTGTTTGGCATTGAGCTAATGTCAGGAACCATGAATCAGACAGACAGAAGTGCAGTAAAAATCCCACTTTGTAAGAAAATGGTACAATGGTACAAACAGAGCAAACATAGTCAAAACATAGCCAGGGTTTGGTAACCAGAGTGGGTAGTTGGAACAAATCAGGGAAACAAGAATCCAGAGATCAGCGTAGTATAGGCAGCAAACAGGATCAGGAGCCAGAAGGGAAGTCAGCCAGGCAAAGTCTTTAACAGAAAAGCACAGCGGAGAGTATCCAGAAATGTTGACCAGGCGAAGGCATGGGAGATCTGATCCAGACAGTTTAAATAGTCAACAGGGCTAGCTGATGAGCAGGAAATGAAGAGCAGGTGAGTCACTGTGGAATGAAGAGTACAGGCAATTAACTGACAGCTGAGCACTAGAGCTTTGAGAAGGAAAGGCTGAGCCCAGCCCTGACAGCTAAATGTTTTATTCTTTAAAATGATGCACTTTTCAGTCAGATCATCCTGCAACTGGTTTTCATATAGCCTCTAAAGATGTTGATTGTGCTTGCTGACATGCAAATAGCTGTTGAAAGGCACACTTACAAAAGTATATATATAATAAAAATATAACACAGCAAATTTGTGAAATTGTGAATATTGCGACATCTTGATTTCTTTCTGAAAATACACTATAGTTTGCCTTAAAATACATTTCAGCATTATTAGGAAACTTCATTATATTTCATATTAGTGCATTTATTTAGGCTAAAGTAATCTCATTTAACAATGACTCAACAGTAACATGTCTGTCAGCATAATATAAACTTTTTCACTGTTTTGGCAGTTCAGCTGCATTCATAATCAGTAAAAACGTGAAAATGTCATCTGAAATTCTGTGATAATGAAATCTTCAGTTCTCCCAGTGGTAGATGTTTTTCTTCACAGCTCTTGACTCTATATAATTTATGTGAATATAATGTTCATATCTTAATCATGAGGTTGAGATGACTTAGAAAGACGAGTGTGCTTTGCTGATGAAAAAAATGAACTTCAAGACTTCAGCATGTCATGTAAATAATCACAAAAATATTCATTAAAAGTCTTGTGTGTATATTCTTTAAGTCTGATAGGGAGAACTCACCTTTTGTGTTTATTTCTGCAGACAAAATGAGTGATTTACTATCTCAGCTAAAAACACCAGCTGCATTATTAGCAGCTCAAGGAAAACCAGGCCCACCAGGAAAGGATGGACTGCCAGGACCCCCTGGAGATCCAGGGCCACCTGGTCCTCAAGGTAAGGTATACATTTCTGTAACAGTTTAAAATGAACTGTAAATTAATTTGGGGCACACATATGTAATATGGAGAGTCCCTGATTCCTGTAGCCTTGTAAACCATAGCATTACACACCTTTTACTACTTCCTACAGAGTGCAGAGGCCCAAGGTAAGATACAATGGTCTATTTATGACACCATTTCTAAATGTATTGACCGGTCCAAAATATTAGATTTTACCAACAGTTAGCTAATATTAGAAAGAATATAAAACTAGGCAGTGAAGAGAGGCATAATTTGGATAAGGAACACGTTTTCTGGTGTAAGAGATTTACCTTGTCTGATGGACTTCCACACTTGTCCTTCATGCTTTTGGGCACTTCTGGTGATTTGAATGGTCCTGTCTATACACGTCTTGTTGCTCTCAGACAACCAGGCCTCACCATGTGGTCCTCCTCCTGGCTCCCCATGGACCACAGCAGCTTGCATTGTCATAGTATGTTCATAGCTCAGTCTTTTGCCATACTTTTGCCAGGTACCACTCTGCTCACTCCTCCCTTCAACCTCAATTGGTTGTAATATCCAATGCACTGAATTGAAACCTCTTTAACCCTACATCTAACACTTGTTATAGGTTATGTCAAGTGCCTTACTAGCTGCTATTTTTGTGCATCTGATCTCCTGTGTACTGACCTTTTGCCTGGTTTCTGACTACTTTTCTGCCCGCTGACCCTTCACCCTACTGATCATGTCTTTGCTTGTAGCCTAAACTAACACTTTTCCTGTTTATTGAACACATTTCTGCCTGCCATAGGACCAAATTTCAATTTTTTGCTGACCATATCTCTGCTTGACCTTTTTGCGCATCCACTAACCACGTTCCTGCTGAGGCATCAGTCCCAGCTATCCTTTGCTGACATCTGTACTCCTGGTACCACAAGGTACTCTTTGCTCACCCCTCACTCAGCCTCCTGTGCTTCCTGGCCAATGGACATAGCATTGTGTATATGCCCTAGGGGCAACCAAGTACCAGTAGACTGGATTGAGCTTAGGGAGTGGGGCTGTTATAAGTGAAGGTAAACTAAGCTAGCTATATTACCTGACTACATTTAAAGAAGCGAGCATTGCTGCTGTATGTTAAAGGAACTCAGGCACAAAGGGAGTGACTCTACGCCATAGGGGCAAGATGGGCAAGAATGATTGTACATCTCCCTCCCTCTAAGAGATAGCAGCATACATTTAAGTAAGAATTTACTCAAAATCTTTAAATCACAAAAAGCAGATTTGACTATGGAAGCGCATTGTAAAATGGCGGCTTCTCTTTCCAAAACAAACTTTCTACCTTCCTGCACTTAGTGAACAACAACAACAAAAAAAGGGAGAGTGGGCTGCTTTGGGTGCCATATTATTTATTAAATACAAAAACAAAATTATTAAAAATGCACTCTCATGTAAAGTTTGTTGATGTCTATACAGTGTGTTTTAGCCATGTGTGCGTGAGTGCAATACTTGTCATCAAGTTTTTATTTCCACAAAAGTTTTATTGAGAGAATTGCAAGAATATACAGTCTCAATTGAATATTCATTTGTAACAGTAGGTTGCGTTGGTAACTAGCAATAGTGCCAATACAGATAAAAGAAACATTTGCATCAGAACATGTTGATATAAGCCTATACATATAGGTTAGGTTTCAGGGTAGCATAGATTAGAGATGCGTTGGAGGGGTAGGCACTTTGGATAGTTGTTAGTGGTGGGTAAGGGATGGGGTTTTTTATGCCCCTTATGAAGAAGGAAGAGAGAGAAGAAGGGGGGAGGGGGGTGTAGGAGGGTATGGGAGAGGTAAGGTGGTGGGTGGGGTGGTAAGAGGAGGTTTAGCCCATTGGGTTCAAGGCCACGCAGTCTTATAGCGAGGGTAATTCAGCAAACGAGGGGTCATAGACCACTGGAGGATAGGAGGAGGCTTCCGTTCATCATATTCAAAGAGGTTGGCATATGGCACGATATTTCTCTGAGCTCTGGAATATGATACAGGACATCCAGATTTTGTGGTGCTTATTTAAGTTGTCTGAAGGTATTGCTATTAGTTCCTCCATTCCCATGACTTTATTTAGTCTGATGAACCAGGCTTTGAGTGAGGGAGTGATCCTCTGCCTCCAGAGAACTGGAATGCACATTCTAGCTGAGGTTATCATGTACATGGCAAGTGATTGGCGGTGTAAATGTTTTGTAGTGTAGGAGTAGTGTAGGATGTATTGATGAAGGGAGAAATCTATTGGGTGTATGGAGACTTGTTTTATTATGTCGTGAACCTGTTCCCAGTACACTTTGATAATTGGGCAGTCCCACCAGATGTGTTTCAGTGAGCCCCCTGAATTCCCACATCTCCAGCATACGTCAGGGCATTGGGGGTAGATTATGTGAAGTAGAGGGGGTGTTCTATACCAGTGAGTTAGCAACTTATAGTTATGTTCCTGTATGGAGACGTTGCGGGAGCCTTTGTGTGCCTTGAGGCAAATTGTTTCCCATTCCCTATCAGGGAGGGAATTAGGGGAGTCCGTTTCCCAGGTTTTCATAATGGGAGCTAGGTGGTCTGGTGTTTGAGAGGAAAGCAATGCGTGTAGACTCGCAATGAGGTCTCTCTGAGGTTGGGATTTGCAGATTCTCTCAAAGGTGGTCAGGGGTTTGAGATAGAGATTCTTCTCCTTTGAGCAAGTGAGGAAGTGTCGAATCTGTAGGTATGACCAGGTGGGTATCGATTCTACGATATTGGATTTGGTTAAGTCTGTTTTGGTTCGAAAGACACCATGGGTAAAGAAGTGGTGTGCTCTTGGACGATAGTTGGGTGGGAATTTGGCTATGGTATCTAAACAGCCCAGGGAGAAGATCGGATTGTTTAGGATAGGGGTCATAGGGCCCGGAAGCGATGCTATTGAAGTGGATTTCGAGAGTTCCCGGAGACACTGGATAGGGGGGGCGATTAAGGGGAAGTTTTTATTATTTATCTCCTTATTTTGTTTTGGGAGCCAAATTATACCCTGGACAGGGTGCTTTAGCACTGATTGTTCAAGGGACACCCGGTCCTTAGTCTTGTCATGTATATGCCAGTTTATTACTTTCGCCAGCAGTATTGCCTTGTGGTATCTTTGAAAATCTGGTAGACCAATGCCGTCCTTGTGTTTGAGGGCAGAGAGTCTGGCCAGACCTATTCGGGGTGGGTGACTTTTCCATATGAACGAGCTAAGTTGGGACCTAATGGAAGAAAAGAACGATTTAGGAAGGG
>BLSH010459478.1:567308-617664 GCA_018402905.1 Glandirana rugosa | reverse complement strand
GAAAAAAATAAATAAATCCTTACAATGCATATTAACCTCTACAGGTCCGCGCTATTGACAAAAGACGTCAACAGCGCGGACCTGAAAATCCGGGTGGACGTCCATGGACGTCCGCCCCTTTACACGCCCCCTGCGCGCACATTGCGGCGGCGGCGCGCGCGCGCCGCCGCCGCACGCTGCGTGGGCGTGCCCGCGGGTCGGGCGGACTCGATGTCTGCTCCTGACCCGCGATCGCCTTACAGAGCAGTAGAACGGGGAACCGCCGATGTAAACACGGCGGTTCCCCGTTCTGTGACAGGGGACAAACAGATCTACTGATCCCTGTCACTGGGATCAGTTAGATCTGTTATGTTCCGGCCAGCCCTGCCCCCCCACAGTTAGAACACACCCAGGGAACATTGTTAACCCCTTCACTGCCCCCTGCTGGTTAACCCCTTCACTGCCAATGACATTTACACAGTAATCAGTGGACATTTAAATTTCTGATCGCTGAATAAATGTCATTGGTCCCAAAAAAGTGTCAAAAATGACCGACATGTCCGCCCGGATATCAAAGTCCCGATAAAAATCGCAGATCGCCGCCATTACTAGTAAAAAAAATAATAATAATAAAAACGCCATAAATCAATTCCCATAGTTTGTAAACGCAATAACTTTTGCGCAAACCAATCAATAAACGCCGATTGCAATTTTTTTTACCAAAAATATGTAGAAGAATATAAATCGGCCAAACCCAATGAATATTTTTTTTTTTTTTTTTATTTTGGGATATTTATTAGAGCAAAAAGTAAAAAATATTGTTCTTTTTTCAAAATTGTCGCTCTTGGTTTTGTTCATAGCGCAAAAAATAAAAACCGCAGAGGTGATCAAATACCACCAAAAGAAAGCTCTATTTGTGGGGAAAAAGGGACATCAATTTTTATTTGGGTACAACATCGCACGACCGCGCAATTGTCATTCAAAATGCGACAGCGCTGAAACCTGAAAATTGGTCTGGGCAGGAGGGGGGTTTAAGTGCCCAGTAAGGAAGTGGTTAAAAAGGCATTGCAATGCAGCCCATGTTAAACCGTATACCAGTGCACATGCATTATGTTCACAAAAATACATGATGTGGTGCGAATGCCCAAGATTTACCCCAAGTTCAATGTTTATAAAAGTAACTCAATGCCCTCTAAAAGGGCAACCTGGAAAACAAGACAAGTTTAGAAAGTCAAAAGATTATTTTAAAACTCCATGGCAGGAGATTTGTGTGTGATTATGATGATTGGATATTATCATGCTCAAAAAATTGCTTAAAAAATAGACATAATTTGCGTATTTTTCCTGGCTTGTTGTATTGGAATTGTAAAAAAATAAACGTTTTGCAAAGAAGATCTAAAGGTCAACCAGTAAGAGATATTATTGCTTACAAGTATTTTTCTTTGTTGGGCAAAGGAATTTTGCCAGGTTTGCATAAGATTATGGCTGGTGGCGTTAAATTACCAGAGGGCGTTTTTTTTAGTAAATTTAAGTATTCAAATATTTATATTTAGACAAGTTCATAAATGGTGCTCTTTCTAAAATCTGCCCTTTGGATTTTTTAGCTCCATGTACTAGTTAGCTCAGTCTAGTTCTTTTGGAACATATTGTGTTGGATCAATAACATCATCCATAGCTATGCATTAATACTATGATATACATAAAGTATTCTGTATTTTCATTACCTTCATATTATGAGTTTTTTCTTATACAGTTTAGCTTAGTAAACTTTATATGACTTTCACATGTTTACATGCTTGCTCTTCCATATTGTTTATTTCATTATACTATATATAAATATGTGTAGTTTAGTCACACATATTTGCTGCATTAAATTACACTGTCTCTCTTTAAGTGACCATCTTGTTAAAAAAAAAAAGAAAAAAAAAGTTTAAAACAAAATGCTTCTGTAAAGGAATATAGTTTTTACTTGCCTATTCTGGCACCCATTAGTGGAATCTTCACTGTGCTGCAGTGTTATGCTGCCTAAATATATATTTACATTCAACACACTTACAGTGTCTGATTCCTGAATTCCTAGTTGCATGTGTGGTTCATCCCTCCGGCCCCTACATCCCCCCTACAATTCACAGACTTGCTTTATTAGAAGGAGAAGTGAAACACAACCATTGTTTGGTGCTCGTTTAGTATGTATTAAACAAATATGGCTTTCTCTATGCACATATATAATTATAAATTATACATAGAAGCAATGGTTTAAAAACAGTAGGACATTATAAAATGATATACACACCAAGCTGATCTCTTTTACACATTTTTCTAAAAAGCATTAGTCAGTAGAATCAGCCTACCATATGACTCATTCATGTTCATTAGAAAACAACTAATTGTAAATCTGCATTCACTGAAAATGTATGTGCTTTGACCCTGGCCTTTGTTTTTTCTATATGCTTTTTTGCAAGTAACGTGGCCAGTGTGTGCAATTTTGTTTTAAATATGCTTATGCTCCGCAGTATGGTAATTCATCTGCTTTTAAATAATTAACACTGTGAGCAAAAACATGTTAGCACCCCATTTTAATTAATAACAAGCATTTTTTTGTGCTTAAAGGATCATAAGACTGTCTAGGATACTAAATTACTGTGCCACTGCATTCTTCTTGGTATTATTGACAATGTTTTATGTTTATTAAAGTACAAAGTTGGCTGTGGGTTTATACATGTCAATACTGCTCTGCTAGCCATTGGTAGGCAATACTGGGATTTACAGCCCATTTAAATTTGGAGGTCTTCATCTACCTGATGTTGGTATAAAATGTATGTAAGATGTATAGTGCAGTATATGAGAACAAAGCTGCTGGACATGACCTGTCTTTCGTATTAAGTTTTATTTTGTTTTAGTTTTTTTTAACTGGAGATGAGGCAACTAGTCCACCAGGTGTCAGATCCAACCTAGATTGGGAAAATTAAGGGAAAGCAGACATTGCATTTTAGTTAATTAGCAAAACCTGGTTTTTGACCCAAGCAAGAAAACATTTTTACTACCTGCCAAAGTGAACTAGCTAAGGGGGTCTATAGAACCTTCTGCCTATTTGCCATAGAATTAAAAATACAAACACCAGTATTTAAATTGTATTTCTAATACGTATTACAGTCCATATATTCACTAAAAGAGAGTTAAAAAATAATTACTGCATTTATTTGCGTATAACACACACATGCGTATAACATGCACCTTAATTTTAAGAGGGAAGTTTCAGGAAAAAAAACTTAAATTTTAAATAAAGAACGTCAAAACAAAATAAGGGTCAGTGCCCACCAGTGCAGCCTTATCAGTGCCCATCAATTCATCCTCACCATTGCCCATCAATGAAGCCTGATCAGTGCCCATCAATGCAGCCTGATCAGTGCCCATCTGTAGCCTCACCATTGCCCATCCAGGATGGCTTTATCTGAGAGAAAGTGAGTTGAATGATGCTGATCATCAGAATGGAGATATTTAGCTGTAGGAAAAGTACTGAATAGAAAATCTGTGGATTGAAGGTGAATATTCCACCAAAAGCTGGTTTTATTATTATTATTATTATTATTTTTATTATTTTAATGGGCTATTCATTTTTTCTTGCTGTTTTTGATTGGAGTTTTGCTTTAACAAACATTTCCAGTCCAGTTATGTAACAAAGTTATATTGCACATTTCACGTTATATTACACTATGTTTGTATTTCATTGGATTGATAAAAATAAGAATGCTGGCCTTTTAGCAAGCCTCTTGATAGGTGGTTCCTATCTATTATTTCCCCAGTAGTTTGGCCTTCTCTGGGCTCAGAATAAGTCAAACTGGAATGAAGACAAGAAGAAGGTTCACTGTGAAGATGTACGAAGTTTTACATTGGGAGGAAATCTATAAGACAAATCCTTTGAAATGAAAACTGAAAAAAAATGTGTGTGTGAAGTAGATTAGGGATGTTTATTGAATTTGTTTATACAGAAAATGTATGCAATATAGGGGCTGATTTATTACAACTCAGAAAAGGCAAAACGTTGATTTCATTGAATCAGGTTTCACCTTTTACTTTATGGAAATATAAACAAGAAAAGGAGTAATTGGTCACTATAGCTCCTCTTACATGTCCATTTTCTGTTCTCTAGTTTTGCTAGCTCAGCCCCTTTAAAGTTTTATTGTCGTTTAGTGTGCTTGCAAATAATGTAACTGTGAATTGTATGTAATTTATGAGTTTACTAAACCATGAGCCAGATCCCTACAATATGACACCGATTTATCTAAACTGGAGAAGGCAAAAGTGGAGACGTAATCCAATGCAACTTACTGTATCATATGCCTTCTTTTTTTTACCACTGGAAAAAATATCAAAATTACACTTTTGATTTTCTTCAGATTTGATAAATCAAGACCACAGTGCTAATATTAAATGCTAAAGGAGAATATTTGTCAGTGGGTGTTCATTTTAACAATAATATTGTATCCATATAGAATTTGGTAAATAATGTAGATTTAATGAGATGTAGACAAACACCTTAAAAGGAAAGTGCTTGTTTTCCTCATATTAATGTTTTATCTTTATTGTCTACATTGGGGGAAATGACAGCTAGAGTCTCATTGATAGCTTTAGATGAAATTGACAGACCCACTTAAAAAAAAACTCAAAATGTGCTCATGTCTCCTATTGCTAAAAATGATGGTGATAATGGCTTTGTAAGAAGAAGGTAGACTCAATACCTCAAATATATTGAGGGGAACAGCATCCATACAGTACTTTTTCAGTGTTGTAAAAAGCATGTGCAGAGGTAGACATTTGAAAGTCACTTCATTACTGCCATTTCACAAGCTGGTAAAAACTTTCATTTATGGTCACCTCTGTGCTGTTATAGAGTCAGACTAGGACTAAAAAAAATCTAAATGTATAAAGTGTACCAGTCCAAGTATATGGCCAACTTGAACTTATTATAGCCATGTTACCAAATTCTATCTCTATTCCCTCTATCACCATTACTATTATCTTGTAACACATGGTGCTGCTTCTATTAAGATGCCTATAGATGCTCAGATCATGCTGTTAATGTTCCAGTACAAACTGAGCCTTTATGTAAATTTCAGACTTGCCAAACTACCACTTCAAATCTGTATGTAAGGTTCTACACCTATTGTAAAATGTTCTCTTTAAAAGTAAATGAAGTGTTAGTGTGTTCTCTATAAGCTTTTTATACATATTTCAAAATATTTAAATTGAATGTATTGTGATAATGTGATAATCGTTATTTATACTTTATCTCAAATGTTAGTTGTACATCCATTGCATGCAAAGAGCAAGCGAATACAAGTGGAACAAAGTTTATCCATAGTCCATATTGCACAGTGTTTTCAAAATATAAAATCAGCCAAGTACTGAACTGTGTACGCAATCAATGAAAACAGGAAGTTGAGAGTTAATATGGTCCCCTTTACTGACTAACTTAAAAGATTGAAAATGCAAGCTTTCAAAACACATTAGTTTCTTCACCGGGCATGATTGTGCCTGACAAAGAAGGCTAACATGTTTTGAAAGCTTGGATTTTTAATCTTTTGAGTTAGCCAGTATTACTTCAAGTCCAAACTTTCTGCAGAATAACAATTAAAGTCATATTCCAATTTACACAAATATCTCTGCTACATGCCCTATATACCCATCTTTCCTCTAAGTTTGGTAATGTCTATCTCCAGAAAGCTAATTACTTGTTCAGATACTGCAGCTACAGATTCAAAAATTTGACTTTTTAGATTTAGCCAGACCTGTTTGTTCAGTATACATGTCCCCTGTACATTACAAAAATTACAGCCCCGGGAATCTGGTTTTACCTCATAAGTAACAAAAAATAAAACGTGCTTGTTCAATTACACATATGGTTATCATATGGTATCTACATGACTAAAGGACCATTTACACCTTGGGGCCATTAGGAGAGGGATCCCCCCCCCCCCCCGATTTTTTTTAATATAACATTAGATGCAGAAACACACAAAGGTGGTTGGGAACACATGACCAACCAAAGACTTTTGAAAAGTTAAGTACCATACCATACCGTTTTGGGGGTTGGGGAGGGGGGAGCTTGGGGCCATGCTCACAATTAAGCTTTAAATATTTACCCCAGGTAGTGACTACTTTCTGCTACCCTACATGTAAGCCTTATTGTTGCATATTGTTGGCTGTTTGAACACTTAAAGAGAGAAGAAACCGTAAGGCTCCCTCCATTTCCCACCAGCAGAACACAATAGCGCAGAGATTCTACCATCAACACTGACTGTATTGATGGGGAAATCATGCAATTTTATTTCTTTCCACCCATGGTGGAAGGAAAGGAAATTGCATAATCTGTGGCCCACCTTAACCTTGCCTCTGTCATTCAACAAAAATGGCATTGTTTCAGTGGAAATAGAAGCTTTAACATTTGCAGACACCACAAAGTTCCATTACTTCATCACTGCTATTAATTTAGGATTTTTTTAAGCTAGGACAAATTAACTTAAAGTGAATGTATTGTGGGTTTATTTCTGTATTATAAACAGAACTTACTGACTAACTAATTTTTAGTTCAGGTAAATATAAAATATTACATATTATTATGCAGTGTTCCTCTTCATAGTTAGTACATGGTGTTCTAGTCTCCTTTCCACAGTTAGCATTGTATCTTTGCAGTGCTGAAAGAAACTGAGAGAGAACAAAGGGTGATTAGAGCAATGGCACATGCCTTCATAGATGAGGTTTTAATCATGCAGTACATATTTGTAACTCAAATACTGAATGCATAAGGAAATAAAAAGTAAAGATACTTTCCTCATAACTTGTCTGACCATCAAACAACTGGTATTATCCTCTTGCAAATTTGCAGATTGCCACCATTACCAGTTAAAAAATTAAAATAATAAAAATGCAGAGGATGAATTCTTATTGGTTGTTGTTGGCTTTTTAGTAAAAGAGTACAAAATGCAGAGACAGAGACACTGTATTTTTCACCTTGTCTTTGTACTCTAGGATAATTTTCAAAATTTTGCAAAATATTTTGCTAGTAGTGGATAATCTACAATGTGAAAATCAGTCTGGTCACTGAAGGTAAACACATCTGCTAGTCCCAGACTTGGCTGAATGTGATAGAGGAAGCACCTCTGCCCAGCAGCAACTTTGTCTTGTTTGCTGTGTGTTAATTATATTATTAAATAAGCCCCCAGATTGTTGTATTGCAGGTTCATTTAGGAAATAAAATGTGATGGTCTTGTGTTGCAAATCTTGCCACATTTTTCCATGTCTGCCTATGAAAATGTAAATCTGACATTGCTAACCATAGGCCATAATGTGAATCCTTACTGAGCTCCATAAACAGTTCTTGTTTACATTCAGTTAATGCTGTGATCTGAAAACATAATAGCTTTCCAAAATAGCCGCTATAAAGGAATGCATATGGTGTTTTTATTAGTTTTTATATGCACAGTAATGCAATATTCTATGCAAAATTATATTTAAAGCATTTTTATGAGTAAGTGAAATATGCGGTTTCTTTCCAAACAATATAAGCCTTATGGAAGGACCTTTTGAACTTTGTGCTTGATCAGTTATGTTTAGAATGAGATAAAGCATGAGCATGCCAAGTCTGGCATAGACTAACAATTTTCAAAGTACAATATAAGAAAGACCTCTTTTTAGTTTACCAGTAGGGAATACTGCTTTGAAGGTGCCTTGGATTGCCTTAGATCTACAAAAATATTTGTATTTTTTCAGAATTTCAAAGGAAGGTTTCTGAAACAGAATTTCATCAATATCTGATTTCTGTAATGTTTTTATGACAATCATATTTTTGTAAGACTGGGCTTCCCCTTTGATAAGCCATATACCTCATGCTGTTTTTATTTTAATTTGCATGTTGGGATATTATCTCTGAAAGATTGTCTAACATGCGAACAAGTCTGCTCAACAAAACACATTACACATGTTCATGTTTGTTAATATACTATAGAATAAATTCATATTCCTGGTACAAAAATTTTGTTTGATATTAAAAATATAAATTACATCAACTATGGTTTATGCCTTTTTTATCAGCATTGAAAAGCTTGCTAACACACTGACACCTATTTGTTGCATCTGCAAAAGACTTGCACTAATTTGTAAAAACATTAAAACGGTTCCTGTTGACAAAGCTTATGGTGTATCATACATGTTGTTTGAAACTATTTACTTGTATATCACTTAGACCCCTTTCACACTGGGGCGCTTTACAGACGCTATTGTGCTAAAAATAGCGCCTGTCCTTTCACACTGGGGCGGCTCAAGGCGGTGTGCTTGCAGGAGTAAAATTAAACTCCTGCAAGCATGATTTTTCAGGAAAGTGGTATTCACCGCTCCTCCACTGCCATTCCATTGGATTGAATGGGCAGCACTCCCAAAAGCGGCTGTACACTGCTCCAGGAGCGCCAAGCGCCAAAACTTTTAACCCCTGTTTAACCCCTTGTGGGGGGTTAAAAGTGCCGTGCTGCCGCCTGAATACCGGCGCCATAGCACTGCTATTAACAGCGGTAGATTGCTGCTAAATTAGCAGCATTTTACTGCTGACTATCAGGCGGTCCCAATGTGAAAGGGGCCTTATGGTAAAAGGTCAGGCTACACAGAAATGTATGTTTTATTTTGGTAGATTCTGGGAAGTACCTAGTTATTAATTTCTGTAGGGAGATCTTGGAACTGCAGTTATATTTTGGATAATGACAGAAGGTGTAAGGATACCTTGATGTGGGTAAGAACATCCAAAAGTATAAATTATTATTAATATTACTGAAACTTAAAGTATTTGTGAACCCTTACCTTGTGAAATAACTCATTCAGTTTGAAATAGAAATGAAAGGCAATCCATTTATGCATACATATAAACATTATAAATACTTTTTTTCCTTTTTTATATGTGATCACATACCTCCTGTTCTGAACTCCATAAGGAGCTCAGAGAGTTAGGGGAGGAGAAACAGCAGCACACTGGTCTTCCCAATGAATGACTGTGAAGGGAGGTGGTGTGTCAGCGCAAGTCTAATGTGGAAGCTCCGCTTATCTGCTTCCCCCCCCCTCCGGTGTCATGTTTGGGGGGAGCAGATACCTGTCAAAAACAGATATCCGCTCCCACTTCCATGTAAGGGCGCATCGGTGACCTAAGTCCTTTGCGCCCCCCTACTTCCCCCCGCTGAGTTCTGGGAGACACACACAGGTCCCAGAAGACAGCAAGACCATTCAGAAAGTGCAGCACGACTTACACATGTGCAGTAGGAAACAGGCTGTGAAGCTGCAAGGCTTCACTTCCTGTTTCCCTTAGTAAGGATGCTGGCACCTTCACCTGGAACCGATGGACGGGTCGGCTTCGGGTGCCGACATTGCGGGCTCCCTGGACAGGTAAGTGTCCTTATATTAAAAGTCAGCAGCTACAGTATTTGTAGCTGCTGACTTTTAATTTTTTTCTCCTCCAGGCTGGAACTCCACTTTAAGGGGAGCAGGCTCAGTTCCCAACACAGCTAGAAAACTGACCACGCTGTACTCTCATGCATAGGGAGAGATTTACTAAAACTGGAGCACTCAGAATCTTGTGCAGCTGTGCATGGTAGCCAATTAGCTTCTAACTTCAGCTGTTCAATTAAGCTTTGACAATAAAACCTGGAAACTGATTGGCTACTATGCACAGCTGCACCAGATTTTGCTTGCTCAAGTTTTAATAAATCCCCCTCATAGTGTTGTCAGTTTTATTAGGAAAGCATGGGGACTAGTAAAAATACAGGAATTTCACACAAAGGAAGCAATAGAATGGGAACAGGATACATTTTCATACAAGTGCATGGTACAATAGGGACATTTGAAATTTGAGTTTGAAATTTTGGGTAATATTTTCTTACTTCCTTTTCTCAAGGCAAATCACATCCCTGGCCACAGGCAGGACTATGCTCTGAGCTATTATTTTATTGTATTCCAATGTAAGTTGGAAAACCGAACTCCAGCAAAACAACTAAATGAACAATTTAAATACATAAAAACGTACTGGTTTATTTGCTAAAAGGTTGGTAATTCTGTTTTGCAAGTATTTTGATCCAGGTACCAGTGCTGTTGGACAGCCTCACATAGTAAGAGACTTCATTGTAGTAAAGCAAAATCCACCTGCCCCCAGCTGGGAACTACTTCTTCCAGTCTCAGTGCCACTGAACAAATGACTGGTTTTGCAATATTATATACTTTAGCTTACTACCATGAACTTAAAACTATTTAAAATGTTTTATATGCTGTGCTTTCATTAAAGTTGAACTCCAGGAAATATGTAAATCTACTCTTACAGAGAGAGCCCCCTCATGCTGCAAGGGTAAAAAACTTGTTTTTGTCTAGGGTACCTTTAAATGTACCTTTAAATCTATCCCTCACTCCCTCAGGCCTACAAGCTTCCTCCTGTCCGTACAGCCGGTTCTCTGAAGCTGCTTCTCCTGTGGTCTGTTACAAGCATTCTGATGTCGTCATATACAATGGTATCCTACATTGTAGGTGGGGACACTGAGTGCCTGTCCAGGATTTCAGCTATAGGCAAACACAGGACACAGATGTCAGGTTAATGACTACATAAACATTACATTATCTTTTTCTTTTCTTACCTTACTTTTATTATCTTACTTTTGTTCAAGTATATATATATATAGATATATATATATATATATATATTTTTTTTTTTTTTTTTTTTTAATTAGCTTCCTAATGGATTGTAAAAGTTATTTTCCAAAGCAGTGTAGCAAAGTACTGAATGCAATTGTATCCTCTCAAGGTCACAATTTCAAACACAAAGGCACTGCACTTTCTTAATATGCAAATTCGGCACATGTATACTATGGACTGGAAGAAAATTGTTTTTCAGCTACAAATAAATGCATCTTTTCTACACTTGCCAACTCTCTTTTTGCTTATTATCTGTATTGCATTGCTTGAATTATTAAACACTCACCGTAATAATAAAATCTATATTTTTCAAAAGTTTTGACAACAGTGGGTAATTGTATTTATCTTAACATATCTTACAAGGATCTGTCTGTGGCAGAGTACTGTATATATTTAATATACATAAAATAGAAAGTACATTTAGCCCAAGCCTAACAATTTTTAGTAAAAATCTGTATTTGAATACTGTTTTGCATTATAATGCGAACCATTAAAATAGAACTGTACTGTGAGGAATATGGGGACTCACTGAAAACTCTAGTTACCTCTAAAAACTACATGTAGCTCCAATACTTTTAAGCATTTGCCTGGAACAAGTATAGTAATTAGCAAATTCATAATGAAGTCAGAATTCCTTCATACTGTTTCATGTCTGTGGCTTAGAGGGTACTGAATCAATTGAATCAGCTTGATAGCCAGGGAACCAGTATTTTCAGACAGGTCAACAAAGGCAGCTTTCATGCTTCCTTGGTACAGATTTTCTTTAAAGAACAAAAAAAAAACTAGCTATGCCTGAATTTGAATTTCAGTCCTTAAAGATCATATTTCTTTCTTATGAAATAATTAAGTTAAACCTTAAAGTGGTTGTAAAGTCACATCTATTATATTGTCATATTAAATACAGTGTGTGTGTGTTTTTTTTTAATTATAAAGCTAAATACCTTCTTTGCCCAGCCTGTTGTGTGGTCCCTCTGCTCTCCTTCTCAATCTAAGAACTACAGTGAGAGGGGCTGAGATGCCTCTCTGATGTATGCAAGCTAGCAGAGGGAGGACATGGGACCACACAGCAGAGGTGGGCTAAGAAGGTATTTAGTTTTATAATTTAAAAAAAATACACACACTGTACTTAATATGTTCCTGAATCACAGAGGATAAAGTATATAATAGATATTACTTTAAAACAACCACTTTACCAAAGGGGAGGAGCAACTGCAGCAGAATAATCAAAGAGGGAGGGGAAGGGCAGGGAAGAGATCAGCTCACACATCCAGACTACGGAAATGACAGGAAGGGGGAGATGTAGAGATGCTAAATATACAGCAGGATGATGGAGGCGAGTAATCTGACCACACTATCAGGGATCACCAGCCACGATAAACACAGCAATGGGACAATTGACATCTCGTGCCTTAAAGGGACAGGAGCATGTTTTGGGGGTTTTTTAGGGTTACAACCTCTTTGAAATTTGTTAGTTAGGGGAAAGGGACACCTAAAGTCTGACCCCACAAACTCTCTCACAGCTTCTACGTGTACATAACAGTATTAAAGAGAACCAGAGATTTTAAAATTTTCTTGCAGTGGTATATAAAGCTGTAATGCTAGGAGTTTGTGTGTCAGATTACTGACCAATTAGTAACTGCCAGACTTATAAAGTTAATGCAAGTGTAGATGGGGACCACAATCATATTTAAGCTCCATTGGACTATCACAAGGAGCGTGGCTAGTTTGAAATGCATTTTTTAATTCATTGGCTTCTTCGTTGTCTGTATTATCAAACTGAACTGACAATTTCTCTTTATCCTTATGGTATGGTTCTCAATTTTTTTAAAAAAAATACATTTGTAATGATAAAATAAAGAAATGGGGCAAAAGAAATGTACTTTATCTAAATAAAACAAAGAAACAGTTATTATGACTTGCCATAATTCAGTGCATGAGGATTTCAAGCTGGAATATGTTTGTTTTGTGGTATTTTGATGTTTGCATTCTCAAGCTTCCATAAGAAGATGATGTGTTAAAATAGAGCATGCTTGCATGGCATGAGGGTTTTACTATATACATCGGAGCATAGAATATAGATTTTCTTCTCAAGTGCTGTATTGTGATACTTAATACACAGGTTTCCTTTCTTCCTGGTAAAGCCTAACACTGGGAATGCAGGCTGTGATGCTGCAGGCTTCACTTGACAGAAATCTGCCAGAGCACATTTTAGTTCAAGTTACATGAATTGACTGCACCGCATGGTCACTCACAGCCTTTCACATTCAATTTTCATCTGTTCACTGAACAAGAGTTCCAAAGGCCTGAAACTTTACTTTTTTATGTTGGGGAAA
Source organism: Glandirana rugosa (assembly GCA_018402905.1). Lineage (NCBI taxonomy): Eukaryota > Metazoa > Chordata > Amphibia > Anura > Ranidae > Glandirana > Glandirana rugosa. The sequence goes on along the minus strand of BLSH010459478.1, from coordinate 604,636 downwards.
AAGGTTTGTGAAAACCATAATCACAGCTGCAACATCTGAAGTTTTAAGATTTTCTAAACTGGGAAAAAAATATACATAAAAGGTCATGTGAACTAAAGGGAAATGCTATTGCTGCAGATTCTTGGCTGCAAATGCATTCAAATATAGTACAAATAGTACAAATATAGTAACATTTGCTTAGTGAGTAAATGATCCAGAAAAAGCAAGTATGCAGTGAAGTTCCAGGTCATATGCTTACTAAGAGAAGTTACAAAGATGAGTACAGCATCAAAGAGTACATTCGTAATACCTTGTTGGCAAATGCAGCTCCTGTATTTTTATCCTAGTCCTCATTCATTCATTCATTCTACATTCATTTTAATTACCAGTACAGTTTCTAATGTTTTCTGAATTATATATTTTTTCTGCAACATGGCTGAACATAAAATGCCTTCCATTGTTGAGTTGCTTGTTAGGATACCAGTCCTTTAAAATTGAAAGAAATAATTTCCTGAGACAGCCATGAAAGTTGCCATTGCTAACTTTTCATTTCCGTATGCAGACAAGGGCTTTTTTTACAACTTTCCTCATCTGCACACTTATCCCAGCTCAGAGACTCGGAATGTATTGAGGCTAGAAGGTCAGTATAACATCCAGATAACTAGCATTTTCACAAGGAGTTCAGCAATGGCAGCGCTTTAAATCTCATATACACATCTATAAACATAATGGGAAAAATGGCTTCTTTTTTTTTATGTACATTTTTGGTTTAACTTGCTTGAAATTGAAACTCTAACTTATTTTCTATTATAAATTCTAGGTAACCCAAAATAGACCCTCTGTTGAACAATCTAATCAAACTTTCTTCATCTGCATACTGATAATCTAATTATTTTTTTAACTGAAATGACTGATAATCTAACAACAGTAACAAACAGCACTCTGCTACAAATGTATCAAATATTCAAACATATAACTGCGGATATAAATAATTGATTTAAAAATGTGTGTAAGGAAAAGTGTAAAACCTTATGGACCAAATTCAACCAACATTGACATTTCAGTTTTGTGTGACTGCTGGCAAGCTGGCTTGGCCTCTTGCTCTTGTTGACTTATTTTTTTTTTCAAACCAGCTTTATTGGAAGAGTATTCATGGTATTTAAGTTACATACAAAAGCAGTAAGTAACATTATGGTACAGAAAATTAATGTGATACATCAAAGCTTATAAGAGGGAGCTCACTTGGGCAATCAACGCCTACAAATGACATAATCAGATTTATAACAAGAGCAGTATAATAACAATACCTAGATGATAGGCTAATTTTTAGCATAGAACAAGGTGTTGGACCTTAATTATCAGGTAATAGCCAGTACAAAGAGAATGTGGAACAAACTCTCCACACTCTAGTGTCTATATCCAGACCATTCGGCCTACTGTGTTAATAATGGTAACCACCTGAATGGTTGTGGTCAACAGACCCTTAGCAACCGATTTTGGGGGAAGAGTTGGTTGGGAGGCCTACTGTGTTGGCGAATTGGTACTGTGTTGTAGTGATAGATGAGTGTTAAGTAAGGCATGAAAAACTCGGGGCAAATACCAGATCAATAAATTTAAATGGAATCTTAAAGTAAAGAAAGACTGAGGGTATAGAGAGGGAGAAACAAAAAAAGAAAGAAAAGGTGGTGAATAGTAGCTGGGGGAAGGTCTCAAAGGAGTGCGATATAAGCATACAGGAGGCTTCAACCTCCTCCTCTGACAGTAGATACAGCCTTTGGTCTTTGTTTTTACCTTATTAGCTGTAAGTATTCAGGTGTATTTGTGAAGTGATTCCAGCATGACCAGGTTTTTATGAATTTAGAAGTTGTCTCCTTTGATAGATGTACAAGTTCCTCCATTTCAGCAATCTTGTTAATGCGCCTGAACCAATCTATAATGGTTGGCGGAGTGGATGAGCGCCAGTATACTGGAATACACATCTTAGCAGCATTTTTTAAGTGCATAGCTAGTGATTTATGGTAAGTCTTCCTGTGGGAAAATGAGTGATGCAAAAACATTTGGACAGGAGAATCAATAGTAAAGGTTGTGATTAGGATTGTTAGGCAGTGAACCTCTTTCCAGAAGGGTTGGATGATGGGCAATCCCACCAAATGTGGAATAAGGAGCCCACTTCTTTTGAGCAATGACAACAGAGGGGGGGATAGCATTGGAGCGATCTTGTTTAGTCTGAGAGGTGTCCTATACCACCTGGAAAAGATTTTATAGCCATTTTCCTGGGCTGAAACATTGGTTAAGCCCTTATGGATGCAGCTAAAAATGTGATCCCAGTCTTCTTCTGTGAGGTCTACGGATAGATCACATTCCCATTTCTGGCAAGCTGTGTTGGATTTCGGGTTGGGATTGACGAATAGGATGGAATAAATGTCTGATATTACATGTCTTTGAGATTCTTTCCGCATGCACAATGCTTCAAAAGGAGCATTTCAGGCATAGTTTGGAAGTCTCTAGAAAATGTTGAATTTTGGGCATATGCCCAAAAGGGGAAAGATTTATCTAACGAAAGTTGAGCTAGTGAGGAGCGGGTTAGAAAGTGTCCCCTGGAAAAGAAATGTTCTGCTTGTATGTTTGGGTGGGACGAGAAAAGAGTCCGATAGGCCAGGAGGAAAGTCTGGATTGTATCGAATGGGTGTTAACGAGCCGGGCGAATAATGAAATGTGAAATTTTTTACATGCTGCTTCAAAAATATGTAATGTGAAGCCTGTTAAGGGATGTGATTTTCAAGCTAATGGGATATGGTGTGGAGCAATCCAGGGGAGTTGATTCAGAGGTGTCGGGGAGAAAGCGTGTTTGAGTTGGACCCATGCATTGACTGGAGAATGTATATTCCAGTCCAGGACTCAAATAAGTTGACAGGCCCATTGGTATTTGAGTATGTCGGGAAGGTCAATACCGTCTTTCTGTTTGGGTATCGTTAGTCTTTCATAGTTTAATCTCGGACGGGCTTTGCTCCACATAAACTCTGTGTACACTCTCCGATATGCAGAGAAGAAGGTCATCGGTATTTTAATAGGCACAGTTTGCATTACATACCCTAGTCTGAGGAGGATGTTCATTTTGACTGTTGAAGCTCGACCATACCATGAGAAAAGGCCCACAGACCATAACCTTAGATCTCGTTGGATAGTATGTAGAATTGGAAGATAGTTTTTTGCATAGGGGTCAGTAAGTTTAGATGGTAATTGAATTCCAAGATGCGTTATAGCATCTTAACTCCATTTAAAAGGGAAATTTTATTGTCATTGTGTTACTGTTTCTTTATTTAACGATATGTTCATGGCATTGTGATTTTGAAAAATGTATCTGTAGGTTAGATAATACTTTAAAATCATTGAAGTCTTTGAGTAGGTTAGGGTTTGTGGTATTGGGCTCTGAGAAGAATAGAAGAATATCATCCGCAAAGACCGCTACTTTGTAGGAATGTTGGGATATAGAGATTCCCTTAATGTCGGGGTTCAGTCTGAGGCATCTAGGAAAGGGTTCAAGGGTGAGAACAAAAATTATGGGGTCAGGCGGCATCCCTGTCTTGTCCCATTGGAAATTGAGAAGGAATTCGACAGGTGGCCATTGACTCAGTCTTTAGCTGTGGGGGAGGAATACAGTGCCATAATAAAGTGCATCGTATGTTCTCGAATGCCAATGGCTTGAAGGGTTTCTGAAATGTAGTCCCAGGCCACCCTGTTGAATGCATTCTATGCATCCAGGGAAAGAAAAAAGCCAGGTTTCCCTACTGAGGTCAGCCAGTGATGAATGTTAATTGCTTTTATGGTATTGCCCCTAGTCTCTCTTCCGGGTATAAATCCTACCTTGTTTGGGGAGATTAGTTTAAGAAGTAATGGTAATAAGCGGTTGGTTAATATCTTGGCATACAGTTTCAAGTCTATGTTTAGTATAGAAATTGGCCTGCAATTGGCGACTAATGAAGGGTCTTTACCCGGTTTAGGAACCCCAGCTATGTGGGCTTCTAAGAGGGCACGAGAGGGTAGTGACCGAGAGGATAGGGAGTTCAATGCTTTTAAGAAATGGGGAAGAAGGGTGTTCGTGAAAGATTTATAATAGCCGACTGTAAAGCTGTCTCTGCCTGGGCTCTTTCCTGTTTTCATCAGTTTGATGGCTGTGGTAGCTTCTTGGTAAGATTCAGGAGTTCCAGATCAGAAGTACCTTGAAGTTAGTGTTTAGGATTTACAGGCAACAGATGGCCTTCCTTTCCTAGGACATGGTTAGTTTATTATGCTATTAGTTCTTGAATTATTTTATCTTGGTTAAGTACTGTTTATACAGGGTTCTGGTTACAAGGCTGACTAATGCATTTCATATTATTGGTTGCAGTGTCCACTCTTATTTTGCAGTTACAGACCTTCCACATCAAAATGGATATTACAATGGGGCTTTTAACCTTCTACATAACTTTATTGTTCTGTTTATTACAGGCTATTTATGTGATTCATAGATGATGCACATTTTTTGTTTTATACAGGACCTTGAAGATCTATAGCTCTAATAACCCACTAACACTAAAGCTGTGTGTGCAAACATTTTTCTGTAGCTCCTGCAAGAGTTGTAAAGTTCAATATAAATCTGCACCTCATGATGACCAATTTTGTTCAATGTTTCTGTTATATCCATGTGTAAAATTGTGCTTGTCTTAAATGTTATTGTTTTGTAAGTATCTTAGTTAGTCAATGGATATTACTTCTAGCGCTGGTTCAGAGTACATTTTATTTACTTTTCAAAAGCTCTTTTTACTGATGTCCAGTTCTATGGAGCCAGGTATAGAAACATTCAGTGTATGTTCGCTGTTCATAAATTATTTGTTTCTTCCATATAATAGGTCTGAGAGGACAGAAAGGTGAAAGAGGTGAATTTGGAATTGGTCTTCCAGGGAGTCCAGGCCCCACAGGACCTACAGGTAATCACTTTACATTACTTTTTTTCTTCACTACTTTGCTCCAGTGACTGCAGCAGGCTCTCTAACATTACATTACTGTATTACTTGGGATTTAAACTAGCTTTTTTCCAACAGGGTGCCTTCTGGGTTCTTTAGAGGTGCCTATAAATTACCCATAAATTGTGTACAAGTCAGTGGATGGTTCAAGACAGCCTTATTGTTACACAATGCCAAAGTTTTTCATTGTGCAACTTTACAACCTTGGGCACCATGTGGGCCAGACATAGGCATCCTAACAATCAAATACATCATTGGTTGATGAGGGAAACATTGGGTGCCTGCACAGCATCCTTGTTTGCACTTTCCCTACCTCTCTCCATCAGCACTGGGATGACTTTAGCTGAGGGAGGTAGAAGAGAAACCCTGGAATTCTAGTCATTACCAGTGTGCAAATGTGTATTGGCTTTATAAGAATACTTAAATCTCATCTAATGTTGGGTGTCCTACATGTGTGGATGCAACTGTGTTATATAACACTACTAGTTACATTTTTTTTACAATTTAGAATGGGGTGTCTTCAGAGTGTGAATGATTTTAAAGAGAACCTTGACTGAAATAGGTTGAGAAACACTGGTTTAAACACTATGGCAGGTATAAATACTGTATAAATTCCTATCGTATAAACATTATTTTCTACATGTACATGTGATATCCTGCCCCTTCATACTTTTACCTCTAGCACTGTGAAAGTTTAATGAGTCTGTTAATAAAGACAAAAGAGATTAGAATTGTTTGTGAATCAGATCACATTTTATGGCAAATGACTGCAGAAAACTAGTGTTTGTAAACCCTCGCTTTTTTAAAATAAAAATAACAAACATGTCTATACTTACCTGCTCTGTGCAATGGTTTTGCACAGAGCAGCCCTGATCCTCTTCTTCTGGGGTGCCCTCCCCCCCCCCCCGGTACTCCAAGCCCCTCCTCTTCATCAGGTGTCTCCACAGAAAGCCGCTTTCCATGGGGGCACCCGTGCGGGCTCGCTCCTGAGTCCCGCTGCTGCATCCATTGACACAGACAGCGGGACTTGGCCCCCTTCACTCCTGTGTAACAGCTTTTGATTGACAGCAGCAGGAGCCTCCTGGCTGATGCGCTCATGTACATCACTGGATCGAGCCCAGGTAAGGAAAAGGGAGGTTTGGGGGTAGCTGCAACACAGATTGCATTAATGTGTAAAACCTTAAGGCTTTACAACCACTTTATGTTCAATGGGTTCACATTCTTTTTCTTACCTGTGTAAATCAAGCTCATATTCATTTGCTTAAGTGCTAAAGTTTTGCCTTAAGACAATTATGTAATGAATGGTTTCTATTAAACTGGAAGATGAGTGTATTGCCCATGAATGGTGTGATGCAACTAATAGTTGAAGAGGAGAAGGTGTAATTAAGAGATGTCAAAAGTGGTAGCAACTAGTACTGTGAAACATCAACATAACTCTGATAGTATTGGATCAGAGGTTAAAAAGTAGGTGGAATAGTTACAGAAAAATATTAAACACATTAAGCAAGTGAAATGCCAGTGAGATCACTCCAACTGGGAAAAAGATCTTTCACCTGTCTGAAAATTAAGGCCATGGTAGATCCAGACAACAAAGGAGTAGTGGAGATCCTACTGATTTGTCAGATACTGACCAGGGTACCTCATCCCAAAGGGGGGTAAGAAGAGTAATACAAAGAGTTTGGTAACTTTTTTTAGACAAAGAGCAGAGGGCTTAGGAATCTAAAAGACCAAAAAAAATGAGACTCCTTCTACCTATGCCACCCAGAGTTTAACAAGAAGCAGCAAGGGAAAAAAACAGAAGTAAATCTCCCAGTAGCCTATACCAGGGGTAGGGAACCTGCGGCTCTCCAGCTGTTGTAGAACTACATTTCCCATCATGCTTCTGGGAGTAATTGTATCCATCAGCCTTGCAATGCCTCATGGGAAATGTAGTTCTACAACAGCTGGAGAGCCACAGGTTCCCTACCCCTGGCCTATACGAATTTGATTAACGTCATGCATTAATTTAATGGTTAACTTAATGGACATGCAGCTCAACAAAAATCACAATTCTTAAATGAGCAAAGGGTTATCATTTTATATGCTTAATGCATATCTCAAAAAATTCTGGTGGTGAAAAAATGACTCTATCAAAGGAGGTAGTATCTCCTGAGATGGAACCATTAAAAAATGGAGGATTCACAGGTATTGAAAACTTAGGAAACATGATTCGCAGAAGTTGAAGAAGTTGAGTGAGCATGATCTACTTCCTAGTTGAACTGTAAAATGTTGAAATGTAAGTCTAAAAAAAATCCACCCCCACCCCACCAAGTTACAATATGAGTGTTTAAATATTCATAACAATATCAATATATTCAAAACAATAGCAAGAGATATTAAACACACCAACTTGCCTATGCCCAGGAGTATAATTGATTACCATTTGATAGCAGAGAGAAATGCATTGGAAGAACTTAAATCCATGACAGGAGTCATAATCAAGCCTAGCGACAAGGGGGGGCAAAGGGGTTCTTATGATGACTGAATATCAAGGCGGCTAAGACCTCAAGATAGCTCAGTGATTAATTATTTACTGATCAGTATGGACCCCTTTCCTTCCCTTGCTGCTAAGATTAATGGATTGTTAAGTCTGATGTGGCAGCAGGTTCTAAAAGGAAAAGGACTATATGTGGGTCCAAGAATATAATCAACCTGTATTCTATGTCATTCCCAAGGTTCATTAGAAACCGGTTGCCCCACCTGGCAGACCACTTGCAACAGCAGAGATAAAAAATGTGGTGCTAAAAAAGTCCAAGGTAATGACTTAGGTCAATAATCCATCATAGTACTAATAACTGGATACAGTCCCGTATGTGGTTCAATATAAATGCTGTTTATCTAAAATGTAGATCAATATGTAGTGTAATATAATTCCGTGACTTCCACTCATATACGGTGCAGACCACCACCACCCGGAAGAGAGATAAATGGGTACTCTTACCGGAAAGCAGTTGGAGCCAAGCGTGTCAAAAACTCAGCGCTAGTTGTCATCAGGAAGCTTCTTATCCCAGGTAAACATCACAACCGAAGGAATTTAGACCCGGTGTATCCACACTTAGTGCTGGCAGTCCTCAGCGAACTTTTTACCCAGGTAGGTTACACAGCTTTCCATATGGTTGGGTCCCACATCAATAACTCGGTAAGTATCCCAATGTTGGAAAAGAGTCCCTTCTGGCCCTGCCTGAGCACCCATTTATCTCTCTTCCAGGTGGTGGTGGTTTGCACTGTACAGTATATGAGTGGAAGTCACTGAATTATATTACACTACATATTGATCTACATTTTAGATAAACAGCATTTATATTGAACCACATATGGGACTGTATCCAGTTATTAGTACTATGATGGATTATTGACCTAAGTCATTACCTTGGACTTTTTTAGCGCCGCATTTTTTATCTCTGTTCTTGTTACAATTTTGTTTATCATTGTCATGTTGGCTGCTATACGTGTTGTGTTTTACAGGTAGCGCAGTATTGTCTTAAACCATCTCTCACTTGCAACAGAAAATTGTAACTTTACAGAATTGGTGGGGAAATTTGTGGATGACACTTTAAAACCATTCATACATCACTTACATCACTTACCTTCACTTGTATTAGATTTTGGCGATGTGTTGAATCATTTGGATGGATTTGCTTTACACTGGTTTGCAGTGTCTAGGCCACAAATTGTCTCCCAAGTCAAAAATGTGTGCAGGTGTCTTCAGGCACTCGAGTGTCTCTATAAATGGTAGCGGTGTGATGCTGTGAAAAGCCCCGGCCGGGGTGTGGAATCCAGATGTTTGCAGAACAGTGATATCATATCACTGTTCTGCAAACATCTGCAAACTGGGTTTGAAACTCTAGCAGAGCGAAACCATATACCTGTTCTTCTCTATGCTGTAGTTTCACACACACTTTGCAGATGTGTGCAGAACAGATGTTCAGTTATTAGCGGCTATATTAAAAGTGACACACACACATTCCAGATGTGTGCAGAACAGATGTTCAGTTATTAGCGGCTATATTTAAAGTGACACACAGACGTTGCAGATGTGTGCAGAACAGATGTTCAGTTATTAGCGGCTATATTAAAAGTGACACACACACATTCCAGATGTGTGCAGAACAGATGTTCAGTTATTAGTGGCTATATTTAAAGTGACACACAGACTTTACAGATGTGTGCAGAACAGATGTTCAGTTATTAGCGGCTATATTTAAAGTGACACACAGACTTTACAGATGTGTGCAGAACAGATGTTCAGTTATTAGCGGCTACATTAAAAGTGACACACATACTTTACAGATGTGTACAGAACAGATGTTCAGTTATTAGCGGCTATATTTAAAGTGACACACAGACTTTACAGATGTGTGCAGAACAGATGTTCAGTTATTAGCGGCTATATTTAAAGTGACACACGGGCTTTACAGATGTGTACAGAACAGATGTTCAGTTATTCCTGGCTATATTTAAAGTGACACACAGACTTTACAGATGTGTGCAGAACAGATGTTCAGTTATTCCCGGTTATATTTAAAGTGACACACACAGTTTCCAGATGTTTGCAGAACAGTGATATGGGTTCTCCCGGTTTATTTATACTTTTTGGACACAGTTTGAAGATGATTTTAGAACAGTTATATGGCCTCTACCGTTAATTAATACTTTTCAGACCCAGTTTGAAGATGATCCACGTTCACCTCCATTTTTGCTTTTTTTATGTTTTTATTTTTTTTTTAATATTTAAAGTTATTTCCCTATCCCCATTTCTTTGTAGGTCACTTGTCCCACCCTTACCCCCATTTCCTTCCTTTTGCAGACCTCTAGGACTTTCCAGGACTATTTTACAGCCATTTTTGTGCCTAAAAGTCTGTGTCCCCATTGATTTCAATGGGGTTTGGGGTCCGGGACAAAGTTCGGGTTCTGTCTGGACCCGAACCCGGACTTTGTCCCGAAGTTCAGCCAAACCAGCAGAACCCGGACTTCTAGAAGTTTGCTCAACTCTAGTGATGACCACTAAACAGTGGATGTTGAAATGAAGTCCTGCTGTTTTCTATCAGAAATGTCCGGACCTAAGGGGGTTTCCAAGGATGGAAGCGATGGAAGTAAGGGCTCGACGGGCAAGAAGAGGCAGCGGTGCTGCCAACAAGGGAGCAATTTGACTGTTCATATTAATGTAGAAGAACCCTTAAAATCCCACAGTAGCCTAGTGGTACTATGTGAATTAATACCAAAAATTCATATAGAAAAAATTAAAAAGTACAAATCAATGAACAATGTGAAAACTTATATATATGAAAAAAATCCATATAGTGATTAAAATTCACAGTCCATAGGGCTCATATCACATAAATGTCACCCAAATTTTTCCTCCACCAATGTGACACAGTACAACAGTCATCCCTTATGGACAAAGGCTCACCGAATGTCAAATAATCTTCAGCATAGATCTAATTTCATATGGCCATCAATACCAGACTTCATAACGAATTCCTCAAACTGCAGCTGATAGTAATCACTCCACATGCAATACTTAAGGCCCGTACAAACAATGCGAATTTCGGATAGGAAATTTTCGTTCGCCGGCCGATCATCTGAAATTCTTACCGTTAGTATGCTCCTTTCGACAGCTGATTTTGATTTTTCATAAGACAAAAGCTGGTTGTGCAGGCTATAAAAACTTTATTGTATGGCAACTCAACGTCCGATTTTTGTATCATTAGTATGGTTTTTGTATGAAAAAATCGTACGATCACGACTATGCATGCTCAGAAATGACAAAATACATACAAAACTATTCAACACATTACATCACTTCTGACGTTGTAATGTCAGTATTATTAGCGTGCTCTTCACTTTCATCATTAGACAAGCATACAAAAAATGGACATTCTGTGAAAAGAAATTCATATTGTGTGTACAAGGCTTTACAGGTTTGGCATAATTTTCTTCTGCTGTTCCTTTCACACATAGACTACTGGTTAGGTTTTCTTGATCCTTAGGTGTTGCTACTTTCTTGCCTTTAGGAGTAAAAAAGGCATACATAGATGTCTGTTTGGTGCAAAGCTGGATTGAGTGAATTAAAATGTAGTAGAATCAACAGGCTGTCTCCTTAAGAGTGGATTAAACTGACCTGAATGTGCGCTGCAAGAAAGTAGTGTGACGAACGTGGGTATCAGATCACTGCCCTCCTCACTGACGGGTGACCGAGGACCCCCTTGATCTCACACTTGTCACTAGCATAACAATACCACTCTCAGCTGCTTCCAGCACAAAGATCTTCCAGCTTGGGGGATCACCATCTAGGTGCCAGCCGTCTGAGAGCGATTGTTACCGGGCTAATTCAAGCAATTAACCCTTTCAGTGCCACCACTTCTGGATGCCAGCCAGAAGATCCAGATTTTAGCAATACTACTTGTGATTTTCAAATAACCACCTGTAACACACGCTGTTACCACAGACAGGGATATTCAGATGAGTTAGTCTAAACAGTAGCGCTCTTCAAAGGAACAGGTTCGTTATAGCTTGCATTAAGAGCTTTAGAGACAAGATTAACACTTTTCAGAATAAGGTTTAATAATGAAAAGGTAAAAATTGGTGCAGAAAAAATATTTACAGAAAAATGGTGTTACAAAGCAATTAGAGACATACAGCAAAGTGATAAGACAGAATAGAAGGGGGAGAAAGTTACTTGCAGTTAAATGCCCATGATTGATCAGAGATTCGTTGATGAGTCCACAGGTTCTTAGATGTTCGTTCTTGGATGAGAAGTTGAGAACTGAGCACAGTCTGGTCTATTCCCTTTTTCTCTGGAAGCCAAGGGTGGGGCTATATGCCCCTGACCACTCACATGGGTAAGGAGGGCCCGTGGGCTGTCCAGAGTGGACCGTGGAATAACAACCCTCCCTGAAATGCAATCTGCAGTATAAAAATCATATCTCCGGCCCCTTTTTGGGAGAATAATGATCCAGTGGTTTCTAGCCTGTCTAGCTTCTTGAAACACTTTCGGAATAACTATGAGGAACCGGGTCGTGTCTCTTCAGCGGCCAGCATCCTTTTACATCTCCATCAATAGTCCACTTCTGTAGGTCAGTATGCTCTTCATTTTCATACACTGACTGCTGAGCTAAGCTGGAATAATGAGGCCTTAGTTGCAACCTTTTTACATAGCCTTTTTACATAGATGAATTAGTGGGAAGAACCATCCCCGCTGATCTGGATGGTGTCATCTCCTTGTGTAAACAGATCAATATTCGTGTTCAGTTGAGTTCCCTAGAAAAAAGACTCCAGCACTTCCCGGTCCTTAGGCAGCCTGAGCTCCCCTCTTTTCGACCCAAAGAACATCCCCTGCCAGCTGAGAAACCCATGCAGCTGGGCCAGACCAGGCTATCTCCTGAGGAACGTGCTAGGTGCAGAACTCTGGGCCTGTGCCTCTATTGTGAGGGCAAAGGTAATTTCGTGACACTTGCTCACTTCGTCCGGAAAACCGCTCAGGTCCAATACATCTGGAAGGTGCAGTATTGGACCCCGAAATATCGCCTTCACCTTCTTGTCTTCTTGTTTCTGTGTCCCTCCATGTTGGCGCTTCCTCTCATAGCAGTACGCCCCCCTATCCCCAGCGGTGTGCACCTGTCACCTGGCGTCAGGTGACCTGACAACCTGTTCAAGGATGGTTGTCACCTACTTTCTCCCATGGGGATAGACCAACTGCATATAAACCTCCCCCATATATTAATCCTGATCTTGAATTTGAAAAATGTGCTGATCCTGTAGAAATGTGGAACTTTGTAGCAAATTTGTCATGAATATAGATAGGAATTTCTCTAGTTGTGAGGGATTAATAAACCTCTTAGTAGGAAAAGGTTTAAAGAACCTCAGGCATCTTGTATTTTAAATTCAGTGGTAAGAGTTGTCTTTCCCTTGCCACAGACAAAAATTTAATTCAGAATTTCAGATTTCAACTTTTCATTTTCAGGCTTGCTTCTGATTGGTGGTTTCAGGCAATAAAAGTTTTGCGATGACAGTTTGACACAAGATACCCAGAGACTCTCATTAATAGATACCTTATATAAGAAACAGTAAACTTACTGTCTTATTTGATATTATTCCATATGAAGTGACTTTGGGTTTTTTAAATTGCCTGACAGAGGTGCTCTTCTGCTAAATCTACAAATCACTTCCTAGGTATTAAAGACTATCATTTTAAAACTGTATGGTTAGAAGTAGGGACACTCATTTATGCAGCTGCATTATGTCCATTGGCTAATTTTCCATTACAGCATATATAGGCAGGATAATGTTGGGGGAAACTGTATTTTATGCTACAGGCTGAACTTTCTCTTTTTAACAATATATTCAAAAGCAAAAATAAAACATTTATAGGTATTCACATACTATTCTGTATTTTTGTATGGTATTTTGATTTCTCATTTAACATATTATCTATACATTATTGACATCATGTTTACTGGGTTTCCTTTGTTTAGGTGAACCTGGCCCTCCAGGCAATCAAGGTCCTTCTGGAACCCCTGGTATAAGTGGAAGATGTAACCCTGTGGATTGTTATTACCCCACTGCACATGGGAGAGCCAGGCTAAATGGAAAATAGTATTTTTTTCTCAGGCATAGTTTGATATCAGGCACCCGTGGTGCAGGACACTGAAGACGCTGAAGTGACAATTAAATGCTGCCAGTACATTGCTAGCATGAACAGTGCTACACAATGAAATTGGGGAATTTGTCCAAGAAGCCACCAGCCTTTTGATACAGCTGCTTCCAAGATCATTTCAATTGGTCAATATTAGGCTATAGGTCTTGAGCTATCTATCCAATCTTGGCAGTAAAGATATGAGATGTGGCCAACATTTCACCAACTATGGAATTAACAAACATATTTCCTCTGCATTTTTAATGTGTATTTACATGCTATGTTCAGTGAAATGTGAAATGTGCTTTTTCAGGTTTCATGTATTACCTTCAGCAAACTTTATGAACTAATGCAATTGTCAGTATGCGTGAGGCATAACGTTTGAAGAAAAAATACCAAAGGCAACATTGCCACAGCTTCTATGAAGGCACAGCCATATTGCTTAAAGTAGCAGCTTTCATACTTGTCAAAAGTTTGTGGGCTCTATCTACCAAGATGGTAGAGATTTGCATCAAAATGTCAATTGTTTCAGGTTTCTAAACAGGAAATGTATTTTTTCCGGTCTATGATTTATACCTCTGTACATTTTTTACATTACTACTCCTGACTCTTATTTGCATTATATTCATAGAAATGTACAGCATCTCCCAAAAGTGAGTACACCCCTCACAATTTTGTAAATATTTTATTATATCTTTTCATGTGACAACACTGAAGTAATGACACTTTGCTATAATGTAAAGTAGTGAGTGTACAGCTTGTATAACAGTGTAAATTTGCTGTCCCCTCAAAATACCTCAACACACAGCCATTAATGTCTAAACTGCTGGCAACAAAAGTGAGTATACTTCTAAGTGAAAACGTCCAAATTGGGCCCAAAGTGACAATATTTTGTGTGGCCACCATTATTTTCCAGCACTGCCTTAACCCTCTTGGGAATGGAGTTCCCCAGAGCTTCACAGGTTAACACTGGTGTCCTCTTCCACTCCTCCATGACGACATCACAGAGCTGGTGGATGTGAGAGACCTTGCGCTCCTCCATCTTCCATTTGAGGATGCCCCACAGATGCTCAATAAGGCTTAGGTTTGGAGACATGCTTGGGCAGTCCATCACCTTTATCCTCAGCTACTTTTGCAAGTCAGCGGTCATCTTTAAGGAATGTTTGGGGTCGTTATCATGTTGGAATACTGCCCTGCAGCCCAGTCTCTGAAGGGAGGGGATCATGCTCTGCTTCAATATGTCACAGTACATGTTGGCATTCAGGGTTTCCTCAATGAACTGTAGCTTCCCAGTGCCGGCAGCACTCATGCAGCCCCAGACAATGACGCTCCCACCACCATGTTTGACTGTAGGCAAGACACACTTTTCTTTGTACTCCTCACCTGGTTGCTGCCACACACACTTGATACCATCTGAACCAAAAAGTTTATTTTGGTCTCATCAGACCACAGGACATGGTTCCAGTAATCCATGTCCTTAGTCTGCTTGTCTTCAGCAAACTGTTTGCGGGCTTTCATGTGCATCAGCTTTAGAAGAGGCTTCCTTCTGGGATGACAGCCATGCAGACCAATTTGATGCAGTGTGCGGCGTATGGTCTGAGCACTGACAGGCTGACTCCCCATCCCTTCAGCCTCTGCAGCAGTACTGGCAGCACTCATACGTTTATTTCCCAAAGATAACCTCTGGATATGATGCTGAGCACGTGCACTCATTTTCTTTGGTCGATCATGGCTAGGCTTGTTCTGAGTGGAACCTCATTTTCAGGGTCTTGGCAATCTTCTTATAGCCTAGGCCATTTTTATGTAGAGCAATCATTCTTTTTTTTCAGATCCTCAGAGAGTTCTTTGCCATGAGATACCATGTTGAACTTTCAGTGACCAGTATGAGAGAGTGAGAGCGATAAAACCAAATTTAACACACCAGCTCCCCATTCACACCTGAGACCTTGTAACACTAATGAATCATATCACACTCGTGAGGGAAAGTGGCTAATGGGGCCCAATTTGGACATTTTCACATAGGGGTGTACTCACTTTTGTTGACAGTGGTTTAGACACTTATGGCTGTGTGTTGAGTTATTTTGAGGGGACAGCAAATTTACACTGCTATACAAACTGTACACTTGCTACTTTACATTGCAGCAAAGTGTCATTTCTTCAGTGTTGTCACATGAAAAGTTATAATAAAATATTTACAAAAATGTGAGGGGTGTACTTATGTTTATGAAATACTGTATGAGTTGTGTAATCTGATGTACATAACCTATTGTTAGCAAAAAACACTAGATCCTTGTATTTTCTTACAATGTTTGTAGTGGCAAGCAGGTAACATGTTTGCAGTTGTAAAAAAAATCTCTGCATACAGCCTTTGTCCATGGTTAGCTGTTAGACTGTATTCACACCTGTGCATTTTAGGTGCATTGAGGTTGTGGTGCCTTGAAAAAAAGTTCTCCTTACTGAACATTTTGTGCAGCTTACAGCGTAACGCGCATAACATGTGGACGAATGATAAGGAATGTTAAACACACCTAATACTAACACAAACAACACACTTGAACACAGGTGTGAACTGATCCATTAATTACTGTTTGTTATTAGTGATTTTTTACAGTTTGAACTTTCTTCAAGCTCAATTCAAAAATGCTTTCTCAGATTAAAAAACAAAAACAAAACAAAAATAGCTAGCCAAACCTGAAAGTTTCAATATGATTATTCAATGAATACTCAATATATAATTTTAATTTTTTTTATCTTACTAACATTTATTTACATTTGTATCTAAATTTACTTATAGACACTATAACACTACCAGGGGTGATTACAGTCAACTTTTACCTATTTATTCACATGGTATACGTTTTTTTTACAGCAACTCAACAAGCTCTTCTAGTGATGTTATAGTTGTCCCAACATTTGTCACTGTAAAAATGTAAATTACATAATGTGAAATTAAAAAATAATGTATATGCTGAAAGCTATTTTTAAATGTATTAACCACATACAGAACACATCATAATGCATACAACTGTGATCATTTTAATATTTTTTTTTGTATCTTACAAAAATTCAGGGTATGGATAAAATCAATGAGTTTACACAGTAACAGTTTTTGCTAGGGAATGTAACTAAGGCTGGATACAGTGATTTAGATTGGTAAAGGAAGCACAAGGATTAAAAAAGTTTTGTTAACGCATTGTAGCTATGAAGCAGTGTCGTTTTTGTAGCTAGTTTGACACTGGCAATAAGCAGCACAGAAGTCAGCAAAAAGAAATTAAATTTATAATGATACAATTCTACCCAATATCTTTTTTCTTGGCTCTTTATATATGACTGGCTTTAATTTTGCACTAATTAGCATTGCTGACTTTGGTTGCATAAATATTATATACTGTATATGTAAGTATTCACATGCAAACTTGTACATTTAAATTACAGGCAGCTTCACTAACAGCTTTTTGTAACCATTTACATTTCTCATTATTTAAATATGTAGATATTTTATTATAAATGGTAAAAAATGAAAAAAAAGAAAAAACAATCACTCTTGATAGTTAAATGTATATTTGAGGTGTGATAAATTGCACATAATATTTTAAACTACAACAGTCTTAATGATTTTTTTTTCTTTTATATATATCTGTCTGTGCATAGGATTTACTGTATTGTATGGGTAGATCACCTCTCAAAAATATCACTGCAATTATTTTACTGTGTAAGCAATGTCATACGCATATCCAGTAAAATTACAACAGAAAGTAGGTCCTTTTTGGTGGTAAACATAGTATTGCAATGTGAGGACATTTGTGGTCATACAATATTTTTTTAGTGAGCTTTAACTTCACTGCAGTGTTTTCCAGACAGTAGGGAGGAGGGAGCATATTAATTAAAAAGTGCAATAAAAGTGTGTGTTGGATACAATGTGGGTGCTACCCAGGCCTGAGGCAATCTACTGCCAACAGTATGGATATTCAGCAATGATAATTATGAAATGCTGTTGTCCTGGATCAGGGGGCTCCTGAAGATTTACTGACAGCTCATAGGATGTCACCCAATTTCAGCATGCAAAACTGTATAATCACAGTTGCTGTTATATTTTTGATATCTTGTTTCTAACTAGTTATAATGTATGAAGACCAGAAAGACAATCTTAACAGCGGCGGTGTTCAATTTCTTAAAGGCACCTAATACCTCAACACTCTATACCATTAAGGAGAAAATTATATATGTTTTCTCTCTTTACCATTTAATAGCACATTAATTATAAACCAAAGAAAAAGAACATTCATTATAATGTATATTATTTATTGACAATGATGATAAATTGATAAATAATATATAGCAACATATGATTATTATCATCATTATTCCTATGCTGCTAGTTCCCTCTTACTCTACCCAAAACTAAAATGATTGCAGACATTGCAGATGCTATAAGGGCAATACATTTCTTTACAAGCAGAAATGAGTAACTTATTTTACTTTAAAATGACATTTAACACATAAGGAGTTTCATCAATGAAGGGGCCTGAAAGAAGAATTGTCTGTGCTGCTTATGGCAAGCAATTTGGTTCTTAGAGATACCTGAAAGGCCAAACTAGTTAATATTGATTACACACACTGGTCTTCTAACAGATGCTTTACTACACTAAGCCCAGTGTATCCATACATTTGTTCCTAATTTTTATGCTGCTTTCAAGTTCTCAGTTTTCAGTAAAAATATGTGGACACTGCATGTGCCAGCAGATGAAAAACTTGTATTTGTTCTTTTTTTATAAAGTCTTAATTTGATTTTGTTTTTTCTTTTTGTATACTATCAGGAATACGAAAAAGGTGCTCTTTTATGTACGGTGCATAAATGCAGGGAGTGTACATACACTACAGAGAACTTTATATTGTATATATTTTGATTTTTTAAATATCAAAACCTTTGTAATCAAGTTTTCCTGTATTTGCTTTGAAAGACTATTGTGCAGTAGAAATGTTACGTACTGTGTCTTTTTTAAGTTTATTGAAGTCTTATTTTTCAAGTACAGTATATCAGTGTGTTTTTACTCTCTCTATTTTCATTTCTTTCAGCGTTAACAAAAGAGATGCACTGATTTTATCAATTTTTACATCAGTATCATTTAAAACACAAATGATTAAACTATATCACTTTTAAAAGGAGAGTTCACTTTATAATTCTTTAAAGGTATAATGTTCTATTTTTCCAATTTTAAACTCTGTAAATAAAATTGCAGATTTGTAAAAGCAAGTAAAAGTTTAAGTAACTGACTCAGTAATGTGTAAAACCCCTTATCACATCTTCTGCTTGCAACATATTTGCTGTGCATGTTTATCTATAATTAGTTTTTATATTTAATCATTTTTCTCTCATTTTCATGCTTTGCTGTTTCTTTTTGGCCTCCTCCTTAATTTTAAAATGTTCAGTACACATAGGTTTGCCTCTGTGTATATAGAAATGATGCTTCAATCTCTTAAACCTTAACTTTTCTGTGATGCATAATACAGCTCACAGCAACCCCATTTCCTGAAACATGCAGGGAAGTTTTTTTTTTTTTATGCCAACGCCTACCCATATAACACCGGAATCAAAAATATGGGTACAGAATAATATAAGCAATTAATAAGTTATTTTTTAAAATAAACTATATATGTATATTTAAATAAAGATATATATATTTTTAATTCCATAAAAATATAGAGTTTCAGTTTAAAGAAGAATGCTATTGGCGCGAGAAAATAAGAGATGAATGAGAGCTGATAAATAAAAGCATACACTATGCTGAACCTTACTATATACTGCATTATTATAATGTGCAATTTTTATTTTAATGCGTTCTGTTTTGAAATATTGTGATTTGTATTATGCATATTTTAAACAAGAAATGTGACAGAACACTGAACCAGTAACAATCAAATCAAATCAAATGTAGTCTTTGTTGCATTGCTAAAAAGGCACAAGGCCAGCATTTAACTATGTATTCATTTTAGGCCAGGCCATGGCTAAGCTTATTCTATAATAGCTACAAACCACTATTTTGAGGGCTACTGAGGGCTAATATAGTAAAACACATGCTGATTTGCTTTACTCTTAGTTTTGGAAGTACAGGGATAAATATAATATCACAGTGCACATTATTTTATTTAAAGACAAGCAAAATGCTTTTACTTGTATTCAGTGTTACTGAAAGCTTGTATAGGTCTTTATGGAGCAATTCCCAAAAAATCTATCATTGGTTGTTTTTGCAACAGGATTCCAACTGTTTAAATTTAAAGTGGTTGTAAAGGCACAGGGTGTTTTGCCTTCATGTATTCTATGCATGAAGGTAAATCCTTCTGTGTGCAGCAGCCCCCCCCCCCCCCCAGTCCCTCCTAATACTTACCTTAGCCCCATCTTGATTCAGTAATGTGCATGAGAGCAGCGGCTCTCCCGGGTCTCTTCCTCCTCATTGGCAGAGACAACAGTTGGAGCCATCAATCACAGCTAGTGAGCAAATGAGTAGAGAGTGGTGGTGAGGCAAGGCAGAGCTGTGCTCTGTGTGTGAGTAGACACACACAGCAGCAGCTCGGGAGTGAGCTTGCTTGGGTGTCCCTATAGCAAGCTGCTTGCTATGGGGGACCAGGAATGCAAGCGGGGGGACCAGAGAAGAGAAAACCACTGCACAGAGCAGGTAAGTATGACGTGTTTGTTATTTTTAAGAAAATGCATTTAATATCACTTTAAGCTGGCCACTTAACTGCAGGCTAAAAGTGTAACACATAAAGTTATTGCAATAGATTGAATTCTTTCTATCAGAAGCTTGATTTTGCTGCCTGTGCTGGTTCAAAAATCTACCTCCTGCGTGTTTATTTAAGGATGTTAAGTTAATTGCACCATTGGGAAAAATCTTTAAACTAGATGAACTCAAATACTCACATATTAAGGATCTCTGATAAATTAGGCTGCTGGCTCAAGGCCAGGTGTAGTGGTAAATGTGAAAACATCTTGTACAGCAGTTATTAATTTTCATTTCTTTTTTATTGGATTTAAGAATTAAGCAGTGAATCGCAATGTCTATTTTAGCACTTGGTGTCTGGATTCTTTGGAAATGTGCTGTTATAATTACTGGTGTTCTCCATGGACATCTAGACAAGGCCAGCTGATATTGGCCCTATAATGCTCGCTGTCTTTTGCAGCAATATTTTTACTCCACTGGGAACACAAGAAGGCTGATAATTACACAGTGTGTGTGCATATGACATGATGTTGTTTTTCATTTTCTCACACCGAGATGACTCACAAGTACAACATGTGCTGTTAATTGGCAAGACCTGTAATTGTGTGCCCATTGGATTACAGAAAACCTGTTATTTTTCCTATCTGCACTTCAGTGCTTTTGGACTATTAGTGAATGTGTGTATTATACAAGAGCAGAATCAATATTTCATATTTATACAAACCATTCACATATTTGTTATTTGTTTTTGTGTCATGGTTTTTAAGATATTTTAGCATGGCATTTTTGTGTTTTATACATTTTTTCTGGTGTATGATTCCTTTTAAAAGAATTTGTAAATGTATGATGATTTATAACAGCTTGTTTAATAATATAACTTTAAACTTTTGAAACTTTCGTGAATTGGTCTTGAAACAAGTCATCTCTGTAGACAGGAGTAAACAAAGAGTTAACTTTGGTTATGTAGCATGAAAGAAACTATTTTATAGCTGTGGTTATATGATCACTAGCATGTCATTAGTCGCTGTTATATATTGTTCCACTATCAGGTCTAAAAAAACCTTAATAAAATCTGCTTATACTAAAGGGCAACATGTCATATTTATTTTATATAATGAAAATGTTTAATGGATCATTATACTCAGTATATTTTAGTTTTAGTTGGTTATATTTAGGTTGAAACCTCCTATTAAGTTTGAAAATCTCAACAGTGACCTGGTGCCATGATAGCTGAAGCCAAATTCCAATGCCGAGGGATCCAGGGCCCACACATATTATTGTATTTTAGGTTCTTCCTCATTATCACCTGGTATATGCTCTATGAATAAACAATCTCTGAAGACTTGTTCCATCAATATCCAACAGCTTTTTCATTGATTGTATCAGACATCATAATAAAGAATATCCCAGATTCTTCTAGTCTGGCTAAAGTTTGGAACTTACTTAAAGAGACCTAGTAAAGACCTAAGTAAACTAAACTATCTTTAAATTATTAGGAGAAGGGTAGATCAAAATGTCAATAGGAGTTGCTAGATTGATAAATCAAATAATTACATTTAATTGTTTCTTGTTGTCAGGCCAAACAAATCTGCACCACGTATTCAGGTGAATAGGAAAATGCTCAAACAATGCTTAATTTTTTTATTCGCTTCACCCCCGGAAGGATTTCCCACTGTAGGAACAGGGCACTTTTTGCAATTCGGCGCTGCGTCGCTTTTACTGACAATTGCTCAGTCGTGCAACGTTGCACCCAAAATAAATTTGCATCCTTTTTTTCCCATAAATAGAGCTTTCTTTTGGTGGTATTTGATCACCTCTGCATCATTTCTGATCACCTCTATAAACAAAAAAAGATCAACAAGTTTGCAAAAAAAACAATATTTCTTACTTTTTGCTAAAATACAAATCCAAAAAAAAATATAAAAAAACAAATGTATTGGTTTTGGCCGATTTATATTCTTCCTCATATTTTTGGTAAAAAAAAAATCGCAATTGGCATTTATTGATCAGATTGCACAAAAGTTGCCACATTTACAAACCATGAGACTTAATTTCTGGCCTTTTTCCATTTTTTTTTACTAGTAATGGCGGCGATCTGCGATTTTTATCGGGACTTTGATATTGGGGCGGACATGTCGGACATTTTTGACACTTTTTTGGGACCAATGACACTTATACAGCGATCAGAAATTTAAATATCCACTGACTACTGTATAAATGTCCTTGGCAGTGAAGGGGTTAACCCGCAGGGGGAGATCTAGGGGTTAACTGTGTTCCCTAGGCGTGTTCTAACTGTGAGGGGGCTGGGATACCATGGGCATAAGAGATCTAACTGATCCCAGTGACAGGGATCAGTAGATCTCTTACATGCCCACTGACAGAGCAGGGAACCGCTGATGTAAACATTCTTTCCCTCTGGCAGGTCATCACGGCTCGCCAGCTGACATCGGGTCCGCCCGAGCCGCAGGCACACTCCTCTAGAGTGCGGCAGGCATCAGAGTGCGCCGCCGGCGGTTCGCTCCCACCCGCTAGCTGAGCACATGCGGATCACCGTATATATACGGCGATTCGCTAGACAGCGCCACACTGCCGCCGTATATATAAAGCACGCGGTTGGCAAGTGGTTATTCTCCACATCACCACTCTCTTGTCCTTGATTACAGAGAGCAGAGGTAACTCTGCCCTTTGTAATAGGCTAAAACCTCATAAACGCTACTAGTTGTTTTTAATTCAAACCAGCGGTTTGAACGGGAAAAAAACTGACAGCTCAGGTCAGATATTTGTACTAACAATCCAATGTTAGTACAGCGATCTCCCCTGCTGAGCTATTGTGTTCTGACAGGTGGACAGCCCCCTTGCCAGAACACTCCGGTCAGCGCTCTCAGCCATTGGCTGAGAGCGCTCATAGGGAGCCAGTCTGCAGACCTTTTTCGGTCATCACCCTTCGACAGAAGCTAGCCAAATGGCTGGCTTCTGTCGGACCAACTGCCGTACACACAGGCCGAATTTTGGCTGGTTTCTATTTAACCAGCCAATGCCACCCGACAACCGGCCTGTGTGTACTAGGCTTAAGGCCGATATATGGTAGCTGATATTCAGTTAACATGGATGGATCTCTTGGGGAGCTAGAAAGTGTGTGATCAGGACTGTAGGCAAGATGTAAACCTAGTTTTCTTCCCATACACCACTGTGTCTTAACTCCGTAGAGTTGATTTGCCAAAGGCAAGTATACTGTTCACTTTGCAAGGGAATTTGTACTTTGTAAGGGGATTTTCCCTAGAGGTTAATGAATGAGGTAAAGCTCTGCTGACTTCCATCATCCAATAATGTGCAAGCAAATATGCTTTTTTTTTATTTTCCTTGCATGTGACTGGGTATTATCTGCTAAGTAAAATGTCAACAACATCACTAAGCTCTGGGCAAAATTCCCCTGCAAAGTTCAACCTTGAAAAATGAACAGCCTGTTTGTGTTAATAAATCAAACCCATGCCTCTACTGCCACCACCTCAATTTTTCTTCCATTGACCCACCTTATCTATATCCACTCATCTACTGAATATCCATTGCTATACAAATTGCTAAATTCTCGTCATCCATATGTAGTTTACATAGACTGTAACACAGCCAGGTATTATTGTATGAAAACCTGTCTCCTAATGTGAAACATCTCACTAGTTTAAACTCAGTTGGCTGAATTCATATCCATATATTTATCTTATGCAGTCCTATTTTAATGCTGTTTGCTAAACCATGAGTGGAAGTGCCAGACTATGATTTAAAAATTTTCTCTGTATGCCACAGTTATTTTTGAAATATGGTCTTACATTTACAATTACTTTATGGCAATGCAATAAAAATGTTATAAACATGTCTTTATTGGTTCTTCTTTTTTTACTTGTGCTCTGTGAGTATAGGTATGCAAAACAGAAATTCATTTGTTTATTTTAACTAGGAAGCTGATATTCAAACAACAAATTATTTCTGAGTACTATGTCCCCCGAAGTATAAAAAAGGAACCCAAATAATTATGGCGACAAAGATGCAGGGTTTTATTTGAACACACTTATTTTTTAACTCTTTTAAGAAAACTGGCAAACGCTGGTATGTAAAAGCAGTTTTTTTTTTTTTTGTGTAATATTTTTGTTGTTATTCAAACTGATGCACCGTAATTTGTATAGCTTGCCCAATTCTTACTGTGCATATAGTACAACTGTGCTTTGCTCATACATATTTTTATATATAAGCTTCAATGACATTGGCAAAAATGAAATCTTGTAAATCTATTAAGGACAGATGAAAATATATGAGTCATGTTACAATGGTAATGTTGATAGCAGTATATGGGGTGGAAATTAGAACCATGTTATACTGTAGTAGTAAGACCTGGAAGTGCCTGCACATACTTTAATCCTGCAGCAGTTTTCCCTGCTTCTCTCCTAAGGACAGGTTTTTTTAAGTGTATGACTTGGCAAAATACATATATAAAAGTGGCTTCAATACATACATATTTTCCCATGTTTTTTTCCATTTAAAAAGAGCACCCCATGGGGACAACGCTGCTCCTCCTCCACAAATACAGTAGAGGGACTGTTTTCATCATAGAATAGGGAGTGTATTATTAGCAGGATTACCAGGTGGAAAAAGGTGGAGTGTATTGCTAGCAGGATTACCAGGTAGAAAAGCACATAAAAAAAGAAAATGAGTGTAGCAACTATGTCTACAGACTGGTAAACTGTAATATATTTGTTCTTGGGATCAGATACCAGAGGAATTGTGATAAGTGATGTTTAAACACCTGATCCCAGTGGATTCTGTAAAAAGCATTTTTTTTTCAGAAAGCTACTTTGCAGGTTAATTAAATAAATTAATTGGAAGGGCCAATAACATGTAGTCCTACAGGTATTACTCTTAGTAACAACCTATGATGTAGCAGTAAAGTCTGATTGAAAATAGCCATTCCAAACAGAATCCAAGGCTATTGCACACAGACACAAGCTAGTTTTAGCTCACTTTTTCTGCTGTGAACCTGCAATTTGTTTCTTGTATGTTCATATTTTAACCACTTGCCAACCACCAACAGTACATTCATTGCTTCTCCAGGCACAGCAACATATCATACATCACAGTGAACTTCCTGGTTTAGAGACGCACATGTGCCCTGTTGATCTGTGCTGTGATTGGACACAGCAGAAGTTTTTCAGCAGGTTACAGTCAATAATTTTGCCTGTATACCTGCTGATCGGCTGTGGCTAATTACAGCACAGAGATCTGTGTGTTTGTAAATACAGCCCTCAGGTTCTAGCTGGATTTCTCCCTGCTATCAGTTACTGTTCAGAACTGAAAGCAAGGAGAGACCCAGCCAGATCTGTGAGTAAAAGCAGTACACATACACTTGTTAGGCACACAGTTAACCTCTTGATAGCCCTCTTGATCACTCCTGTCACCCACCTAGATAGCAAGAAATTATGCTGCAAGTTTGAAGATGACTTGCTAAGTTATTGCTAGACTTGCCAGGCTTCACAAGTTTGTTGCATAACTGCAGCAAGTCTGCATTGCATGACTCCAGATCAACTTTCTTTGCAAACATTCTGAAAGTCTGTTGCAAGTTCTGGTTCTACACATAATACTGTTATTGAGCCATTGGGAATCTACAGTCATTTATGGTATTGGTCTTTGATGTTTTTATGGAAAAATATCAGCCTCATGGAGGTTCTTTATTAACCTTTGAATAATAAAACCCATATTTTTTATGAATACATTGTTTGACTATATTGGTTACCGTGAAAAAAGTTCCAAAAAAGAGGTACACTGAGATATGTTTGTGCTAATTAAAGGGAGGATACTTTAGAGACTTGCCATACAAATTTGCTACAAATTGTAAAAGTGTCATCTAGAACTTTTACTTCAAGTGCTCTGCAAGTGTACAACTTGCCAATGAACATGTGCAGCAAGTTAACAGATTTACAATTCAACACTGCCACCAATTTGTATTCGTGTCCCTAGCGACATCGGTGTCAGTTAATCAGCTAGTGTCCCTCCCAGCCAGTGTCAGCATCAGAATGGCCACCACACTATCACAGTCACCACACACAAGTTGTTGATCACTGCCATTACTAGTATAGTGTATGTACGGATCAATATTTTGTTCACGATCAGAACTATAATAATTTCCCCAATAGAATAGTGTCCCCAAAAATGCAGTGTTATCAGGATCCGTCTTGATCACTGCAAGCACTTGCATTAAAACCTCCGCCCCCCCCCCCCCCCCAACAAGTGCAGTGTCAATATATTTTTTTGATCACTGCCACCCCTGATACATTGTCCACAAAGCCACACTGTTCTAGTGCACAAGCAGTCGCTGATTGCTAGCCAGGAGCTCTTTTCCCCATAGTCACCACTAGGTACATGTAAGGATTGTGCCCAACATATCCAAAAAAATGTACAAAAGTGAGTAAGTTTACAGGATTCTGAGCATGACAGATGAGAGTGAAGGGGAGGTCTAACTGTCAGAATCAGGTTCAGAATATGAACAGCAGTGGCACCCTGACAGCTAGTTCAGACAATGATCAGATGCAGCAGGGTGCAAGTACTAGTTCTGCACTACTTTTTGGTGATCTGGTAAGCACCAGCAGCATAGTACATCCTGGCCTTTTAGACACCAGCACTGCAGAATTTCATGGTGAAGTGCCACCCCAGCAGTGCAGTACAAGCTGCTGAGGTGGCTAGCAATATGGCACAAAGCAACCCCAGTCACCAAGAAATCAACCACAGGCACATAAAGCCCATTGTAGCCTTCTAGAGGTGCTTACAAACCCTAATTGGCTGCCCCCAGATTCAGCAGCACCCATTGTCCCCTCATTCACTGCCAAGGCCGGGGTTCAGGTGGAAACAGCCAACCTAATAACGCTCCTTGACTTTTTGATGCTGTTTTTCACTGAAGACCTCTATAATTTGATTGTAGACCAAAGAAATGTTTATGCCCAACAGTACATGACTGCCAACCCAAATTCATACCTTGCCAGGCCATTTGAGTGAAGACCTATCACAGTTTCCAAATTTAGAACTTTTATTTGGACCTAACCCTTAACATGAGCATTGCAAAAAAGAATGCATTGCGGTCATATTGGTCCACATACCATCTCACCATATGCCTGTGTTCTCTATTGCAGTGGCCAAGAAAGGATATGAGGTAATAATGTGCTTGATGCATTTCAATGGTGATAACCTCTGTCATCCCCAGGGTGACCCTGACTATGATTGGCTCCACAAAAATTGACCCATCATAAATTACCTGTCCCAGAAATTTGCAAATGTGTATATGCCCCAACAAAACATCTGCCTAGACAAGTGCCTTGTACATTTTTCTGGCAGGCTTGAAATCAAGCAATATCTCCCCAACAAATGTGCCAGATATGAGGTCAAATTGTGGTACATGGACAACGTTTATGCAAGAGTGGCTCTTTTTAGGCATTTGTTCCTTCAAGAAATTGGCTGGTGTGGCACCAATGCGCCGTAATCGCAGGAGCTTCCCCAAAGGCTCATTAACACATCACTTAGAAAGGGGGAGAAAGCCTACTTATGGAATGAAAAACTACTAGCAGTAAAATAGAGAAAAGTAAAAAAGTACTACAAATGAGATAATGCAAAGTATGCATTAAACATGAATGTACATTTTAAGGTCCAACTACAGCTCCTCAGTCTCAACTCCAGCTCCTCTTCTCACTTGATCTTGATGCTGTTCGCTCTAGCTTCACCCATTGTACAGTAATTCTACTTTTTTGAGTTGCAGCCTTTGATTTAAGATCCACCCACTAGAGAAAGCAGAGGGCAAACAGGACCCATGGCATTGTTGGGCCTGACCAAGGATACTTGTAAAAAAAGGTAAGCATAATTTTGTAGAACCTTCAGGGTTGGACTTTAAAAGATTGCATTCAATGGGTGTACATAGGTCTGTATGCTGCAAGTGCAAGATGAGCATGCCAATTATTTTCATAGAAATTCCTCCTCTTACATTTTCTTGTAGTAAGTCCAGCTCATTTGTATATGCAAGCCTCAGCTGTAACAGACTGCCAGATGTGATTATTTTGTGATAGATTTACTTTTAAGCTTTTGAACTTGTTTTTTACTTGAAATACATGCACACCAAGGAATTGACCAGAGCAATATTACAGCAAATTTGTCTCTTCATTCCTTATAATGCTACAGAATTGATATATTCACTCCAAACAACACCAAACGTGAAACAACATCCAAATATGATCCTACTCACACAACAGAGGAATCTTCAAAAACATAGGTGGTTACAGGAATGTTTCATAATTGTTCATTTCAGGTTTTCACACAAAGTTTCTAAGAAATCGTTTTTCAAAATCTACCTCCCAATATGCTTGATAATGATTCTACACTATCTATTTTTGTGGAATTATTAATGTACCCTGTGATCTGGCAGCATGTTTTTGCTAGAATATAGACAATGATGGCAGCACATTATTTGAAATCGTGAAGCTGAAGCATATTCCCTTCACATTTACTGGTATATTGATATCAATGATCGTTACCCATTTCTTTGGGTTTAAAAGGTCTGAGATGCTGTCATTTATACAAAACACAATGTGCTGTTAGGTTTAATGTAAGTAGCATAGAGAAAGTTTTTATTGCTATGAGGCTTTAAAACGTAGGGCCATTTGGCTTTTTCTCATTTCAAAGGTATTTCCAGACACCTGTGTAAAGGTGAATGCACTTTTATTTTGTTTAAACATTTAATTAGAAAATAACTATTGTGGGGATTAATTATAAAGATGGTAGAGCGCTTCCCTTTAAAACATAAAATTCCTATGTGCAACAAACAAATAATATGATACAAAACCACAATACAAATAATGAGTATAAAACACTAATAACAACCACTGTGATGGTACAACAAACGGTATGTAAATATATCTTCCCAAAAAATTCATATAGTGCATAGAGATCAGATACATCCGCTGGTACCCGTGTAAACATATATATAATTTGTGGTGGGAAATAAAAGTCCAAAGTATGAATCCATGAATATTATGCATTTAAACAACATCTCCTGTGTCCCTCCACCTTCACATTTATGAGCTCACCTCCATAGAAGACCAAGCCTGATCACCATGCGCCTTCCCCTTTAAGGGGAACAAACAATCCCTTGATGAGCAAATATAAACGTATCCAATGTAGAGGGTCCTAGGTGGTCCACAGTGGCAGCACTCCTAAAGCATTAAAGGAAAACTGACATAGTGCTAAATCGTTTAAAATACCATATATTTGAAAAACAGCTAAGTCTATATCTGATTATCAAGGTGTTGTTTGTGATCCTTAAAGGGGAAGGTGCATGGTGACCAGGCTTGGTCTTCTATGGAGGTGAGAGCATAAATGTGAAGGTGGAGGGACACAGGAGGTGTTGTTTACCTGCACAATATTCATACTTTGGACTTTTATTCTCACCACAAATTATATATATGTTTACATGGGTACCAGCGGATGTATCTGATCTCTGTGCACTAGCACTTTATCACTGTATGGATTTTTTGGGAAGATATATTTACATACTGTTTGTTGTTTTACAGGGAAGCACTCTACCATCTTTATAATCAATCTTGTTTAGCCTTGAACAAGCAGCAGATTTATAGCAGCAGACCCCTATACCTATCTATCTTCAGAACTATACATAGTAGCACAGGGTTCCTATAGACAATCCTATTGTGGGGATTAGCTCATGGGGATCACTCTTCAATGCAAAAGACTCAGCATAGAGGTCAGTTCCTTTAAAATCTGGCCGTCTGGCGCTAAACTAAACAATCAGGTTCCTCTCTATACAGTGTGGGTCTGTCATCGACACTCACAAAACATAAGCACAGTGTAAACCTTGATTTTTGAGTCCAAATTAGCAGACAGAGCTCACTCAGCTTTCTCCGAGATCCAGGATAGAGCTCTCCTCTGCTCTCTTCCTGGTCATTAAATGCATTAAATGCAGATGAAGAGGGGTTTGAGTGGACCAGAAAGTCCGGGCCGGAATCTGCACTGCCACAGTGGCCAGCAAAACCCAGGTCAGACTCCTGCCAGTCACCTCAAAATGATTGCATGCGAGGCAACATTGTGGTGCCTAGCATAACGTCACACTATTCAGTGAAGCATGACATGCAGCTGTAACAGATTACTTTGCAAAATAATTTAAGAAAGAAAATAACTAAAGTATACTTTTTATCATACAATTCAGGACACAGGTCTTCAAATCATAACTTCTAAATGCCACACCAGGTGTCTGAACACTGAAGAAGCCACTCAAAGTTTTAACACTCCCTCAAAAAAACACTTCCACCATGCAAGCCTCAAGCCTAGTACACACGTGCCGAATGTCGGGTGATATCAGCCGGTTCAATAAAAACCCGCCAAAATTCAGCCCGTGTGTATGGCAGCCAGCCATGTGTATGGCAGACAGTCTGCTGGAAACCCAACAGTCGACCAGCTCCCAATCAGCACTCTCAATCAATGGTTGAGAGCACTGACAGGAATTTTCTGGCGGGTGGCCCATCTGTCAGAACACAATAGAACAGTAGGGGAGATCACTGTACTAACATCAAATTGTTAGTACAATGGCTGGAGCTGTCAGCGGGTTGAGCGAAAAAAAATAGTGGTGTGTACTAGACTTTAGTTTTTTATTAGTATCCTTATGTAATGAATGTAGCTCCCTGTGAGAGAGAATATTGGTAGTTAGTTAGGGAACAGTGATATGTTCGATTAAGAAATGTTGTAGGCTGTGCGAGAGGGTATCAGTTGCAGGGACTGCACCTGAACCCTGGACTATGATGGTAATTGCACTGGTCCCAAGTTACAGGTGACACACTGTAGTATGTAATGCAGCATGTGTGTTGCCACTGGGTGCTCTTAGGGTCCAAGACCATGGTCCACCTGTGTGATCCACATCTCATTGGAAGGGGAATGCACCCAACCTAAGTGGGCAGAGGTAAACATCACTTGCCAAAGGTGTGGTATGTCAGGTGTCGACCCATTAAAAGTGCATTTGTGTGGCTTGGGTGCACTGATCAAGTATTGGAGTGAGCAGATCAGAGTTGGGGGCCCTTTATTCCAGTGGAAAGCATACAGAGAGACTCCCCATTAAGGCTGGGATCCACCTGGTTGAGCAGGCTTTCAGGACACTGTGTGTAGGCACCATCTGGGGCCTCCAATGCATGCACAGCCACTGTATTGCTGTTTCTAGCTCGATAAGGGTGCATGTGCCAGTACCATATTGGTTTTCCTGCTCAACTAGGGTGTATGTGTGGGTGCCTTTTCTGTTGGAGTGCTTTGCAGCAGAACACATGAGGCAGATGGTATCCTACCCTGTTCTCTAATGCCCAGTGGACAAGTACAGTGCAACAGGACATCCAGGGATGTGGTTATCAACTGAAGGGGGCCAACCTTCAGAAGAGTGGGCACTGTGCAGGTATTCTTAAATACCTTTGGTTTTGAGTACCCCATAATGGGACTGACATATTCAATGGAGGACTCCAAACACAGTGGAGAAGTTAAAGTCAAACATACAGTCACTTCCTACTATACCAGGCTTTGTAATGTTTCCAACAAGGAACCTAGAATCTGAAATTCCCCCTCTAATCAGATAGTCATGGCTCCCCCCATTCGTAGACTCCGGGACAGCATTGTTCTTGCCTAAGCAAAGAATAACTTTTTAGTCAAATGTCTTCCCTTAGACATAAAATGGTGACATTTAAAAAAAAGAGATCAGTCATAGCAGTCCTCCACCCGAGAAATATATAAGGCATTGATCGACATGAAGGATACGTACTTACACATCTGATTTTTCCTCCGCACCAGTGTTCTCTGTGCTTTGTAGTGGATGATTATCATTTTCATTTTGTGGCCCTTCACTTTGGGCTTACTGTGGCTCCTTGAGTTTTTACAGAAGTTTTGGCTCTGGTGCTGGCCCTGTTACATCCCCAAAGGAATCACATCCTGAGCTACTTGGACACCCTTCTTATGTGGGGAAGATCAGCCTTTAGCTTGAGG
Organism: Glandirana rugosa; assembly: GCA_018402905.1. Classification (NCBI taxonomy): domain Eukaryota; kingdom Metazoa; phylum Chordata; class Amphibia; order Anura; family Ranidae; genus Glandirana; species Glandirana rugosa. The sequence continues at coordinate 572,210 of BLSH010459478.1, read as the reverse complement.
GAGAACCTCCAAAAGATGATACAGGTCCTGCATAAATTGGTTGGATTCTCAATCTTGAAAAGTAATTTCTGGAACCATCTCAGGATCTAGTGCAAGCCCCTCAGTGAAGGTGTCCCTGTTTTATACTCTCAATGTCATTCCAGTCCTTGGCAGTAAAACATTCTGTCAGCCTGGAACAGGTTAAAGCAAATAGTTGATTGGCCCATGCATTTGTCAGCCAGGGCCAGGAACTCTATGACTTGGTGGATTTCCAACCTGTCACTAAAACTGGGCAATTCCAACCTCCTGCTGAACTGGATCATCTTCTTTATGAATGCTAGGTTGAGGAGGGGTGTTGAGATCCATTTACCCATCCTCCAGTCCATGTGTTGCGGGAGATCTGTTATCAGTGGGAGATTCCAGCCATAGACATTCTGGAATCCACATTTAGGTTTGTGGCCAGAACAAGAGAAAATTGAGTACTGTCCGTGATACTTTTTTTATTTGCACTAACATAACATTTTTTCAGGACAAGCTTTTGGGGTATCTCCCCTTCTTCAAGGTCCAAGCAGTACTGAATAAAAACAGTTTTAGACAAATGTTAAAAAAAGATAAAAAACTATTAAGTAAAGGAGAAAGAGGAAAAACAAACAAATACAAATCAACGTATAAGGCCATGGTAATGAAACTAGCTGTAGAGATCGTGAGATAAGATAGGAAGAGTTATAGACTGGGGAGGGGAGGGGGGGTGACAGTCACAGAGGGGGTCGTAAAACTTTAGAATAATGAGTGGGAAAACCTATATCCAAGTTTAAGCCATTATTTTTTGTGTCAAAAAAGAAGAATCATTCTTAGTTCAAACGTTTTCCTTTCCTGCGTGGTTCTGAAATCCCCTTTAAGAACTAAAACATTGAGGTTTTCAATAGTGTGGTCCGGTTGTGAAAAATGATGTCCCACCGGTGTACAGAAATCATCTTCTTTATGATTCTTAATGGAATGTCTGTGTAAATTCATCCTTGTTTGCAATTTCTGTCCTGTTTCCCCAACATAAGATCCTTTGCTGCACCTACTGCATTGAATGAGGTATACCAAATTACTTGAGGTACAGCTGTATGATCCCATGATATTGAAGGTCCCATTTGTGTGTGTGACACTTTTGGATAGATTGATGTGGTTGCACAGTTTGCAATGTTTTTTATTGCAGGGTTTGCTTCCATTATTGGTGATTTCATAATCAGAGTGAAGTTTCCTGCTGATTAGTTTTTGTCTGAGGTTGGGTGGTTGCCTGAAAGCCAATATTGGGTGTTGTTGGAATATTTCTTTCAGAGTTTCACCGTTAGTCATGAACACTGCAAGTTTCCTGCAAGACACCACAGATTTTCTTAACAAGCTCAACAATATACAACAATTACCACCTAATACACTTCTAGTCACTATGGATGTAGAATCTCTGTACAGTAACCTCCCTCACAAGGATGGATTGGCTGCATGCCACAGATTGTTATCATCCTCACCAAACCACAAATACACCGCTGATGATGTTACACAGCTCATCGAATTCATCCTCACACACAACTACTTCACTTTCAACAATGACATCTATCTCCAGTGTATGGGTACTGATATGGGAAGTAAAATGGCACCCCAATATGCAAATGTATTTATGGCTGACCTGGAGGAAAAATTCCTGAACAGCATACAACATAAGCCATACAGATATTATCGTTATATTGATGATATATTTATGATATGGACTGAAGGTGAAGAAAATTTAAAAAAGTTTGGCTCATTGATCAATACCTTTCACCCATCTATCAAACTAAAAATGGATTATTCAAACACACATGTCAACTTCTTAGACACTACAGTATACATCAGGGATGACAAGCTTCACACTTCGATATACAGAAAACCGACTGACCGATGCGGCTATCTCCATAGTTCCAGTTTTCACCCCCAACACACTAAACGGGCCATCATACACAGCCAGGCCATCAGATACCACCGAATATGTTCAGACCCAGAGGACAGAGATAAACATCTCAGAACACTGGCAGACTCCTTCCATAAGAAAGGGTACAAAGACAAAACCATAAACAACAGCATAAACACGGCCTTGAAAACCCGAAGAGAAAATCTCCTCCAATACAAAGAGAAAAAAACAAATAACCGTGTTCCACTATTCACCACATACAACCCAGCACTAGAAGGGATAAAAAAGATAATCAAAGACTTACAACCCATTATAACAGAGGATGAAACTCTGAAAGAAATATTCCAACAACCCCCAATATTGGTTTTCAGGCAACCACCCAACCTCAGACAAAAACTAATCAGCAGGAAACTTCACTCTGATTATGAAGTCACCAATAATGGAAGCAAACCCTGCAATAAAAAACGTTGCAAACTGTGCAACCAGATCAATCTATCCAAAAGTGTCACACACAAATGGGACCTTCAATATCATGGGATCATACAGCTGTACCTCAAGTAATTTGGTATACCTCATTCAATACAGTAGGTGCAACAAAGGATCTTATGTTGGGGAAACAGGACAGAAATTGCAAACAAGGATGAATTTACACAGACATTCCATTAAGAATCATAAAGAAGATGATTTCTGCACACCGGTGGGACATCATTTTTCACAACTGGACCACACTGTTGAAAACCTCAATGTTTTAGTTCTTAAAGGGGATTTCAGAACCACGCAGGACAGGAAAATGTTTGAACTAAGAATGATTCTTCTTTTTGACACAAAAAATAATGGCTTAAACTTGGATATAGGTTTTCTCATTCATTATTCTAAAGTTTTACGACCCCATCTGTGACTGTCACCCCCCCTCCCCTCCCCAGTCTATAACTCTGCCTGTCTTATCCCACGATCTCTACAGCTAGTTTCAGTACCATGGCCTTATACATTGATTTGCATTTGTTTGTTGTTCCTCTTTCTCCTTTACGTAATAGCTTTTTTTTTCTTCTTCTTTTCTCGTTTTTTAACATGTGGCTAAAACTGTTTTTATTCAGTACTGCTTGGACCTTGAATAAGGGGAGGTTCCCCCGAAAGCTTGTCCTGAAAAAATGTTATGTTAGTGCAAATAAAAAAAGTATCACGAACAGCACTCAATTTTCTCTGGCACAATTGCACTAATACGGCTACAATTACCTCAAGCAATATGGCCAGAACAAGAGATCCTTAAGTGTTTGCTGTAGACTGTTGACTCTGTGGAATCAATTGCACATTATCTAATTATTTCACCTTCAGATGCTCCTGCATCTGCTAAGCAGGATAGTCACAGAAAGTGAGCTAGTGATGTTGGTGGCCCCAAACTGTTCAAGAAGGACTTAGTTCTAAGAAGTTCTTTGTGTGCTGGTAGAACTTCCTTGGCCTCTTCTAGACCTCTAGCCAGACCTCCTATCAAGGTCCTATCTACCATTCTGCTTCATGGCTTTAATTGCATGGCTGTTGAGATGCAGGTCCTAAGGCAGAAAGGAGTCTCAAATTTGTTTATTCCCATGCTTCTGAATGCAAAAGGGCAACTTAGGGCAAAGTGTATTATCGTACTTGGAAGGCATACCTCCATTGGTCTGAGCAAAAGAACTTCCATCATTGCCAATATACTATGGGGGTCATTTACTATAGTGTCGGGCGATAATTAGAGGCAAAATTACCGCAATCCTAAAATGGAATTTACCATAGTTGCCATACAACAGATAGCGCTCAAATCCTTACTCTAGTTAGGACCTGGAGAACTGCACATGGAAATAATGTTTAAACCATGATATAATTGTCTAAATGGTACAAAAATAGGCAGTATATTTCTTAAAGATAATCTGCCTTTATACTGTGTGAAAAAGTGATTTATACTGAAATATCTTTAAAAGTCTAAGAAGAGATAAATTCCCCATCTCTTTACAACTATGTGCCAGCATAACTGAGCATGCTCAGAATGCAAACTACTCTCATCTTAACTCCCATGGCTTGTTTACAGGAAGCTATAGTGAATACCAAAATTAGTGCTGGGTTAAAAAGCGTTTTTGGGAGTGACAATGAGAGTTATGTAGCCTAATGCAAGTTTTAGCCACTGACTCTAATGGTACAATTGTAACTTCCGTAAATAAATTCTTTTTGTGTGAGATGAAATGTATCTTTCTCTCAAAGAAATTGTTCTTGTAACAATGTTGCTTCTTCATCTATTTTGTTTTTAAGAATGTTAGAATGTGTAATGTTTTCATGTTTTGGTAAAATATTTTTTTCTCTGTCACTTTCACTTGATGCTGTCCATCTCACAAAAATCTTTACTCAAACTCACACAAGTGTCTTTACAAACCACAAACAATACCATTGCTGATGCAAATGTAAAATGAGTCACACTTGTGTGTGTTTTTATTATTTCCAAATGATCATAATTTGAGCCCAAAAATGTGATATGTGTACCAACATAAGAAATAAAAATGTCATTCCCAAAAATCAGAGGGTAACATCCCTATTCTACACTCACACACCAAGAACCACCAAATATCACAGAATAAATCAAGAAGAATAACTCTTGACTAGAGTTGAGCGAACCTCTGGAAGTTAGGGTTCTGCTGGTCCGTCCGAACTTCGGGACAAAGTCCGGGTCCGGGTCCGGACGGAACCCGAACGATCGCACGGACAACGAACACTATAAACCACCAAGAACCACACACTCACATCTTATCCCTACAATGGGAGACTAAAAACCCTTACTGTAAAAATAAAGAATACAACCATGTGTATAGTGTAAAAACCCGAGTTTAATACTAGTAAACCTTTATTATTTTTGTGTGTGTTCACACTGAGTAAAATGTAAACGTAGTCGTTACCATAACAAACACCAAACATTTCTGTGAACACACTCAAACTCATTTCTAAAAACACTCTACCTGTCGTAGTTCACT